>OZ020500.1:0-519713 GCA_963971365.1 Lasioglossum villosulum | reverse complement strand
TATTTTAGTTGAAATAATTTTATTTATAATATTTGATTTATGAAGTTTAAATTGAGGAATAAATTTCATATAAAATAATTTTATAAGTAGTATTTTAGTTGAAATAATTTTATTTATAGTATTTGATTTATGAAATTTAAATTGAGGAATAAATTTCATATAAAATAATTTTATAAATAGTATTTTAGTTGAGATAATTTTATTTATAGTATTTGATTTATGAAGTTTAAATTGAGGAATGAATTTCATACAAAATAATTTTATAAATAGTATTTTAGTTGAGATAATTTTATTTATAGTATTTGATTTATGAAGTTTAAATTGAGGAATAAATTTCATATAAAATAATTTTATAAGTAGTATTTTAGTTGAAATAATTTTATTTATAGTATTTGATTTATGAAATTTAAATTGAGGAATATATTTTATATAAAATAATTTTATAAGTAGTATTTTAGTTGAAATAATTTTATTTATAGTATTTGATTTATGAAATTTAAATTGAGGAATAAATTTCATATAAAATAATTTTATTTATAATATTTAATTTATAAAATTTAATTTTACACGTTTATCTTATAATAACTAAAAATTTATACTAATTGAGAGGAAAAAAGGTAAATTATAAGGGAGATAATAATAACTTATTTTTTATTTTAAAAACAATAAATAATAAAAATTCGAGGAAACTTTTTTTATTTAAAAATTATGAAAATTAATTTTTGTGAAATCTAATTTAAATTGAGGAATAAATTTCATACAAAATAATTTTATAAGTAGTATTTTAGTTGAAATAATTTTATTTATAGTATTTGATTTATGAAATTTAAATTGAGGAATAAATTTCATATAAAATAATTTTATTTATAATATTTAATTTATAAAATTTAATTTTACACGTTTATCTTATAATAACTAAAAATTTATACTAATTGAGAGGAAAAAAGGTAAATTATAAGGGAGATAATAATAACTTATTTTTTATTTTAAAAACAATAAATAATAAAAATTCGAGGAAACTTTTTTTATTTAAAAATTATGAAAATTAATTTTTGTGAAATTTAATTTAAATTGAGGAATAAATTTCATACAAAATAATTTTATAAGTAGTATTTTAGTTGAAATAATTTTATTTATAGTATTTGATTTATGAAGTTTAAATTGAGGAATAAATTTTATACAAAATAATTTTATAAATAGTATTTTAGTTGAAATAATTTTATTTATAATATTTGATTTATGAAGTTTAAATTGAGGAATAAATTTCATATAAAATAATTTTATAAGTAGTATTTTAGTTGAAATAATTTTATTTATAGTATTTGATTTATGAAATTTAAATTGAGGAATAAATTTCATATAAAATAATTTTATAAATAGTATTTTAGTTGAGATAATTTTATTTATAGTATTTGATTTATGAAGTTTAAATTGAGGAATGAATTTCATACAAAATAATTTTATAAATAGTATTTTAGTTGAGATAATTTTATTTATAGTATTTGATTTATGAAGTTTAAATTGAGGAATAAATTTCATATAAAATAATTTTATAAGTAGTATTTTAGTTGAAATAATTTTATTTATAGTATTTGATTTATGAAATTTAAATTGAGGAATATATTTTATATAAAATAATTTTATAAGTAGTATTTTAGTTGAAATAATTTTATTTATAGTATTTGATTTATGAAATTTAAATTGAGGAATAAATTTCATATAAAATAATTTTATTTATAATATTTAATTTATAAAATTTAATTTTACACGTTTATCTTATAATAACTAAAAATTTATACTAATTGAGAGGAAAAAAGGTAAATTATAAGCGAGATAATAATAACTTATTTTTTATTTTAAAAACAATAAATAATAAAAATTCGAGGAAACTTTTTTTATTTAAAAATTATGAAAATTAATTTTTGTGAAATTTAATTTAAATTGAGGAATTAATTTCATACAAAATAATTTTATAAATAGTATTTTAGTTGAAATAATTTTATTTATAGTATTTGATTTATGAAGTTTAAATTGAGGAATAAATTTTATACAAAATAATTTTATAAATAGTATTTTAGTTGAAATAATTTTATTTATAGTATTTGATTTATGAAATTTAAATTGAGGGATAAATTTCATACAAAATAATTTTATAAATAGTATTTTAGTTGAAATAATTTTATTTATAGTATTTGATTTATGAAGTTTAAATTGAGGAATAAATTTTATACAAAATAATTTTATAAATAGTATTTTAGTTGAAATAATTTTATTTATAATATTTGATTTATGAAGTTTAAATTGAGGAATAAATTTCATATAAAATAATTTTATAAGTAGTATTTTAGTTGAAATAATTTTATTTATAGTATTTGATTTATGAAATTTAAATTGAGGAATAAATTTCATATAAAATAATTTTATAAATAGTATTTTAGTTGAGATAATTTTATTTATAGTATTTGATTTATGAAGTTTAAATTGAGGAATGAATTTCATACAAAATAATTTTATAAATAGTATTTTAGTTGAGATAATTTTATTTATAGTATTTGATTTATGAAGTTTAAATTGAGGAATAAATTTCATATAAAATAATTTTATAAGTAGTATTTTAGTTGAAATAATTTTATTTATAGTATTTGATTTATGAAATTTAAATTGAGGAATATATTTTATATAAAATAATTTTATAAGTAGTATTTTAGTTGAAATAATTTTATTTATAGTATTTGATTTATGAAATTTAAATTGAGGAATAAATTTCATATAAAATAATTTTATTTATAATATTTAATTTATAAAATTTAATTTTACACGTTTATCTTATAATAACTAAAAATTTATACTAATTGAGAGGAAAAAAGGTAAATTATAAGGGAGATAATAATAACTTATTTTTTATTTTAAAAACAATAAATAATAAAAATTCGAGGAAACTTTTTTTATTTAAAAATTATGAAAATTAATTTTTGTGAAATCTAATTTAAATTGAGGAATAAATTTCATACAAAATAATTTTATAAGTAGTATTTTAGTTGAAATAATTTTATTTATAGTATTTGATTTATGAAATTTAAATTGAGGAATAAATTTCATATAAAATAATTTTATTTATAATATTTAATTTATAAAATTTAATTTTACACGTTTATCTTATAATAACTAAAAATTTATACTAATTGAGAGGAAAAAAGGTAAATTATAAGGGAGATAATAATAACTTATTTTTTATTTTAAAAACAATAAATAATAAAAATTCGAGGAAACTTTTTTTATTTAAAAATTATGAAAATTAATTTTTGTGAAATTTAATTTAAATTGAGGAATAAATTTCATACAAAATAATTTTATAAGTAGTATTTTAGTTGAAATAATTTTATTTATAATATTTGATTTATGAAGTTTAAATTGAGGAATAAATTTCATATAAAATAATTTTATAAGTAGTATTTTAGTTGAAATAATTTTATTTATAGTATTTGATTTATGAAATTTAAATTGAGGAATAAATTTCATATAAAATAATTTTATAAATAGTATTTTAGTTGAGATAATTTTATTTATAGTATTTGATTTATGAAGTTTAAATTGAGGAATGAATTTCATACAAAATAATTTTATAAATAGTATTTTAGTTGAGATAATTTTATTTATAGTATTTGATTTATGAAGTTTAAATTGAGGAATAAATTTCATATAAAATAATTTTATAAGTAGTATTTTAGTTGAAATAATTTTATTTATAGTATTTGATTTATGAAATTTAAATTGAGGAATATATTTTATATAAAATAATTTTATAAGTAGTATTTTAGTTGAAATAATTTTATTTATAGTATTTGATTTATGAAATTTAAATTGAGGAATAAATTTCATATAAAATAATTTTATTTATAATATTTAATTTATAAAATTTAATTTTACACGTTTATCTTATAATAACTAAAAATTTATACTAATTGAGAGGAAAAAAGGTAAATTATAAGGGAGATAATAATAACTTATTTTTTATTTTAAAAACAATAAATAATAAAAATTCGAGGAAACTTTTTTTATTTAAAAATTATGAAAATTAATTTTTGTGAAATCTAATTTAAATTGAGGAATAAATTTCATACAAAATAATTTTATAAGTAGTATTTTAGTTGAAATAATTTTATTTATAGTATTTGATTTATGAAATTTAAATTGAGGAATAAATTTCATATAAAATAATTTTATTTATAATATTTAATTTATAAAATTTAATTTTACACGTTTATCTTATAATAACTAAAAATTTATACTAATTGAGAGGAAAAAAGGTAAATTATAAGGGAGATAATAATAACTTATTTTTTATTTTAAAAACAATAAATAATAAAAATTCGAGGAAACTTTTTTTATTTAAAAATTATGAAAATTAATTTTTGTGAAATCTAATTTAAATTGAGGAATGAATTTCATATAAAATAATTTTATAAATAGTATTTTAGTTGAAATAATTTTATTTATAGTATTTGATTTATGAAATTTAAATTGAGGAATAAATTTCATATAAAATAATTTTATTTATAATATTTAATTTATAAAATTTAATTTTACACGTTTATCTTATAATAACTAAAAATTTATACTAATTGAGAGGAAAAAAGGTAAATTATAAGCGAGATAATAATAACTTATTTTTTATTTTAAAAACAATAAATAATAAAAATTCGAGGAAACTTTTTTTATTTAAAAATTATGAAAATTAATTTTTGTGAAATTTAATTTAAATTGAGGAATTAATTTCATACAAAATAATTTTATAAATAGTATTTTAGTTGAAATAATTTTATTTATAGTATTTGATTTATGAAGTTTAAATTGAGGAATAAATTTTATACAAAATAATTTTATAAATAGTATTTTAGTTGAAATAATTTTATTTATAGTATTTGATTTATGAAATTTAAATTGAGGGATAAATTTCATACAAAATAATTTTATAAATAGTATTTTAGTTGAAATAATTTTATTTATAGTATTTGATTTATGAAGTTTAAATTGAGGAATAAATTTTATACAAAATAATTTTATAAATAGTATTTTAGTTGAAATAATTTTATTTATAGTATTTGATTTATGAAGTTTAAATTGAGGAATAAATTTCATACAAAATAATTTTATAAATAGTATTTTAGTTGAAATAATTTTATTTATAGTATTTGATTTATGAAGTTTAAATTGAGGAATAAATTTCATACAAAATAATTTTATAAATAGTATTTTAGTTGAAATAATTTTATTTATAGTATTTGATTTATGAAGTTTAAATTGAGGAATAAATTTCATACAAAATAATTTTATAAGTAGTATTTTAGTTGAAATAATTTTATTTATAGTATTTGATTTATGAAGTTTAAATTGTGGAATAAATTTCATACAAAATAATTTTATAAATAGTATTTTAGTTGAAATAATTTTATTTATAGTATTTGATTTATGAAGTTTAAATTGAGGAATTAATTTCATACAAAATAATTTTATAAATAGTATTGTAGTTGAAATAATTTTATTTATAGTATTTGATTTATGAAATTTAAATTGAGGAATAAATTTCATACAAAATAATTTTATAAATAGTATTTTAGTTGAAATAATTTTATTTATAGTATTTGATTTATGAAGTTTAAATTGAGGAATAAATTTCATATAAAATAATTTTATAAATAGTATTTTAGTTGAAATAATTTTATTTATAGTATTTGATTTATGAAATTTAAATTGAGGAATAAATTTCATACAAAATAATTTTATAAATAGTATTTTAGTTGAAATAATTTTATTTATAGTATTTGATTTATGAAGTTTAAATTGAGGAATAAATTTCATACAAAATAATTTTATAAGTAGTATTTTAGTTGAAATAATTTTATTTATAGTATTTGATTTATGAAATTTAAATTGAGGAATAAATTTCATATAAAATAATTTTATTTATAATATTTAATTTATAAAATTTAATTTTACACGTTTATCTTATAATAACTAAAAATTTATACTAATTGAGAGGAAAAAAGGTAAATTATAAGGGAGATAATAATAACTTATTTTTTATTTTAAAAACAATAAATAATAAAAATTCGAGGAAACTTTTTTTATTTAAAAATTATGAAAATTAATTTTTGTGAAATTTAATTTAAATTGAGGAATAAATTTCATACAAAATAATTTTATAAGTAGTATTTTAGTTGAAATAATTTTATTTATAATATTTGATTTATGAAGTTTAAATTGAGGAATAAATTTCATATAAAATAATTTTATAAGTAGTATTTTAGTTGAAATAATTTTATTTATAGTATTTGATTTATGAAATTTAAATTGAGGAATAAATTTCATATAAAATAATTTTATAAATAGTATTTTAGTTGAGATAATTTTATTTATAGTATTTGATTTATGAAATTTAAATTGAGGAATATATTTTATATAAAATAATTTTATAAGTAGTATTTTAGTTGAAATAATTTTATTTATAGTATTTGATTTATGAAATTTAAATTGAGGAATAAATTTCATATAAAATAATTTTATAAATAGTATTTTAGTTGAAATAATTTTATTTATAGTATTTGATTTATGAAATTTAAATTGAGGAATAAATTTCATATAAAATAATTTTATAAATAGTATTTTAGTTGAGATAATTTTATTTATAGTATTTGATTTATGAAATTTAAATTGAGGAATGAATTTCATATAAAATAATTTTATAAATAGTATTTTAGTTGAAATAATTTTATTTATAGTATTTGATTTATGAAATTTAAATTGAGGAATAAATTTCATATAAAATAATTTTATTTATAATATTTAATTTATAAAATTTAATTTTACACGTTTATCTTATAATAACTAAAAATTTATACTAATTGAGAGGAAAAAAGGTAAATTATAAGCGAGATAATAATAACTTATTTTTTATTTTAAAAACAATAAATAATAAAAATTCGAGGAAACTTTTTTTATTTAAAAATTATGAAAATTAATTTTTGTGAAATTTAATTTAAATTGAGGAATTAATTTCATACAAAATAATTTTATAAATAGTATTTTAGTTGAAATAATTTTATTTATAGTATTTGATTTATGAAGTTTAAATTGAGGAATAAATTTTATACAAAATAATTTTATAAATAGTATTTTAGTTGAAATAATTTTATTTATAGTATTTGATTTATGAAATTTAAATTGAGGGATAAATTTCATACAAAATAATTTTATAAATAGTATTTTAGTTGAAATAATTTTATTTATAGTATTTGATTTATGAAGTTTAAATTGAGGAATAAATTTTATACAAAATAATTTTATAAATAGTATTTTAGTTGAAATAATTTTATTTATAGTATTTGATTTATGAAGTTTAAATTGAGGAATAAATTTCATACAAAATAATTTTATAAATAGTATTTTAGTTGAAATAATTTTATTTATAGTATTTGATTTATGAAGTTTAAATTGAGGAATAAATTTCATACAAAATAATTTTATAAATAGTATTTTAGTTGAAATAATTTTATTTATAGTATTTGATTTATGAAGTTTAAATTGAGGAATAAATTTCATACAAAATAATTTTATAAGTAGTATTTTAGTTGAAATAATTTTATTTATAGTATTTGATTTATGAAGTTTAAATTGTGGAATAAATTTCATACAAAATAATTTTATAAATAGTATTTTAGTTGAAATAATTTTATTTATAGTATTTGATTTATGAAGTTTAAATTGAGGAATTAATTTCATACAAAATAATTTTATAAATAGTATTGTAGTTGAAATAATTTTATTTATAGTATTTGATTTATGAAATTTAAATTGAGGAATAAATTTCATACAAAATAATTTTATAAATAGTATTTTAGTTGAAATAATTTTATTTATAGTATTTGATTTATGAAGTTTAAATTGAGGAATAAATTTCATATAAAATAATTTTATAAATAGTATTTTAGTTGAAATAATTTTATTTATAGTATTTGATTTATGAAATTTAAATTGAGGAATAAATTTCATATAAAATAATTTTATTTATAATATTTAATTTATAAAATTTAATTTTACACGTTTATCTTATAATAACTAAAAATTTATACTAATTGAGAGGAAAAAAGGTAAATTATAAGCGAGATAATAATAACTTATTTTTTATTTTAAAAACAATAAATAATAAAAATTCGAGGAAACTTTTTTTATTTAAAAATTATGAAAATTAATTTTTGTGAAATTTAATTTAAATTGAGGAATTAATTTCATACAAAATAATTTTATAAATAGTATTTTAGTTGAAATAATTTTATTTATAGTATTTGATTTATGAAGTTTAAATTGAGGAATAAATTTTATACAAAATAATTTTATAAATAGTATTTTAGTTGAAATAATTTTATTTATAGTATTTGATTTATGAAATTTAAATTGAGGGATAAATTTCATACAAAATAATTTTATAAATAGTATTTTAGTTGAAATAATTTTATTTATAGTATTTGTTTTATGAAGTTTAAATTGAGGAATAAATTTTATACAAAATAATTTTATAAATAGTATTTTAGTTGAAATAATTTTATTTATAGTATTTGATTTATGAAGTTTAAATTGAGGAATAAATTTCATACAAAATAATTTTATAAATAGTATTTTAGTTGAAATAATTTTATTTATAGTATTTGATTTATGAAGCTTAAATTGAGGAATAAATTTCATATAAAATAATTTTATAAATAGTATTTTAGTTGAAATAATTTTATTTATAGTATTTGATTTATGAAGTTTAAATTGAGGAATAAATTTCATACAAAATAATTTTATAAGTAGTATTTTAGTTGAAATAATTTTATTTATAGTATTTGATTTATGAAGTTTAAATTGAGGAATAAATTTCATACAAAATAATTTTATAAATAGTATTTTAGTTGAAATAATTTTATTTATAGTATTTGATTTATGAAGTTTAAATTGAGGAATTAATTTCATACAAAATAATTTTATAAATAGTATTGTAGTTGAAATAATTTTATTTATAGTATTTGATTTATGAAATTTAAATTGAGGAATAAATTTCATACAAAATAATTTTATAAATAGTATTTTAGTTGAAATAATTTTATTTATAGTATTTGATTTATGAAGTTTAAATTGAGGAATATATTTTATATAAAATAATTTTATAAGTAGTATTTTAGTTGAAATAATTTTATTTATAGTATTTGATTTATGAAATTTAAATTGAGGAATAAATTTCATATAAAATAATTTTATAAATAGTATTTTAGTTGAAATAATTTTATTTATAGTATTTGATTTATGAAATTTAAATTGAGGAATAAATTTCATATAAAATAATTTTATAAATAGTATTTTAGTTGAGATAATTTTATTTATAGTATTTGATTTATGAAATTTAAATTGAGGGATGAATTTCATATAAAATAATTTTATAAATAGTATTTTAGTTGAAATAATTTTATTTATAGTATTTGATTTATGAAGTTTAAATTGAGGAATATATTTCATACAAAATAATTTTATAAATAGTATTTTAGTTGAAATAATTTTATTTATAGTATTTGATTTATGAAGTTTAAATTGAGGAATAAATTTCATACAAAATAATTTTATAAATAGTATTTTAGTTGAAATAATTTTATTTATAGTATTTGATTTATGAAATTTAAATTGAGGAATATATTTTATATAAAATAATTTTATAAGTAGTATTTTAGTTGAAATAATTTTATTTATAGTATTTGATTTATGAAATTTAAATTGAGGAATAAATTTCATATAAAATAATTTTATAAATAGTATTTTAGTTGAAATAATTTTATTTATAGTATTTGATTTATGAAATTTAAATTGAGGAATAAATTTCATATAAAATAATTTTATAAATAGTATTTTAGTTGAGATAATTTTATTTATAGTATTTGATTTATGAAATTTAAATTGAGGGATGAATTTCATATAAAATAATTTTATAAATAGTATTTTAGTTGAAATAATTTTATTTATAGTATTTGATTTATGAAATTTAAATTGAGGAATAAATTTCATATAAAATAATTTTATTTATAATATTTAATTTATAAAATTTAATTTTACACGTTTATCTTATAATAACTAAAAATTTATACTAATTAAGAGGAAAAAAGGTGTATTATAAGCGAGATAATAATAACTTATTTTTTATTTTAAAAACAATAAATAATAAAAATTCGAGGAAACTTTTTTTATTTAAAAATTATGAAAATTAATTTTTGTGAAATGTAATTTAAATTGAGGAATTAATTTCATACAAAATAATTTTATAAATAGTATTTTAGTTGAAATAATTTTATTTATAGTATTTGATTTATGAAGTTTAAATTGAGGAATAAATTTTATACAAAATAATTTTATAAATAGTATTTTAGTTGAAATAATTTTATTTATAGTATTTGATTTATGAAATTTAAATTGAGGGATAAATTTCATACAAAATAATTTTATAAATAGTATTTTAGTTGAAATAATTTTATTTATAGTATTTGATTTATGAAGTTTAAATTGAGGAATAAATTTTATACAAAATAATTTTATAAATAGTATTTTAGTTGAAATAATTTTATTTATAGTATTTGATTTATGAAGTTTAAATTGAGGAATAAATTTCATACAAAATAATTTTATAAATAGTATTTTAGTTGAAATAATTTTATTTATAGTATTTGATTTATGAAGTTTAAATTGAGGAATAAATTTCATACAAAATAATTTTATAAATAGTATTTTAGTTGAAATAATTTTATTTATAGTATTTGATTTATGAAGTTTAAATTGAGGAATAAATTTCATACAAAATAATTTTATAAGTAGTATTTTAGTTGAAATAATTTTATTTATAGTATTTGATTTATGAAGTTTAAATTGTGGAATAAATTTCATACAAAATAATTTTATAAATAGTATTTTAGTTGAAATAATTTTATTTATAGTATTTGATTTATGAAGTTTAAATTGAGGAATAAATTTCATACAAAATAATTTTATAAATAGTATTTTAGTTGAAATAATTTTATTTATAGTATTTGATTTATGAAATTTAAATTGAGGAATAAATTTCATACAAAATAATTTTATAAATAGTATTTTAGTTGAAATAATTTTATTTATAGTATTTGATTTATGAAGTTTAAATTGAGGAATAAATTTCATATAAAATAATTTTATAAATAGTATTTTAGTTGAAATAATTTTATTTATAGTATTTGATTTATGAAGTTTAAATTGAGGAATTAATTTCATACAAAATAATTTTATAAATAGTATTGTAGTTGAAATAATTTTATTTATAGTATTTGATTTATGAAATTTAAATTGAGGAATAAATTTCATACAAAATAATTTTATAAATAGTATTTTAGTTGAAATAATTTTATTTATAGTATTTGATTTATGAAGTTTAAATTGAGGAATAAATTTCATATAAAATAATTTTATAAATAGTATTTTAGTTGAAATAATTTTATTTATAGTATTTGATTTATGAAATTTAAATTGAGGAATAAATTTCATACAAAATAATTTTATAAATAGTATTTTAGTTGAAATAATTTTATTTATAGTATTTGATTTATGAAGTTTAAATTGAGGAATAAATTTCATACAAAATAATTTTATAAGTAGTATTTTAGTTGAAATAATTTTATTTATAGTATTTGATTTATGAAATTTAAATTGAGGAATAAATTTCATATAAAATAATTTTATTTATAATATTTAATTTATAAAATTTAATTTTACACGTTTATCTTATAATAACTAAAAATTTATACTAATTGAGAGGAAAAAAGGTAAATTATAAGGGAGATAATAATAACTTATTTTTTATTTTAAAAACAATAAATAATAAAAATTCGAGGAAACTTTTTTTATTTAAAAATTATGAAAATTAATTTTTGTGAAATTTAATTTAAATTGAGGAATAAATTTCATACAAAATAATTTTATAAGTAGTATTTTAGTTGAAATAATTTTATTTATAATATTTGATTTATGAAGTTTAAATTGAGGAATAAATTTCATATAAAATAATTTTATAAGTAGTTTTTTAGTTGAAATAATTTTATTTATAGTATTTGATTTATGAAATTTAAATTGAGGAATAAATTTCATATAAAATAATTTTATAAATAGTATTTTAGTTGAGATAATTTTATTTATAGTATTTGATTTATGAAGTTTAAATTGAGGAATGAATTTCATATAAAATAATTTTATAAGTAGTATTTTAGTTGAAATAATTTTATTTATAATATTTGATTTATGAAGTTTAAATTGAGGAATAAATTTCATATAAAATAATTTTATAAGTAGTATTTTAGTTGAAATAATTTTATTCATAGTATTTGATTTATGAAGTTTAAATTGAGGAATAAATTTCATATAAAATAATTTTATAAATAGTATTTTAGTTGAAATAATTTTATTTATAGTATTTGATTTATGAAATTTAAATTGAGGAATAAATTTCATATAAAATAATTTTATTTATAATATTTAATTTATAAAATTTAATTTTACACGTTTATCTTATAATAACTAAAAATTTATACTAATTGAGAGGAAAAAAGGTAAATTATAAGCGAGATAATAATAACTTATTTTTTATTTTAAAAACAATAAATAATAAAAATTCGAGGAAACTTTTTTTATTTAAAAATTATGAAAATTAATTTTTGTGAAATTTAATTTAAATTGAGGAATTAATTTCATACAAAATAATTTTATAAATAGTATTTTAGTTGAAATAATTTTATTTATAGTATTTGATTTATGAAGTTTAAATTGAGGAATAAATTTTATACAAAATAATTTTATAAATAGTATTTTAGTTGAAATAATTTTATTTATAGTATTTGATTTATGAAGTTTAAATTGAGGGATAAATTTCATACAAAATAATTTTATAAATAGTATTTTAGTTGAAATAATTTTATTTATAGTATTTGATTTATGAAGTTTAAATTGAGGAATAAATTTTATACAAAATAATTTTATAAATAGTATTTTAGTTGAAATAATTTTATTTATAGTATTTGATTTATGAAGTTTAAATTGAGGAATAAATTTCATACAAAATAATTTTATAAATAGTATTTTAGTTGAAATAATTTTATTTATAGTATTTGATTTATGAAGTTTAAATTGAGGAATAAATTTCATACAAAATAATTTTATAAATAGTATTTTAGTTGAAATAATTTTATTTATAGTATTTGATTTATGAAGTTTAAATTGAGGAATCAATTTCATACAAAATAATTTTATAAGTAGTATTTTAGTTGAAATAATTTTATTTATAGTATTTGATTTATGAAGTTTAAATTGTGGAATAAATTTCATACAAAATAATTTTATAAATAGTATTTTAGTTGAAATAATTTTATTTATAGTATTTGATTTATGAAGTTTAAATTGAGGAATTAATTTCATACAAAATAATTTTATAAATAGTATTGTAGTTGAAATAATTTTATTTATAGTATTTGATTTATGAAATTTAAATTGAGGAATAAATTTCATACAAAATAATTTTATAAATAGTATTTTAGTTGAAATAATTTTATTTATAGTATTTGATTTATGAAGTTTAAATTGAGGAATAAATTTCATATAAAATAATTTTATAAATAGTATTTTAGTTGAAATAATTTTATTTATAGTATTTGATTTATGAAATTTAAATTGAGGAATAAATTTCATATAAAATAATTTTATTTATAATATTTAATTTATAAAATTTAATTTTACACGTTTATCTTATAATAACTAAAAATTTATACTAATTGAGAGGAAAAAAGGTAAATTATAAGCGAGATAATAATAACTTATTTTTTATTTTAAAAACAATAAATAATAAAAATTCGAGGAAACTTTTTTTATTTAAAAATTATGAAAATTAATTTTTGTGAAATTTAATTTAAATTGAGGAATTAATTTCATACAAAATAATTTTATAAATAGTATTTTAGTTGAAATAATTTTATTTATAGTATTTGATTTATGAAGTTTAAATTGAGGAATAAATTTTATACAAAATAATTTTATAAATAGTATTTTAGTTGAAATAATTTTATTTATAGTATTTGATTTATGAAATTTAAATTGAGGGATAAATTTCATACAAAATAATTTTATAAATAGTATTTTAGTTGAAATAATTTTATTTATAGTATTTGATTTATGAAGTTTAAATTGAGGAATAAATTTTATACAAAATAATTTTATAAATAGTATTTTAGTTGAAATAATTTTATTTATAGTATTTGATTTATGAAGTTTAAATTGAGGAATAAATTTCATACAAAATAATTTTATAAATAGTATTTTAGTTGAAATAATTTTATTTATAGTATTTGATTTATGAAGTTTAAATTGAGGAATTAATTTCATACAAAATAATTTTATAAATAGTATTGTAGTTGAAATAATTTTATTTATAGTATTTGATTTATGAAGTTTAAATTGAGGAATAAATTTCATACAAAATAATTTTATAAGTAGTATTTTAGTTGAAATAATTTTATTTATAGTATTTGATTTATGAAGTTTAAATTGAGGAATAAATTTCATACAAAATAATTTTATAAATAGTATTTTAGTTGAAATAATTTTATTTATAGTATTTGATTTATGAAGTTTAAATTGAGGAATTAATTTCATACAAAATAATTTTATAAATAGTATTGTAGTTGAAATAATTTTATTTATAGTATTTGATTTATGAAATTTAAATTGAGGAATAAATTTCATACAAAATAATTTTATAAGTAGTATTTTAGTTGAAATAATTTTATTTATAGTATTTGATTTATGAAGTTTAAATTGAGGAATAAATTTCATATAAAATAATTTTATAAATAGTATTTTAGTTGAAATAATTTTATTTATAGTATTTGATTTATGAAGTTTAAATTGAGGAATTAATTTCATACAAAATAATTTTATAAATAGTATTTTAGTTGAAATAATTTTATTTATAGTATTTGATTTATGAAATTTAAATTGAGGGATAAATTTCATACAAAATAATTTTATAAGTAGTATTTTAGTTGAAATAATTTTATTTATAGTATTTGATTTATGAAATTTAAATTGAGGAATAAATTTCATACAAAATAATTTTATAAATAGTATTTTAGTTGAAATAATTTTATTTATAATATTTGATTTATGAAGTTTAAATTGAGGAATATATTTCATACAAAATAATTTTATAAATAGTATTTTAGTTGAAATAATTTTATTTATAGTATTTGATTTATGAAGTTTAAATTGAGGAATAAATTTCATACAAAATAATTTTATAAATAGTATTTTAGTTGAAATAATTTTATTTATAGTATTTGATTTATGAAATTTAAATTGAGGAATATATTTTATATAAAATAATTTTATAAGTAGTATTTTAGTTGAAATAATTTTATTTATAGTATTTGATTTATGAAATTTAAATTGAGGAATAAATTTCATATAAAATAATTTTATAAATAGTATTTTAGTTGAAATAATTTTATTTATAGTATTTGATTTATGAAATTTAAATTGAGGAATAAATTTCATATAAAATAATTTTATAAATAGTATTTTAGTTGAGATAATTTTATTTATAGTATTTGATTTATGAAATTTAAATTGAGGAATGAATTTCATATAAAATAATTTTATAAATAGTATTTTAGTTGAAATAATTTTATTTATAGTATTTGATTTATGAAATTTAAATTGAGGAATAAATTTCATATAAAATAATTTTATTTATAATATTTAATTTATAAAATTTAATTTTACACGTTTATCTTATAATAACTAAAAATTTATACTAATTGAGAGGAAAAAAGGTAAATTATAAGCGAGATAATAATAACTTATTTTTTATTTTAAAAACAATAAATAATAAAAATTCGAGGAAACTTTTTTTATTTAAAAATTATGAAAATTAATTTTTGTGAAATTTAATTTAAATTGAGGAATTAATTTCATACAAAATAATTTTATAAATAGTATTTTAGTTGAAATAATTTTATTTATAGTATTTGATTTATGAAGTTTAAATTGAGGAATAAATTTTATACAAAATAATTTTATAAATAGTATTTTAGTTGAAATAATTTTATTTATAGTATTTGATTTATGAAGTTTAAATTGAGGGATAAATTTCATACAAAATAATTTTATAAATAGTATTTTAGTTGAAATAATTTTATTTATAGTATTTGATTTATGAAGTTTAAATTGAGGAATAAATTTTATACAAAATAATTTTATAAATAGTATTTTAGTTGAAATAATTTTATTTATAGTATTTGATTTATGAAGTTTAAATTGAGGAATAAATTTCATACAAAATAATTTTATAAATAGTATTTTAGTTGAAATAATTTTATTTATAGTATTTGATTTATGAAGTTTAAATTGAGGAATAAATTTCATACAAAATAATTTTATAAATAGTATTTTAGTTGAAATAATTTTATTTATAGTATTTGATTTATGAAGTTTAAATTGAGGAATAAATTTCATACAAAATAATTTTATAAGTAGTATTTTAGTTGAAATAATTTTATTTATAGTATTTGATTTATGAAGTTTAAATTGTGGAATAAATTTCATACAAAATAATTTTATAAATAGTATTTTAGTTGAAATAATTTTATTTATAGTATTTGATTTATGAAGTTTAAATTGAGGAATTAATTTCATACAAAATAATTTTATAAATAGTATTGTAGTTGAAATAATTTTATTTATAGTATTTGATTTATGAAATTTAAATTGAGGAATAAATTTCATACAAAATAATTTTATAAATAGTATTTTAGTTGAAATAATTTTATTTATAGTATTTGATTTATGAAGTTTAAATTGAGGAATAAATTTCATATAAAATAATTTTATAAATAGTATTTTAGTTGAAATAATTTTATTTATAGTATTTGATTTATGAAATTTAAATTGAGGGATAAATTTCATACAAAATAATTTTATAAATAGTATTTTAGTTGAAATAATTTTATTTATAGTATTTGATTTATGAAGTTTAAATTGAGGAATAAATTTTATACAAAATAATTTTATAAATAGTATTTTAGTTGAAATAATTTTATTTATAGTATTTGATTTATGAAGTTTAAATTGAGGAATAAATTTTATACAAAATAATTTTATAAATAGTATTTTAGTTGAAATAATTTTATTTATAGTATTTGATTTATGAAGTTTAAATTGAGGAATAAATTTCATACAAAATAATTTTATAAATAGTATTTTAGTTGAAATAATTTTATTTATAGTATTTGATTTATGAAGTTTAAATTGAGGAATAAATTTCATACAAAATAATTTTATAAGTAGTATTTTAGTTGAAATAATTTTATTTATAGTATTTGATTTATGAAGTTTAAATTGAGGAATAAATTTCATACAAAATAATTTTATAAATAGTATTTTAGTTGAAATAATTTTATTTATAGTATTTGATTTATGAAGTTTAAATTGAGGAATTAATTTCATACAAAATAATTTTATAAATAGTATTGTAGTTGAAATAATTTTATTTATAGTATTTGATTTATGAAATTTAAATTGAGGAATAAATTTCATACAAAATAATTTTATAAATAGTATTTTAGTTGAAATAATTTTATTTATAGTATTTGATTTATGAAGTTTAAATTGAGGAATAAATTTCATATAAAATAATTTTATAAATAGTATTTTAGTTGAAATAATTTTATTTATAGTATTTGATTTATGAAGTTTAAATTGAGGAATTAATTTCATACAAAATAATTTTATAAATAGTATTTTAGTTGAAATAATTTTATTTATAGTATTTGATTTATGAAATTTAAATTGAGGGATAAATTTCATACAAAATAATTTTATAAGTAGTATTTTAGTTGAAATAATTTTATTTATAGTATTTGATTTATGAAATTTAAATTGAGGAATAAATTTCATACAAAATAATTTTATAAATAGTATTTTAGTTGAAATAATTTTATTTATAATATTTGATTTATGAAGTTTAAATTGAGGAATATATTTCATACAAAATAATTTTATAAATAGTATTTTAGTTGAAATAATTTTATTTATAGTATTTGATTTATGAAGTTTAAATTGAGGAATAAATTTCATACAAAATAATTTTATAAATAGTATTTTAGTTGAAATAATTTTATTTATAGTATTTGATTTATGAAATTTAAATTGAGGAATATATTTTATATAAAATAATTTTATAAGTAGTATTTTAGTTGAAATAATTTTATTTATAGTATTTGATTTATGAAGTTTAAATTGAGGAATTAATTTCATACAAAATAATTTTATAAATAGTATTGTAGTTGAGATAATTTTATTTATAGTATTTGATTTATGAAATTTAAATTGAGGAATGAATTTCATATAAAATAATTTTATAAATAGTATTTTAGTTGAAATAATTTTATTTATAGTATTTGATTTATGAAATTTAAATTGAGGAATAAATTTCATATAAAATAATTTTATTTATAATATTTAATTTATAAAATTTAATTTTACACGTTTATCTTATAATAACTAAAAATTTATACTAATTGAGAGGAAAAAAGGTAAATTATAAGCGAGATAATAATAACTTATTTTTTATTTTAAAAACAATAAATAATAAAAATTCGAGGAAACTTTTTTTATTTAAAAATTATGAAAATTAATTTTTGTGAAATTTAATTTAAATTGAGGAATTAATTTCATACAAAATAATTTTATAAATAGTATTTTAGTTGAAATAATTTTATTTATAGTATTTGATTTATGAAGTTTAAATTGAGGAATAAATTTTATACAAAATAATTTTATAAATAGTATTTTAGTTGAAATAATTTTATTTATAGTATTTGATTTATGAAATTTAAATTGAGGGATAAATTTCATACAAAATAATTTTATAAATAGTATTTTAGTTGAAATAATTTTATTTATAGTATTTGATTTATGAAGTTTAAATTGAGGAATAAATTTTATACAAAATAATTTTATAAATAGTATTTTAGTTGAAATAATTTTATTTATAGTATTTGATTTATGAAGTTTAAATTGAGGAATAAATTTCATACAAAATAATTTTATAAATAGTATTTTAGTTGAAATAATTTTATTTATAGTATTTGATTTATGAAGTTTAAATTGAGGAATAAATTTCATACAAAATAATTTTATAAGTAGTATTTTAGTTGAAATAATTTTATTTATAGTATTTGATTTATGAAGTTTAAATTGTGGAATAAATTTCATACAAAATAATTTTATAAATAGTATTTTAGTTGAAATAATTTTATTTATAGTATTTGATTTATGAAGTTTAAATTGAGGAATTAATTTCATACAAAATAATTTTATAAATAGTATTGTAGTTGAAATAATTTTATTTATAGTATTTGATTTATGAAATTTAAATTGAGGAATAAATTTCATACAAAATAATTTTATAAATAGTATTTTAGTTGAAATAATTTTATTTATAGTATTTGATTTATGAAGTTTAAATTGAGGAATAAATTTCATATAAAATAATTTTATAAATAGTATTTTAGTTGAAATAATTTTATTTATAGTATTTGATTTATGAAATTTAAATTGAGGAATAAATTTCATATAAAATAATTTTATTTATAATATTTAATTTATAAAATTTAATTTTACACGTTTATCTTATAATAACTAAAAATTTATACTAATTGAGAGGAAAAAAGGTAAATTATAAGCGAGATAATAATAACTTATTTTTTATTTTAAAAACAATAAATAATAAAAATTCGAGGAAACTTTTTTTATTTAAAAATTATGAAAATTAATTTTTGTGAAATTTAATTTAAATTGAGGAATTAATTTCATACAAAATAATTTTATAAATAGTATTTTAGTTGAAATAATTTTATTTATAGTATTTGATTTATGAAGTTTAAATTGAGGAATAAATTTTATACAAAATAATTTTATAAATAGTATTTTAGTTGAAATAATTTTATTTATAGTATTTGATTTATGAAATTTAAATTGAGCGATAAATTTCATACAAAATAATTTTATAAATAGTATTTTAGTTGAAATAATTTTATTTATAGTATTTGATTTATGAAGTTTAAATTGAGGAATAAATTTTATACAAAATAATTTTATAAATAGTATTTTAGTTGAAATAATTTTATTTATAGTATTTGATTTATGAAGTTTAAATTGAGGAATAAATTTCATACAAAATAATTTTATAAATAGTATTTTAGTTGAAATAATTTTATTTATAGTATTTGATTTATGAAGTTTAAATTGAGGAATAAATTTCATACAAAATAATTTTATAAATAGTATTTTAGTTGAAATAATTTTATTTATAGTATTTGATTTATGAAGTTTAAATTGAGGAATAAATTTCATACAAAATAATTTTATAAGTAGTATTTTAGTTGAAATAATTTTATTTATAGTATTTGATTTATGAAGTTTAAATTGAGGAATAAATTTCATACAAAATAATTTTATAAATAGTATTTTAGTTGAAATAATTTTATTTATAGTATTTGATTTATGAAGTTTAAATTGAGGAATTAATTTCATACAAAATAATTTTATAAATAGTATTGTAGTTGAAATAATTTTATTTATAGTATTTGATTTATGAAATTTAAATTGAGGAATAAATTTCATACAAAATAATTTTATAAATAGTATTTTAGTTGAAATAATTTTATTTATAATATTTGATTTATGAAATTTAAATTGAGGAATAAATTTCATACAAAATAATTTTATAAATAGTATTTTAGTTGAAATAATTTTATTTATAGTATTTGATTTATGAAGTTTAAATTGAGGAATAAATTTCATATAAAATAATTTTATAAATAGTATTTTAGTTAAAATAATTTTATTTATAGTATTTGATTTATGAAGTTTAAATTGAGGAATTAATTTCATACAAAATAATTTTATAAATAGTATTTTAGTTGAAATAATTTTATTTATAGTATTTGATTTATGAAATTTAAATTGAGGAATAAATTTCATACAAAATAATTTTATAAATAGTATTTTAGTTGAAATAATTTTATTTATAGTATTTGATTTATGAAGTTTAAATTGAGGAATAAATTTCATACAAAATAATTTTATAGATAGTATTTTAGTTGAAATAATTTTATTTATAGTATTTGATTTATGAAGTTTAAATTGAGGAATAAATTTCATACAAAATAATTTTATAAATAGTATTTTAGTTAAAATAATTTTATTTATAGTATTTGATTTATGAAGTTTAAATTGAGGAATTAATTTCATACAAAATAATTTTATAAATAGTATTTTAGTTGAAATAATTTTATTTATAGTATTTGATTTATGAAATTTAAATTGAGGAATAAATTTCATACAAAATAATTTTATAAATAGTATTTTAGTTGAAATAATTTTATTTATAGTATTTGATTTATGAAGTTTAAATTGAGGAATAAATTTCATATAAAATAATTTTATAGATAGTAATATTTATTTATATATATATATATTATATACATATATAAAATTTAATTATAGTTTATGAGTTAATTAATAAAATTTATTTATAAATAAAATTTAATAGATTATTTAAATTTAAAAAATTATAATAATAATAATATATATATATATATATAAGTTTGTAAAAATTAATTTTATATATAAATGTAAGTTTGAATAAGAAATTTAAATTAAATAATGGTAAATTTAGTGCCAGCATCAGCGGTTAAACTATTATTATAAATTAATTTTAAATTTATAGAAATTTTATTTAGAATTAATTATAAGTTAATTTTTTTAGTGAAATATAAAATTATAGAATAGTTAATATTAAGAAATTTAATTTTTAAGGAAGTTTATTATTAGACTAGGATTAGATACCCTATTATAAAATTAATTATTAGTAAAATTAAATATTAAATGTAAATCATTAAAATTAAATAATATGGCGGCTATATATACTTATTAGAGGAACTTGTTTATTAAATTGATATTCCACATTAAGAATTACTTGAAATTAAAATTTATGTATTGTTGTTTAAAAAATTTATAAAATTTTTGTTTTTAAAATATTATGTATATATATATATAATAATAATTCAAATCAAAATGTAGTTTATTTAAGGTAAGATGAGTTATATTGAAATTGAATTTTTTTAAGTTAAATTTTAATATTTAATAAATATAAGATTTAAAAGTAAATTTAATTAATTAGTTAAATTGAAATTAGTTTTATTTAGTGTACAAATTGCCCGTCACTTTCATTATAAGTGGAATAAGTCGTAACATAGTAAAAGTATTGGAAAATGTTTTTAGTAAAAATTTTAGTTTAAAATAAAATTTTTCATTTACATTGGAAAGATTAATTAAATTTTTAAAATTTTATATTATTTTTATAAATTTTTAAAATTTGTATATATATATATATATATATATATATATATAGTAACAAAAGTTATTTAATAGAATATTAGGATTATAGTAATTATTTTTAAATTAATTTATATATTTATATAATATTGTATTGTAAAAGATATTTAATTAAATTTAAAAAAGTAAAATTTATTTTTGTACCTTTTGTATCAGGGTTAATTAAATTTAAAATATAATTGATATTAATCTCGAATATAAATGAGCTAATTAAATAAGATTTTTTTTGTGGCATAAAGATTATCAATATTTAATTGGATGTGAAATGTAATTCGAATTTTTAGATATCTAGTTTTTATAGAAATGAATTTAATTCATATATTTTAAGTATATATAAATATATATATATATATATATATATATATATATATAAATATATATATATATATATATATATATATATATATATATATAAATATAAATAATTTAAGGGATAATCTTTAGGTTAATTATTATAATTTTTTTAATAAAATTTATACAATTAATTATAAAATTTAATAAATTATTAAAAAAATTTAATAATTTATATATATATATATATATATATATATATATTAAAAATTTAGAAAATAATATAATAAATTATAAATAAATATTTATAAATTTTTTTGATATAGTTATAATGATTAAATTAGTAATTAATATATATACATATATATATATATATATATATATATATATATATATATATATATATATATATATATAATAAATAATATTAAATAATTCGGCAAATTTTATATTCACCTGTTTATCAAAAACATGTCTTTTTGAATAATAATTTAAAGTCTCCCCTGCTCCATGAAAATTTAAATAGCTGCAGTATACTGACTGTACAAAGGTAGCATAATCATTTGTCTTTTAATTGAAGGCTAGTATGAAAGGGGGAATGAAATATAAACTGTTTCAATATTAAAAAATTAATTTAAAATTTAAGTAAAAATGCTTAATTTTTTTTAAGGGACGATAAGACCCTATAGAATTTTATAGTTTTTGTAAAATTAATAATTATATTTAGTATATATATATATATATAATTAATTATTATAAAAATTATTTTATTGGGGTGATATTTAAATTTATTAAACTTTAAATTTTATAATCATAGATTAATGTAAATATAAATGAAATTTTATTAAAAAGTTAAAGATAAATTACCTTAGGGATAACAGCATAATATCTTTAGGAAGATCATATTTATAAAGATGTTTGTGACCTCGATGTTGAATTAAGATAAATTTTAAATGCAGAAGTGTAAATATTAAGTCTGTTCGACTTTTAAAATCTTACATGATTTGAGTTCAGATCGGTGTAAGCCAGATCGGTTTCTATCTTTAAATAATTTAAATATTTTTGTACGAAAGGACTTAATAAATTTAATAATTAATATATTTTATAAATTAATGATGAATATTATTTTGGCAGAATTAGTGCATTAAATTTAGGATTTAATTATATATATATAATTTATATAGATAATAATTTATATATTAATTTATAATTTATTATTAAATTTAGTTTATTTATTAATTTTAATTATTATGGTAATAATTAGTATAGCTTTTTTAACATTATTTGAGCGTAAAATTTTAAGTTATATTCAAAATCGTAAAGGTCCTATTGGAAATGGTACATATATATTGTACAGCGCAAGAGTGAGAGAGAGAGAGAGAAAGGAATGAGAGCTATACGCACACCTGTACGCTTCCCCACTCCCGAGTCCCTGTGCGTGTGCGAGTATCGCGCAAAGTATGTATACGTTATTAGAGCACTCGTTTTTCTATTATTATGTGAAATGACTCCGAACTGTGACCACGTGCGAGTGAAGATTATATCAGACAAGTATTGTTATTTTAGTTATATTTAAAATAAACTCTTTTCATTTATTTAACCACAAATCTAACATGGTAGCAGAGCATGGTTAACGCCTTTCAACATCTTCTATTTACATGTACTATCGAGTTCCGTAGATATAAATAGCGAGATTAAAAACAAAGTGCTGATTGCTTAATAAATAAAAGTGAAGTAAATAAAAAAATATATATATAGACGCAAAGCAATACTGAAAGTGTTTAAGGTGCTAGAAAAGCAAAAACAGTAAAAATTAAATAAGTGCGAATAGTAGATGCACGTGGATTAAATATACAGCACGTGGTTGACTTATGAGTGTCGTGGCAGTGAAAAGCGAGGATAGTACAGATTCTGAACACGAAGGAACGTTCGAGAATAATCAAGAAGATAAAATGGAAAAAAGGGACATTACAATTCCGGTTTTCGATGGAGAGGACTACAGTATGTGGAAAAGGAGGATAACAATGTTCTTGAAGTTTAAAGAATGCCACACAGTGATTACGCGAGAAAAGGTCGCAACAGACAAAGATGAGTGGGAAAAGCAGGATTTAAAGGCTATAAATCTCATATACAGCACGATTTCCAATAAGCAATTAGAATACGTAGGCGACGAGGAAACGGCATACAAAATCATAAAAAAGCTGGACAGTATGTATTTGAAAGAGTCAACAGCTTTACAAATTGTTTGTAGAAACAGATTAGAGAAAATGAGATTGATAAATTACAGTAATACGGAGTCATTTTTCAGTGATTTTGAAAAATTAGTAAATGAATTGAAAGGCGCCGGTGCAACAATAAATGAAAAGGAAAAATTGAATTACATGCTCAACACGCTACCAGAGTCATATAGCTATATAGGCGATTTGATTGATACTCTAAAAGAAGAAGATCAAACAGCAGATTATGTAAGAAATAAAATCAAATTAGCCGAAATGAAGAATAATAATGAGCATAGTGAAAAAAGGACAAATACATTTATGGCAAGAAAAAGCCAAAACGAAGGCTGTTTCAAGTGCGGGAAGCCTGGACATTTCGCAAGAGACTGCCAAGATGGCGGCCAAGCAGCAGCCAACGGAAGCACATGGCGAGGACCACCACGAGGCCGTGGTCGAGGCCGCGGCAGAGGCGGAAGAGGGCGCAGTAACTTCCATGGACAACGTGGATCAAATACGAGCGAGCCGAACAGACCAGGCACGAGCGCGTGGATAGCGACAGCCCACACAACACACAGCAGCGAAACGAAAAGGTCATGTAATAACGAAATTGAATGGTTACTCGATAGCGGTTGCACAGACCATATAATTAATGATGAAAATTATTTTGAAAACTGTATGCAACTTAAAGAACCGGTAAATATATATCTAGGAGATAATAGGTCGGTAAAAGCTACGAAAATTGGTAACGTAGTAAGCTATTTTAACGCTTTTGGCATTAGTAATGAAGTAAATATAAGGAACGTGTTTTACGCGAAAGATATGAATGTAAATTTGATAAGCTTTGGAAAACTAACTGAGAATAATACGATTATATCTAGGGGAAATACAGCAAAAATTATTGATGAATATAATAAAGTTGTGGCAGTAGCGTTAAAAGATAATAAAATTTATAGAATGAAGAGCAAATTGAAAAACCGCGAAACTTTTGCAAACACTGCCAAACAAAATAATAATATGAGTCAAAAGGAAAGGTGGCATAGAGTTTTAGGCCACGTAAATTTCAGTTACCTTAATACGTTATGTAAAAATCAGCTGTTAACAGGAATTCCAAACGAACTTGAATCAGAGTTTATGAAATGCAAAACCTGTATTGAAAATAAAATGCATAATTTGCCGTTTAATAATAATAGAAGTAGAGCCAAAGATATATTGGAAATTATTCACACTGATGTGTGCGGTAGTTTTAAAACAGCTGGGTTAAACGGAGAAAAATATTTCGTTTCTTTTATTGACGATTATAGCAAAATAGCTAAAGTTTATTGCATTAAATCTAAAGATGAAGTTTTTGATTGTTTTGTTCAGTTTATAAATGAAAGCGAAAATTTAACTGAAAAAAGGGTAAAAGTATTGAGATGCGATAACGGCAAAGAGTACTTAAATGGAAGGTTTTATAAATTTGCCAAAGAAAGAGGTATTAGTATAAATAAATGCCCAACGTATACACATGAACTAAATGGTACGGCGGAACGATTTAATAGAACAGTCATGGATATGGCGCGTTGTTTGCTTTCAGAGGCACAAGTGCATAAATGTTATTGGCCTGAAATAATATGTGCAGCGACTTATTTAAAAAATCGTACGTTAGCAAATACAATTGAAAGAAAAACCCCCTATGAAATATTTTTCAAAAAAAGGCCAGATGTTAAACATTTACGTTTATACGGTAGTAAAGTCTTTGTAAGAATACCGGAACAAAAAAGAGTTTCAAAATGGGACAAGAAGGCCAACATGGGTATCTTATTGGGCTACAGTGATGTAGGCTACAGAGTACTTGTAAATAATAAGATAATAGTAGCAAGACATGTGGATGTCGTAGAAAAGGGTATAAAATGTATTAGTCTTGATGAAGTTAATGACGGTAATGACAGCGAAGCCAGCACAAATGGTGATTTAACTGATGATAATGTTTTTGAAAGCGCGGATGAGACTCATGATCAACAATGTAAAGAAAAAAAGGGTGATGCTGAAAATGTAGATTTAAAAGTCCCACGCAAATCTATGCGTGATAAAAAAAGCCCAGTAAGATACCCAGAAAATGAAAGTTATAACATTTATGTAAGGTACTGTAGAGTAGATACACCTTGTACATTTGAGGAGGCGATCAATAATAATGATAGTAAAAATTGGAAAATTGCTATGAACAAAGAAATAGATTGCATAAATAAAAATAAAACTTGGAAATTAATAGATAAAATTCAAGGAAAGAAAGTTCTAGATGTAAAATGGGTTTATACAAGAAAAGCAGATGATAAGTTGTGACGTTGCAAATCAGCGACGTCACTTCGCCGTTAATTGCGAGCACATTTTTAATAGTGCGAAGGACCGGACCGTGCAATAACGAGACGCGAGACCGGGAAACACAGGATTCGAGAGCGTTCCGCGAGGAATTTCCATAATTTAGAGCGCGCATTGACACCTAGCGTGCGCGCCGAGAACGGCAAGTTTCAGGGCCGAATAACGAACCAGGCACAGGAGCCCCGACCTTCGAGATTTTCCTAGGAGACGATTCCGGTACAGAAGGACGTCAGACGAAAACCCAATGGCATTTCGAAGCCCGACTAAGGGCCACTACGGTTATCGAGGGCACCCGGTCAATCGACTTGGAGGCGCCGAAGGGACAGGAACCCATACCGACCACCGTACCATTTCGCGGTCCCGACGCCGCCTCATCCCGCCATAAATAGGGTTCCAGCGAGGATGGTGCCACCGAGAAGCCAGTACGAGGCACGAGCCTCCTCCCACGTCTCCCGAAAAGTGAGACGGTTTCGCGAAGGGGTCCAGGAGCCAAGGACCCCGTCGAGACGCCCCTGTTACGCGAACGTCGCGCGCGAAAGGGCGCCCTAGGAAATTCGGCAAGGAGGTCGGGTGGGGGGAACGAGAATCGATGCGGCACGCGCCCGAAAATCGATGATCACTGTTGCGTTAGCCTCTCGCGAGACGATAAGAATTTGTTGCGACACTGCGAACGCGATGTTGTTGCGCCTCAACATCCTAATAGCGCACGCCGGTCTCGCGGCCGTCTCGCGTCCGAAGTGGTGCCCCGGCGGACTTCTCGTTCGCCCCCGAAGAATAGCGAGAGCGAAGCCCGAATTATCGTGTGGCGGAAAGAGGCCCACAGGAAGGGACTAGCGGCGGTGAAAAGAACGGTGAGTCGCACAGTGATCCTCTCGAATATTCGGTTAGCGTGTTGGCTCGATTATCGCGCGAGGACGACCATTTGTCGTTTCGTCCTCGATATTTCGCGCAGGCCGAGACGCCAAGCGTCTCGTGCCGTCGGCTCGGGCCGTAGCGACGGTCCGTTGAGCGGTATTTCGCGTAGAGAGTTCCCCCAAAATCTCGCGCTCGGAAGTTTCCTCGGAGGAATCGCGTCTCGCGAATATTTCGTCCGACGCCTCGCAAACATCTCGAATCCTGTGTCGTATCGCGTAGCGAACGCGTTTCAACTCCGTCGCCGTTCGTATCGTCCGTCGTGTGCTTTGCGTACGCGTGCTATCGCGACAGTCTTGTATCGCGCCGTCCATCCGCGCTTCGCGTGATCCCGTCCGTCGGGAAATCGTATCGTCGGTACCGATCATCCGTACCCTTTCGCGCGATCTTAACCTACGACAACCGCGCTGCGACCGACCTACCGTCCGCAATTCTGTATGAAGAGCGCGGGCTCTCGGGTTGCGGTCACGTGACCGCTCAATTGTACTATTTGACGAAGGAATAAAACACCCACTCGAGGCCAATTACGTTGTCGTTCATTCCCCGTGAGATCCGTCCTGCCGTAAGGGCTGTCCTCGTCCTTCCGTGTTCGAACCACCGGACCCCATCGCGTCCTCGTTACGATCCGCGTGCTTCGAAGGTTCGACTTCCGAGTCCGGAATTCGTGTCGTGTTTCGCGTGACACTTTTCACGGTGTCTGGCGCCCGAACAATCTCGCGGAAATTTCGAACCTTCGGACGTCTTTTGTCTCGGGCGGACCACGGGCATACGGCGGCCCGCGGCCCGGCCTAAAGGCCTGTAAAAGCCCGAAAGTCGCTCGATCGGAGGTTTTCTAGCCTCCGCTCGCGAGCGACGTGACAAAGTATAAAGCTAGGCTAGTTGTAAGAGGCTTTCAACAAACCGATGTAATAGACGACATATACGCCCCAGTTGCGAAAAATCAAACGCTAAAAATTCTATTTTCATATTGTTGTCAAAATGTTTTAATAGTTGAACAAATGGATGTCGAAACTGCCTTTTTAAATGGTAAAATTAACTCGGAGGTATATGTCAATCAACCAAAAGGCTATGAGGATGGAACGAACAGGGTGTATAAATTATCAAAAGCTTTGTATGGATTGAAGGAGAGTCCTAGGGATTGGTATGAGTGTGTAGCGGTACACGATTCGCATCGCAAGATGTTCAAGTTGACCGCCTGCAGATGTTAGGGTCTAGAGTAATAAAACCTACCCTGGCATCTGCAGGATGGCAAAATTATATATTTAATTATTTTACGGGGGTAGAAAAATATAACTACCCTATCATAAACGCGGCCAGCCAGGTACCGCTAAGGCCGGTCCGACTGCGCGACACGGGCAGTCCCGACGAATTCATTTGTAACATTTGGCGACCACCTTGCCGGTGACCAAAATAGGCAAAATCTCCTACCCCAAAAAAATAACTCCGCCTTCGGAGTTAGGATATAAAAGGGAGACATACGCGAGAGGTAGTAGTCTCTTTGGGAACTCCGAGTCCGTAACTGCGATTTATAAACTACGTTATAAATAAAGATTTTAGTAAAACTGATCAAGTCCATTTTGTGAACACCTCCACAAGTGGTGACGCCGACGTGAGTTTCAATAAATTAAAAAGTTTAAAGTTTGTTATTGTGATGGCTAATAACGGGAGTGAACAACCTTCAACTAGTGATACACCAGCATCGAGTGAAGTAAACACGGTGGGAATAAAAGTACCACCCTTCTGGAGCAGCAACCCGGCGTTATGGTTTCGACAACTCGAAAGCCAATTCGCGTTGAAGGGAGTTACGGCAGACTCGACCAAGTATTATTATGCCATGTCACAATTAGAACTGAAATACTTACAAGAAGTCGAGGATATCGTGAACGACCCCCCGACAACTGGAAAATACGACCAATTCAAACACGAGCTCATCCGCCGATTTGCCAAATCCGAGGAACAGCGCATCAAGCAGTTACTCGAACATGAAGAAATTGGTGACAGGACACCGTCGCAGTTTTTGCGGCATTTAAGAACATTAACCGGAGACAATAAACTGCCAGAAAATTTCTTAAGAACGATATGGATGAATCGACTCCCAGCATCCATGAGGACAGTGCTAGCCACCCGAATGGACGAACCTCTGGACAAGATGGCAACCCTCGCGGACAAAATAAACGAAATTACACCGATCGGACATTGCGCAGCAGTTACTCCGGACTCGGGAATGACAGCGCTGTGTGAGCAAATAGCTCGGCTCACGCAAGAAGTAGCTGAATTAAAGGCGGGCCAACGACGAAGCAGGAACAACTTCCGCAGTCCGGAACGCGGAGGATGGAGACAATGGCATCGCAACGGGAGCCGTAGCCGAAGTCCGAGTCCATCCCAACAAGGAGTGTGCTGGTACCATCGGAGATTCGGAGACAAGTCGACGAGATGTACAACACCCTGCACATATGTCCAGCAACAGGGAAACGAAGCCGATCGACACTAGATGCGGCAGAGCCTGTCGATCCCTCCACGAGCCGCTTATTTTTAACCGACAAGCAGAGTAAGGTACAGTTCCTTATCGATACCGGTGCCGACATAAGCGTATACCCACGTAGCTTAGTAAAGGGGCAACCCCCAAAGTCGACATTCGTTTTATATGCCGCGAACGATTCGACCATCTCGACGTATGGCGATATTGTTTTAAATTTAAATTTCGGGTTGCGACGCGTTATAAAATGGACCTTTATCATCGCGGACATTTCGAAACCCATAATCGGCGCAGATTTGTTAAAACATTATGGCTTGTTGGTAGACATTAGAAATAAGCGATTGATCGACAACACGACAAATCTATCGATTCAAGGACAATTGGGTGTCGCAGATTTAAATTGTATTAAAACAATTGCTGGCGACTCTCCGTACCACAAGATCCTTGCCGAGTATAAGGATATTACTATTCCAACGCGCGCAGGCATAGGCGCGAAGCATAGAGTCACCCACCATATTAAAGTCACACCGGGACCCACAGTTTTCGCAAAACCGCGCAGATTAGCTCCCGATAAATTAAAAATAGTTAAGCAAGAATTCGAGCACTTATTGTTAGAAGGCGTAATTCGACCGTCGAAGAGCCCATGGGCCTCACCTCTCCACCTAGTCCCTAAAAAGGACCAGGGCTGGAGACCGTGTGGCGATTATAGAGCTTTAAACGCGCGTACAGTCCCCGATCGTTATCCATTGCCACATATAGAGGATTTTTCGCACTCACTCTTTGGTAAACGCATTTTTTCAAAAGTAGATCTCGTCAAGGCATATCACCAAATCCCGATCGAACCAGCAGATGTAGAGAAAACAGCAATTACCACACCCTTTGGTCTGTTTGAATACGTGAAAATGCCGTTTGGTTTAATGAACGCGGCCCAAACATTCCAAAGATTTATAAACGAAGTTCTACATGGTTTAGATTTCTGTTATGCGTATTTAGATGACATTTTTATAGCCTCTCGTAATGATGAAGAACATTCTTCCCATATCCGTCAACTTTTCGCACGACTCCAGGATTACGGCATTGTTATTAATCCTGCAAAATGCATATTTGGTCAAAATAGCATAGAATTTTTGGGTTACACTATTGACGCAAAAGGAACAAGCCCCAACTCCGAAAAAGTAGATTCAATTACAAAGTTTCCTCAGCCTAAAAATATAAAGGAATTGAGAAGATTTTTGGGCATGATCAATTTTTACCGGCGCTTTATTCCAAATGCAGCTAGATTACTGGTCCCGTTAACAGACTTACTCAAAGGTGCACCCCCTCGCGGTAATCCCGAAATTATATGGTCAACTGAAACAATAACAGCCTTTAAGCAGGTAAAAGAAGCTCTTGCGGAAGCCACCCTTCTAACGCACCCGCTACCTGGTGCGAAACTTTGTGTCAGTGTCGATGCATCAGATTACGCAATGGGAGCGGCACTTCAGCAATGGGTAGATGGCACCTGGCATCCGCTATCATTTTTTACAAAAACTCTGTCATCTGCACAACGCAAGTATAGTGCATATGACAGAGAACTTTTAGCAGTTTATTCCGCGGTCAAAAGATTCAGATACCAATTAGAGGGTCATATTTTCACTATTTTCACCGACCACAAGCCGTTAATCTATGCTTTTAAACAACGCCCTGAAAAAGCTTCGCCCAGACAGTTCCGCTATCTTGATTTTATTGGACAATTTACAACTGACATACAGCACATAAGCGGAAAAGATAACATAGTCGCTGATACATTATCCCGGGTTGAACATATAAGTAAAGCGGTAGACCATACAGAAATGGCCCTGTCTCAACAGGCAGATGAAGAGCTTCTAAGTCTCTTACTGTCCGACACGACCCTTAAACTAAAGAAAGTACGTTTTCCAACCAGTGAGAATGACGTAGAAGTTTTTTGCGACATTTCTACCTCTAACATACGTCCATATGTACCGAAGGACCTGCGAAAAAGAATTTTTAACAGCTTACACGGATTATCGCACCCTAGTATCAAATCCACTCGAAAATTAATAACCGACCGTTTCGTGTGGCCATCTGTAAATAAAGACTGTAATAAGTGGTCCAAGGAATGTATCCCATGCCAGAAAAATAAAATTACGAGACACACAAAGTCACCAATAGGTCATTTTTCAGTACCCAGCGCACGTTTTAGCCACATACATATCGATATCGTTGGCCCACTACCGAGTTCAAAAGGTTTTAAATATTGTTTCACTTGCGTAGACCGATTTACCCGCTGGCCAGAAGCTATACCCATGGAAGATATATCAGCTGAAACAGTAGCAAATACTCTTTTGAATGGTTGGATATCACGTTTTGGAGTTCCATATTTTATTACTACGGATCAAGGAAGGCAATTCGAGTCACAACTCTTTAAAGAGTTAACTCGATGCCTTGGTTCCCACCATATCCATACTACAGCTTACCATCCCGCAGCTAATGGTATGGTAGAACGATTACATCGACAGTTAAAATCAGCCATCCGATGTCACGAAACAGAAAATTGGGTTGAGGTACTTCCATTGGTATTGCTAGGTGTACGTTCCACGTATAAAGACGACATTCAAGCAACTCCAGCAGAAATGGTGTATGGTTGTAATATAAAATTACTAGGGGAATTTTTTACGCCCGATAAAGAGCAAACCGTAAGTTCTGACTTCGTGGCCCAATTTAAACGAAATATGCAGAATATCCGACCACGTCCAGCATCACGACACGGTTCATCAAACACATTTATCCATAAAGATCTAAAAACAACTTCACATGTATTCCTAAGACAAGATGCAACAAAACGACCGTTACAACCGTTGTACAATGGACCGTACCAAGTTATTAGGCGAAGCGATAAGCATTTTACAATTATGATAGGATCACAAGAAAGAACCGTGTCAATTGATCGACTCAAACCAGCGCATATAGATATAGAACATTCTGAACCACAAACTCAAACTACACTTCCGAGTCTACCAATAAGCACAACCAATCAATCAAGTACAAACCAAAAACCAAAAGGTATTTTAAAACAGTCTGCGCCGATTAAAACTCGTTATGGACGAGTCATTAGGTTTACTGATAGGTATAAGGCATAATAGCTTGTAAGTATGCATATAAATACAGCATACAGAATATAATAATATAAACATATTTTACACTTACTATATATAGCGTTATCACTGGCAAGGGGGTGATGTAGCGGTACACGATTCGCATCGCAAGATGTTCAAGTTGACCGCCTGCAGATGTTAGGGTCTAGAGTAATAAAACCTACCCTGGCATCTGCAGGATGGCAAAATTATATATTTAATTATTTTACGGGGGTAGAAAAATATAACTACCCTATCATAAACGCTGCCAGCCAGGTACCGCTAAGGCCGGTCCGACTGCGCGACACGGGCAGTCCCGACGAATTCATTTGTAACATTTGGCGACCACCTTGCCGGTGACCAAAATAGGCAAAATCTCCTACCCCAAAAAAATAACTCCGCCTTCGGAGTTAGGATATAAAAGGGAGACATACGCGAGAGGTAGTAGTCTCTTTGGGAACTCCGAGTCCGTAACTGCGATTTATAAACTACGTTATAAATAAAGATTTTAGTAAAACTGATCAAGTCCATTTTGTGAACACCTCCACACTGGTATTAAATTCTCGGCGTTTACTTTTATTGCAATTTCAATATGTAGCTCGAACGAATAAAGATTGAAATGGAGCTTTATACAGGGTGTCCCAAAATAAGTGTAACTCCCGGAAATGGGAGGTTCCTTGGATCATTTGAAGCGACATTTTCCTTTACAAAAATGGTGTCTGCGGCTTCCATTTCCGGGAGTTACGCTTATTCTGGGACACCCTGTATATTTGTAGCTGCGAGTAAATCGGCATGACGTTGCGGGAAATTTTTGCGATTTTGGTGCGGCGCCCGTTTCGAATGGGCGCGATGCGATATCGGAACGAATATTCGACTGGTGAATCAACGTTCTTTTCACCGGCAATAATTAATACGACAGTATGTGCGTTTAGTTGCGGCCCCCATTTATCCATTAACAGGCGCACGTGCCCGTAGTATTACACTAGTACGTGCGGCGCATGTCTAGTTCACCTCGTGCTACGTATACGTATGTTCGGTCTCGCCTCGCCATTCACTGTTTCATACATTGCCTCGCTCCCCTCATTCAGTTAATTCACTGAGCAAGCGTTGAATTACGTTTACTACATGATCGTCCGACGGTCACAAGCAGGTGTATTACTTCACGTACACCCGGCGATTGTTATTGCAGCGACGTTTACTCATTACTGCCTGGCGTCATGAATTATTCTCAAAACGCTCTTCCTTACTTAACCCTCGCACGATCCGCGGGAATGGCCGCACGAAATTCTTCATGCTTCGTACGCGTCTTCGTTGCCGTTTCTTCATTCGTTATTTCATTATTTCACGCATAGCGATCAAAGAGTTATCATCGATTCGCAACTGCTAGGGCAATGCAACCTAAAGGTGCGATCTCTTTTGCGCGCGTGAACGCATTGGTCCAGACTTGAGCCATCGTAACAAGTATATATTTTTTCTAATGATTTTTTACATTAATTCTTCGATTTTTCTTGTCTTAAAATAGAATTTTTAATTATTCGTTTGTTACCCGTTTAGTAATTTTTCGGATAACCGATTCAATCACCGATGTCTTTGGCTACTCTCTGTTATCTGTATTTCTTGACATTTATTCTTCTTTATTCTTCGTATCGTGAATATTTCGGGGAATACAGAGTTTGTGAATTTTTATTCGTTCACGGCGATAACGCGGAACAAAAGGTCCAAGGGTCCAGCGAAATTCGGCCGTCGAAAGGAGCGAAAAAACTCGGCCAATAAAATTTAATATTCCCACGCATGATGGGACAAAAGATCTGACGCCGTGCCGGCATTGTCTCGTGGATCCTGTGGATCGTGTTCATCTGGTGCTAAAATCCTGTCGGCATCGCACGAGTAAATACATTGTTCCGATGTAACGGCAACGGGGAAAACGGATTCCAGGACGAAGGTGGCGCCCGCGCCCGTGGTAATGGCATTACGTGCACAATCAACAAGACCGACCTGCAAATTGAGTAAGGTCGTCGGTCGTAGTGTCGGCTGATATGTATCGCGTCTCGGGGCCCAACGTCTTTGCGTACATATACACACAACGCGCGCGTTCCCTTCGCCTGGCTGTGTTTCCCCGTCCTGCTCCGATTACCGCTGTGTTGCACTGTCCTCTCGCCTTCGGGTTTGCTCGACCCTTTCGTCTTCCACCCCACCTCGCCAAACTATACGTAACACGTATTTACAGGGTAAGTCGCCTAAGACGAGCCAAGAAGCTGTTACGCGTTAGATTCAAAAGAAATATCCCCTCTACTAAGGGGTACAAAATGCATCGGATATGTATAATATATTGTTTCGTTAAAATTACAAGACCGAATTTATTTAGATTTTTCGCAATAAAAGCATACATAATTTTTCTCGGAAGTCTGGGAGGGAAGGAGTTTTCCGCTGGGGAAATGGAAAGTAAGCGCGTTGCGTGTTGCAGTTGTTCGTGCGCGAACTGTCAACAAGTAAATTCGCGGTGGAGCGGAGGCACGCGCGCGAGACACTGGAACTACTTTGTGCGACTAACACCGTCTTGGTCCTTTCCGTCCTTTGTCTTCCGAACAGCACTTCTCCTCGATCCCCTTTCCTCTTAGGCAGCGTGGCAGTGTGTAACCGGCACCCGCGAGAATAATGAGAGAAACCCACGGCCCACGGCCAGACGGCTTCTCATTAAAGACGGCACATTCAGGTGTCAAGTTTGAAATTTTAATTAGTAAAAAACCAATCCAATTCCGCGTTCCGTCTAACCGTCTCACCCCCTCGACGTCCCACGACACTCTCCCCAACCCCAACCCCAACCCCCCGTTATCGTTTCTATGCTTTTTCTCTTGCTCTCGTCAAACGACGAGCGCGTTCACCCCTTGAAACCTTCGAACCTTTCAATTACGAACGGATCTGATCGGTTTCTCCTACGGAGTTATAACTTTCCTACCTTTTGCATCCACGCGCTCGAGATTCGGCTGCTCTCCGAGAGATTTCCCGTGGCTCTCGAAAGAAGACCTACGAGTAATGTCCCTTTGGATGTTTCACTTAAAAAGAACCGAAGCGTTTCGACACCGTCTACGTTTGTTCCACGGCTCTCCCCAGAGTCACGGCTTCGACAAATTTTTATTTTACTCTTTTCCGCGCTTACCGCCACGAAAATATCCTCCCAAACGCCGCTCTTCATCTTCATGCGCTGTTGCTCCGTTGCTCCGTAACCGTATTTCTGGGAATTTTTATGATTCTTTGGGAGCTGCGCAACCAATATTCAACTAAATATTGTACAAGGGAAAACGTATCGATAGAAATTGGCAGAATGTACAAATTGTACCGCCAATAAAGACGCAACGTGTACCATCAGAAAAATTCGGATCCGTTTCCTCTCCAAGAAAATCTTCCTCTGAATTGATATTTCAGCCTGAAACTTGGCCGCAAACCGGTAGCATCGTCGAAACGATTAATTGGCTCCGAAATGAGCGATCCGGTAATCCGGGAAGTGAACTATTACAAAACATTCACCGGCAACTTTGCGTTCAGGATGAACAACGATGTTGCAACGGATCCGAGCTAACACTTATTCCGAGTCCGACTAAACTCGTTCGCAAATAAACGATTCCATCGTCGGAACTTAAATGAACAATCCGGTAGCTAGATTGCACTTGCACTTGCGCCGGTCGTGTAGACGATGGTAATGCTGCGTACACGTTTCCCGTTGTATATGTTAATTAATGTTTGCTTTACTCGCGTCTGCAGTTGATTATCCCGGGTGTCGTTGATCAGTAAGTTTCCAGCGTTATCAGTGCGTCGTCTTCTAATGAGTTTTTCGGATTTACTCGCCAGCGCTATTCCACGTTGCGTTACACGGCAGAATTTCGTTTGCGACGAACTTATGCGAACGGAATTTCGATTCAACTGTCGTCGCATTCTTCCGTCAACATTTTTCAGCTTGCCCGTAATTATTCCACGAAATACGCTTTATTGGACACGATAAACGACATTTCTCAAATTCTTCCGCCAAACAATCTCGCGAACGAACTTCTACGTAAGTTTTCTAAAATAGTTTGAACCCTGGTAACGCAGGCGCCTCGGATCGTCCAATAAAGTTACCGCACTCTCGCGATCAAACAGGCTCGCTGCGTAATATTCTGAATTTCCTTGAATTCGGTCCTCTCTGGTCCTAATTATTTTTACATTCTTCCAGTGTCTTTCCATAATGTTCAACGTATCGACGATGGAGTTTCACTGCAGGCTGTTACATTTCAGATGGGACATATTTATTTGATGTTGGTCGTCCAACATTAATACCAGATTATTTCCATGAAATAATATCGATCGAAACAACATTTGTAAATTGATGACGAGCGATCCGCAGTCAGAACAGAAAAATATGATAATCCTGGAGCTCGGGCAAATTGTAGTTAATTTGGGAAAAAACCAGGTCACTTTATAAAGAACTACGGGTCAGCGTGATCCGCATATAAATTTTCGCTCTCGCGTCAGACTTTTAAATACAGAGCAAGTATCCCCTAAAAATATTTGCACGCGCACAAAAATGGCCAGTGGAATATGCGCGTATACAGATAGAAAGAGACAGAGCAGAGAATCCATCAGACTGTCCGGACTCGGGCGGCGAATATTTTTCAAAAAATTCGCCCATAAACAGCTAGTATCCATCATAAAGTTTACGCACACTGCGAGTGAACAGCAGAAATTTCGCACCTGCTCGGTGAGCACCTACTAAGCTACCGTAACTACCCGGAACTATAAAATAACATGAAAATCTGTGATACCTACTCTCTTGCACGCGACAAATTTATTTCCCGCGTTATTACCAAGCCGCTGCTACATACGTACTTTTGCGTGAATTCCGTTTGTTGCGTTTTTCTATAAAAACGCTGAAAATGCGGCGCGCTTGAATTGCAAGGAGCACATCATTTTCACGTGCATCAAAACTGAGAAATAACGGATTCTAAAAATTCATATGGTCCCAGGATGTGCACGCAATTAATTTTTATAAAGACCGCACGTCACGGAATTGCGCTCTGCCCTAACAGACAGAAGTTTCTTAAAAACAATTTACGGAAATCGGCCAAAAAATCGAAAATTTGAGAATCGCGTTCACAACGTTCCGTTTAAGAATGTTTTTTAAGAGCAGATGGTTCGAACTTAAAAAAAATCAAAATTCATTGGTGTGTAAATATGAAATTTTTGGATCCACTACGGGTAGATTGGCAAACGCCAACCGACGGAGCGATCGAGGTTGATAAATCGGAAACAGAGGTGGCACGATCGGCAACAGACATTTTTCTGAAAAAGTAGCGATCTCGGAGGCGCACGCTTGTAAACGTTAACGAACACAATGTGTAGGATAAGCTGTGGTTTGCGCCGGCGAAATGTGCGTCCCATAAATTTGTAAAGCGAGGGGCTGATTTGCATTTTAAAGCAGGCCCGTCGCTATAGGTTTCGCGAAGTAATCGGCGACTCCCCGACAACTCGAAACAAAACAAAGTCGCGTCGTATCATTTCCACTTTGGCTCTGAGGAACTAGCGCACGCACCACGCTAATTTGCATTCAATATTCAACGAACGCGAAAACTTTTCCCCGAGAGAGAGAGAGAGCTGCCGGGTGTCCATAAAACTTGAGCCACGGGTATAGTATACGAGGCCGGCTATTTGGTTTAGCTCGCACCATACAGGCGGATCGCGCGCGATCAAATTGGCTGTTCGGGAGTGGAAAGAAATTATGCAAATGGTACACTTCGCCCCGGTTAATATAATCGCGCGCGTAGGCTTAACGGGACTTCGACCAGAAGGAATTCGCCCGCCCGTTGCTCCGGACAATATCTGCATAATTAACGCAAACAATTTTTCACCGCTAAACGCCGCGCCGCGCCGGCCGCGACTAATTTCATATTCCCTTTCGGTATTAACGACGCTGCGTTCCGAACAATAAAGCCGCGATCAAATTTCGTCACGAAAGACGACTCGAATTTTTCGACGACGAAATTACGCTTCTCACCGGAATTGCAACCGGTTTCGTCATATTTTTATCTCCTCGACTGCAACATTTTCAGGTTAATATCAAATTTATAACTTCCCTGGACGTTTGCAACGGATACTTAAATTTCCGCTCCTTGTACCGCGCTTGTTACAATTACACAGCTTGCGTGACTCGCTCCTGAAATTACCGATAATACGTACAATTTTTATATATTTTTCCTGATACTTGTAAAACAAACTGTAATCTTCGGAGAAATTCAACGTACAAGGAGCAATCTTATTTTGCATTAAATGCTGATTTTTCGAGATTTCGTTTCATTAGTTTTCAAGAAGGAAATTAGAAAATTGACCAACGAACGTCTATGGACTAACTTGAACTGTAGTTTACTCTTCTGTTTCAACAAAAACTGTGGTTAAAATTTGTATGCTATGTTTGGAAATTATTTGACAGCACAGAGCATTATTACGATGTCCGTGCGAGAGCCGTAAATCGTACTTGGTATTATTACGGAGATAGCGAGAAATCTCTCTTCCTTAGGTTTAAGTCCACCCTCGTAACGAGAGCACGGACATTTTCATCAACTCGACAAACAGCCGACAAACATAAACAGAGCAGCGGGCACAGACGGACGCAGACGGGCCACCGAAAAAGTCTCCAAATTTTCGTCCACCTTGGCCTCAGACGATCCACTTCTAGAAATTAAAAAGCTTCTTTTCGCTGAAATTCCGCGGACACGACGCGGTGCTGTTTTGATCAGCGGGAACCTACCGAAACACACGGGAAAAAGGCCGGTCGAACGTTGCGGAGGGAGACAACAAAGGAGAGTGGAGAGAAACGACTACCATTAATTTCGAGTCCGCGGAAACGAAGGCTGTTGGAAACCCGCGACGCAACAGTCGTGCAGATACACGCGTACATGTACCGCGTGCTGCAACAACTATGTCCATCTTCGGTATCTCTATTGTTTGTAACATGAAAAACTATTATACCGAATGTGGTGAGTACCGTGCGTTCATCGGATGATGGCGCCAGTGTCGCCACAAGCGGGGAAATTGAGGGGAGTACCCTGTTCCCGTGCCCTCTATTCGTCGTTACCGGATTAGTCACGTGACTGCTGTGACGTCGCTCGGTCCCACGCAACCCACTGCAACGGTGTGGGAGCCAGGCTAGAGGATCTGGTGGACGGAAAGAAATTCCATCCTGACGAGGTCAGAGGAGGATGGAACGTTCTGGTGGAGGAGACGCAGCACTTGAAATATTAAAAATCGCAATTGTTTACTACGCGGGTGTCGAGACCACGATGTCACGGTGGTGCTCGATCCGAAAAACTGATGTCTCGCGAGTGGTCCAGGTGGGATTCGAGAATCTGTACCTGGATGACAGGACAGGCTCTGTCGCGGGATTTACAATGCCGGAAATCTGGCGCGAGAGACCGGAAGGGGAAGAATGGTGTAGAAATTGGCGAAAGAGACAACGAGACGAAAGAGAGACACGTTGGGCGAAGCTATTAGGCAAAGAGGAAAAAAGAAGGAATTTTTCCGGCTGTGCGAAGACTTTAAGCCCGTTTAGACTAGGGGGACGAGCGCTAAACTGACAATAGCACTTTTTTTCAGGCCCGCGCTGCTACACTTAACAATGCTACAATCCATTCCTGCATCTAGCTTTCCTCGTAGAGGCTGTCTTCCTCGCTCCTTACACCGTTCCACCCAGCCGCGTACACTCAAACGCTCATCCAAATCATTCTTTCGCACCCCACCCACCCCGTCGCACCATCTTTCTCTTTTCTGCCTTCAGCCGGGCTTGCGCTAGTCTCACACCCTCGACTACATTTTTCACCGGTAGCACATCCATCCGCGAGCGAGAGAAACCCTCTGACAGGCTATCTCACGGATCCGGTCTATCCGGCAAGCGACTGCTAAAACAATGAGCAATGCATTTTTCTGATTAAAATTTAGCCATGCAGCTGGTACGCTTTCACAGGTGTGCGGCTTCAAGCGTTTGCCTGTGTGCGTTTCCTCGCATCAGCGAATCGCGATGCGGCCGCATTACCTGTAGCTTCCTGATGAAACGAACGTGCGGAAATTCGAAGGGAACCACCTTCGCCCGGTCTTTGACCCCGCCGATGTTACCGTTCAATTCCGACTCGTAGCTCGCGGTCGTTCGCACCTTGTTGCGGAGCAATGGCGAGCATGGGTGAGCATCGCTTTCATTAAAAATAGGTACCGTTCTTCTCGACTGTGGATCGATGCGCACAGTGAAAATTATATCGACGTTTATCTCTTTTCTTCATCGTGGCTAAAAGCCAGGTGGAAGCAATACAATTTTAACGCGTTGCGTTACGTCCTTCGCACTACTTTAACGAGGGTGACTCGTCGGGAAGATTTCACCAAAGTCTAACAAATGTTACTCTTTTGTCTCTTTTGAGGTTTGGTCGATATATAAAGAAGTTGTTCCAATTCAAAGCGAACGCACGAATCGAGCAAAGTAAACGGTCTCGGGAGTCGCGTCGTTCAAGAGAGTACTTTTTTGGGACGTCCTGTATAACGAAGATTAATACCTAGAGAAACGTCCAAAATGATTTCAGCGTGCGAACATATATGAATCGACGAATTCCGAAGTTATTCTGATTCACAGTGCAAAGTTTATCGCAAAACCATAAACCTCGGTGCTTTTGTACGCGCAGAAAAATGGAGGACGATGAAGCCCGGGGGCACGGTGCGGCGCGGCGTTGTGTAATCGCGGGCGCCACATTGTATCTTCAAAGAATGTAGTTGCTGGGTGCTGGTCAAAATACGCGTCAATTTCGACTGGCTGCCGGCACAGAAAAGAAGCTTTATTCGTCTGTAGCGTCAGAAGAGTTTCTTGCCTCCATCTCTCACGATTTCCTCTTGGACGTCTTTAACAACCGGGTTTCCGTAAACATTCCGCGGTTCTATGTGCAGAAAACTTGAAAAGGGTGGGGAAAGCCGCGAGGCTTTGTAAAGGGTCGAAATACGGAAGTGGCGGCTCTCTTGGATAAGGTAGGCAGAAGACACGAATACAAGGTTAAAAGAAGAGAGGAGGAGGAGGAGGAGGAGGAGGTGGTGATGGTGAAGAGGAAAGGGGCAGGTGTGGCGAGACTGAAGGAAAAAAAAGAAGACAGATGGCGGGGAATGAAGGATCGGTCGGGCAAGAAGAGATTAAGGTGGCGACTCTTAAGTCTGACGCCGAAATCCTGACGGCGCGGCGAGACTTTCATCGGGCTAAAAAGGAATGAAATACCTACCACCTGCCACCCACTATAACACGACTCTCCTAGACCGGTCTGCTGCACATTACTTGGCGGTCGCGCTGCCTCGTTATATTTTGCCTTTGCTTTCACGTCCGCGTCTTCTCTTGCCAAAATTATTACCGTCCCCGTAATTATCCTGTTCGCGCCGCGCAACACTCCCCCGAGATCGGTCCATAAAGCCTCTAAGCGTCATTTTCTCAACAATCGTTATTCCCGCAAAAAGCATGCAACTTCCAAAGCAACGAAATAAGGCTGAAAGTTTTCTGCTATTCTAATATCTTGTTCCAATATCGTTTATGGTTTTGTCGAGCAGTAAGGATAGGAGTGTACGTACACCACGTAATCGTTAAGCGATGCATATTTTGTTCGCACGCCGAACATTTTTAAAGGAAATAGACTGTATCGCTTAGGCGCGAACATCCTGTACGCAATCGGCAGTTTCAGGTTTTTTTTTACACTTGATATACAGTCGCCGACGGCCATGTCATAAGTTCGCACGGGTTTATGGTGCGCCAATTTTTATTGGGGTGCCAGAATGACCTCTGAACTGCGCGTTTCGAAATTGGAGTGCGGAACTCCCCCATGCCAATAGTCACGGCGAACGGCGGTCATAAAAAGTAATAGAAAATTTCGAAAACGCGTACTAAAATCTCCATCTTGAATAACAGCGATGGAATAGAGAGATAGAGAGAGAGAGAGTCTCTATATGTAAAATGATGTATCTCGAACGATTTGCGTTTTCATTCTCAATTTATTATCGGCGAATTAGCATCTTAATGACAATCGAATGATTGGAGCTTCACCGGGAGTTTCGAACGCGTTATCATCGGATCAATCCCTCGGCGTTTCTGCTTCGCGAGGGTTTCGCGAGAGCTCGAAAAAAATATATACAGGGTGGGTCACCTAATATTTACATCTGAAACGCCTCCGGCGGTTCCAGTGATAATGCTTGATTTTCAGCGATGATATCTGAAGTCTCCATCACCCCAGGTGATTCACATGCAACGTTGTTTATCGTACGTATCAATAATCATCGAAGGTAGCAATTTAATCGAGTCACTGTTCCATCATGCGACTCCTCAGGTGTCCCTATTTAAAGGCAACACACGAAAGGGAATAAATAGCATGAAATTTGGTTTCCATTTCTTGCGATCGATGCAGTTTTCATTTTGCATAATCGCAATCGCAGTCGTTATCTTCTTACTTGAACCTGTAGGTTGTATCGACAGGGTTCGCTCGTTGGAATCGGGGACACCCGGTGTACAGACGCGCATTTCGTCGAAATTCATTGTTTACCGGCTGGCCCGGTACTCGATTAACGATGAATTTGAATGACGTCTGGCGGCAGAAGATCCCGATTTTCGGCTCACCTCGCTTTTCACGAATTACATTTCGTAATCGGCGAGGGAGGAAACAGGGACGGGGAGGGGAGAGCGCGGGCGGCGGAGGCAAGCACGTGAAGTATATGTAAATAATGAGGGTGGGAATGAATACGTTGGGGCTGTGGCTGCACTAATGGCGGGTGCAACGGTCGTTGAAGGGCTATCCGAAAATAATTCCGTCTCGCCAAGAGAATCCCCCTCGGGCCACCCAATTATCGTGAAATGCCTACCTACTACTTCGCGCTTCGGGCTTAAGCAAATGAAGAGTGACGCTTGTCCGTGGACAATACGACCGGCGATAAATCTTACTAGGCGTGAAAAATCGATGTTCGCCCATGCGAACGTCTTCGAAATTTTAATTAACCGCCTCCGCCCGTTCTGACCGCGTTCGAGCCTCTCCCGCGGTTTCTCACGCGAAATTTCATCCCAATTATTACTATTCCTCTCGTCTTCGGTGCTCGTCCAATCCCGACGAAGCCGGAACCAGTCGAATTCTCACCCTCGATCCCTTTTTACGGTTTCTCGAGCTGCTGTATATTCGCCGAATCTTTATAAAAAAGAAACATTCGAGATCCGCTCGTGAGCGTTAAAGTATCACCGGATGCAAACCAACCACGCGTTTCCGGGTGCAGGTCGCTCGCTACCACAAATTACGTTCTAATTATGCAACCAGAATTTATCGGGGAGAAAGTTCCATAATAATATTTCTCGGAGCAGTCTATCCAAAATTTTTCACGATACATTATACGATAGAAGTTGGCCGGCGTTCGTGAAACTCTCGACGTTTTATTGAAAATCTGTGCGGCATCGTGTTGCGCGAAACTATTACTACAGGATTAGAGTGTGGAACATTCCTATCCAAATGGATTCTACGTACGTTCCTCCTCAACGTGCATTTACAGGTCGTATACTGCACGGTACCGCGATGCACTCTAAATTGAAACACGGTGAAGGATCGAAAGCTCGGTTCTCGACGAAAATATTTCTTTGTGATACGATTTTTAACGTTTACGGAGTACGTATCGCATTGCATGAAATTCATTCGGGTATAACAATATTGCGTAATGATAATGGTATTGTGGAAGGAACGCAAGAACTTGATCATTTCGTTTGATTTTCGTGGAAAGAAACCAAATAACTCGATCGCTCGGTATCGTTTTCATTGCGAAAGGAAACTCAACAATTTCATTACTTGGTGCACCGGTTTCGTTGCGAGAGACTCGATATTTTCGTTGATTAAAAGAAACTCAACAATTTCGTTGCTCGGTACCGACTTCATTAAACGAAACTCAACAATCTCGTTGCTCGTTTTCATGAAAATAAACTCACTCATTATCGAATGATTCATCGCAAGAAATAAAAACTAAATTGAATGTTCGCTCTGCCCCAAACGATTGAATTTCATCTTCTTGATTTTGCTATAAACGTATGAAAATCCGCAGTCTAGTTACGAACTAAGCGTTCTCTAGGGGTGGTGAAAACCGTATTAACCGAATGGTATTTTATGCGGTAAGCGCAGACAGGAGGATTGAAGGGTGAGGGGTTAATTAAGAGGTAACGAGTGGCAAGGCACGACAATAACGTGTTAATTGCGGGAAATCCGACGTAAACGCGTGGTGGCCGTTGTAAGCAGGTCCGTTTGGTCGGATAGCGGAATGTGCGCGAGGATTGCGCCGGAGTTGCAAGTTGCAACGAGAAGATGTAAAGATAGGAATCTGGAGTGGCCATTGCGGGTAGAGGAATGGCGAAACGGAGTACCAGAAGGTGGACAAAGTCGCCTTGTAATACACGGTTAAACTCGACGAGAGCGAGAGGGGAAGGCTTCTTGACTTTTCAATTTCCTTTCCCTCTTCAGGATCCTGCTCGTGTCTCTCTCTCTCTCTCTTTCTCATCTCTTCGCCTCCTTAGCGGCCGAGCTATCTGCGCTGAGTCAATAGAAATCGCCTTTGCCTCTGCTAAAGTAATTTTTCGGAAAATTATAGCACTTTCACGAGATTAACGACCCAGTTTCGAGGAAATTGCTGGATCATGTCGATATCTTTCTATCGATCGTTCTCGTTTCCATTCATTTTGCTCGATTCACCCGCCGCGCGCAGCATTGTGGCCGGATCGTGTTGTTTTCCGGATACGTGTCCGATGGTTACAATAAAGAAATGGCGGACGCATTCGTACGTCGCTATCTCTTGTTAGGATTTCGCGTGCTACCAAATAAAATGTTGTTCGTCGAAAACTATTATTAGAAAGTTGTGTAGTAGAAAGTTCGTGGAGAGTTATTCGACTGTGAATAACGTTTAACATTCCTAACCCTATCCAGTATATCATTTGAACCACCGTATTCAACATTCGTTATACATAGAAAATAGCATACAAGTTCCACTCTTTCTCTAATCATTTTAAGTTAATAGCGACAATCGTGAACGTTTCTGTTACAAGCCCAGTGAATTTGCCGTCTATTTATTACTTGTAAGATGAATTCACGATTCGCGAAGAGATGTCTACGAATTAATTTGATCGAGGTTCGAGGAATATTATAATAAAATTCATTTCCTCATACATAACGAGTAGTCTTAATTGCAGCACTACGAAATTAGAATCAGATTTGGTAACGCTAGTAGTTGCAGTTATGGCATAGCATCTCAATTAATTTTCGCCTATTATAATTCGTCGGTGGAACGATAATCACCATTTTCGAAAGCCTCGAAACAGCGCATAATGTTATTAAATTTTAATATCAAGATTGAAATGTTTTTTCATAGGATCGTTGTTTCCTTATTTTTAAATATTGCCATAAATATAAAGAAAAATATATGAAAAATTGATTTGAAATAACCGGAAATCAAGTTTGAAATATAGAAGGTAAATTTGAAAAGATCGGAAATCAATTTCGTAGCATCCGAGCCGAATTGAAACGCGTTAAAAAGAAATTCGAGATTGCCGGGAATAAATAGAAAAATAATCCGAAGAAAATTAATTGCGATTTTCCCTGCGAATTAGACAATTTTTGGTTCGTTATTAATTATTGAATGTATCGGTGTTAATCGCGCCGTGAATGCAGGAGCACGCATAATACCGCGACGTCGGAAGCCACGATCGCAGCGTTGATAGAAACTTTTCGCAAAGTGTATGTACATAGGCTCTTTCAAATCTTGGTCTTCCTTTCTTGGAGATTCTTTCTCTTCCGGAGACTTGAAATCAAGGGGCGTATTTGCGATTCTAGTCTTAGACGTCAGATCCTTTATACAAAGTGACTGTAAAAGTTCGGACGAGTTCCTTTCCAAGTTATGATAGACAAAGTTTGCGAAGTCAAGATGCCTTCACTGCGTGGTATGCATAACTAAATTCCCTGACCGCTCGTTATAACTGAAAAATTTATGGGACGCTTCAATGAGAATTATCACATGGTTCTTTCTGACCAGTGTCCAACGTTAATCGCGTCGTCGTAACATAAGCGAATCAATAGACGGCGGATAAAATTCAATTTCGACGATCGTACGTTGAAAATAGTATTTTAAACAAATTCATTTTTGTATCTTTCATTGATAAATTTCGTATTAAAAATAAGCGAAGCTCGTATGAAACGAGTTCCGACAGTTTCTTCGAGCTGTCGCGCACACGCAACTTCTACGTGTAATTCACTATTATTACAATTTAGTGCGGCAATATAAAATTTGCGAGTGGTATATTATATCCATAGATTCATTAGAATAGACATTAATCGTTCCAATGCATTCGCTGTTTCATATTGCAGCTACCGAGTTTTCGTGAAAAATGCATAAAATTCGCTGTCCAGTAATGAAGGTGTTAAATAAAACGGTGCGCGTGTACAGTTCGCGTGAAAACGCTGTGCAGAATTGAAGAAATTCCGGGATTGGAATCATTTTGGATAAAATAACCATCATTCTAAAATCGGATCCAAGCTCTCGATATTGGATTCTGTTTCCATTTCACGAACAGTTTCCTATTTGCCGGAAAATACAATCCAAACGAAAATGGTTCCGCTTGCCTTCGCAGAAAATTCGTCCTGTAACGTGGAATATAATTAAAGCACATGGCTCGTCATCGTAGCGCACGGTATGCCCCTATTACGTTAGATTGGCTTGCCGTGCTGTATTTCTAGTTCGTTAAAGCAAAACTGCATCGCGCAAGATTAACAGTTGCACAGCAGTTGTCTATTTCCGCGTCGACGCGACGCGCGACGATGCGATCGTCTTTAACTTTGAAATATGTCAAATTTAAAGAAACGAATTCGTCAATGAAAATTATTTTCCATTTCATTGAGACATACTCGATTAAAATTTAATTTCAATCAAGTGGTTGTAACTTAAGAAAACCTATACTCGTGCGTATATTCTAATTTGTAATGTATATGCTACATAAAACTTACTTGTATGGTTTAATTCGGATGTGAATTTTTCTGGAATCGTCGACGTTTAAGTTGTTCTAATTTTGAAAGGATAAATCATAGAACGATTAGCCGATTTAAAAACTGGAAGCCTTAGTCATCCTATATAAAATTATTCTTGCCGGATCGCTTGGGACTTAACGGGTTAAACGAAAGGGTGTATTTTCGCGAGGAGGCCGATCGATAATAATTCTGCATAATGATCAAACTTCCCGGGTAGTCGTTTGAGAACCACTGACCCAACCAGAAAGCGTTGGCAAGTTGGAGAAGGTATTTAAGGGAACGAGACGAAGCAGCACGAAAGATGAAACGAACGGCATGAATTATAGTCGTACCATCTTCCCCCCACCGTTTCATCCCCCATTCTTCCGTTCTCGCGTCTTTATCGATAATCCACGAGTATTAATTAGAATTCCAATCTACCGGTTTAATATGACAAACCCGTTGCTTCGAATTTCCTTGCAGCACTTGTCATCGTCCTTTCAGTCCCTTCGGTCCCTTCAGTCCCTTCCATCCACACTGCCCCAGCCCCAAGCGTCTTTACCGCCTCCGTCGCGCCCGCGTTTTTCTCTGTCTACCATTTAAACCGCCCACGCAGCCCCCCCTCGCCTGGTCCACCGCCGGGGGCTTAACGATCAAACTGAAACTTTTGAGGCGACAGCACATAAAGCGGACGAATTTTCCGCAGCGCCGTAACTGTTTGGAACTTCGCCGCTTCGTAAATTAAAATTTTATCCATGAACGGATAATCGAGGGGCGATTCAGCTCGTTTTATCAACCGGGCCGATCTTCCGAGGACACAATCTGATCCGATTCTGTTCTACGTATCGGCGTTGTACCCGCAATTTCCGAAAACTTTCCCATCGATAAGTTAGCACCGACCAAACCCCCTTCGATTGCCTCCCTTTCAAAGCACGTCCTTTTTCTTTAGGGCTGCGAAAAAATTGTGGAATCATAGCAAAACTGAAGCGTTAGGCTGACACGTACGTACGTTTATCAGTGTTCTCGCACCGAGTCAAGAACTCTTTTTCTGCACGCAGGATGGTAACGCTGATCGAGGGAAAAGTTACTGTAAACGGACTCAGGTCCCACAACTTCCCATCGAAGGAAATTCATGTTCGGGACAGTCTGTATGCTTTTAACGAACGCAGCGATAAAACGAGATTGATTTTTCACCTGGATGACTATTCGTTTCCATACCTGATATCGCGAAACAATTTCCAAACGAAGCGGATCCCTAGGAATCACGGGAAAAAAGGAACAGCGAACTCGCTGGTTCGTAAATATTTCGGACACCGTCGGCTTTTACACGGCATCAACGACTGCACCCCGGCGAAGAATTATTTGTCCGAAAACTTATGAGTCGCGCCGGCCGTGTATCTTGGGTTGCATATGACTGGGTGATTTCGGTGCTGCGACGGGCACACGGGAAAAATCTATGCTCCGGCATGCATGTGAACTCGGTGATGAACTTCGCCTGTAAACCTTGAGCGCGGCACGCGTCAATTCCGTTTCGGTTTATGAATGTATCGCGTACACTTGGAGTTCCGGGAAATAATTCTGTTGATCCCAGTAGGCTGCAAATCGGCCGTACAAAGCTGGTCGAAACGAACTCCGCAACTGTTAAGAGTCAGTTTGTTCAGCTAACAAATGTGTGTTTACGAACGCGGAACGCACAATGGAACGACGAGAAAAACTTATTCCCAGCCGATAGATTTCGCTTCCGCTACCCTGTACAGCGCTGTAAAATAAACTGTTACGGTGCAATAGAAAATATTAAGCTCGTCGCTAAAAATCGAGATTTTCTGAAACCTGATGCCTCGTACCGTTTTCGTTGAATCCGAGTAATCGATTGATTCTCTCGTCTGATCTTCTCCGATCTTACGCGCCGCATCCGCGAACAGCGCAGCGCACGAACCGCTGAACGAATTTGTTCGCGTTTCTGCGGGCTTTGTTTCCGCGGTGAATGGATATAGGTCGATTATAAATAACAGATTCTTTGTTGCTAGGCAATATCGTGTAGCCGTTGATTTGTGTTCCGTAAAAATTTATACGTGACGTTCATTGTTGTACCCTGAATGGCCAATGTATCGGCAGTTATTGAAATCTCTGTGTTGCTCGAAACGCGTGGATCCGGTGTGACGTGACAAAAATAACCGTTTAATTAGACGAACATGACAAAGTATAACAAAGAGTGCCGCGGAATCAGCGTATGATCTCGAAAAATCCGAATGACGTGCGAAAAAACGTTGCCGATCAACCGAACGTCGTTGTCGGTGTTCCCGTGTATGTATTACAATATTTTTCCGCGCTTTTTACAGAAAAAAATGGAAAAATCACACAGCCATGCATTCACGGTCGTGTTGTAAATTTCACAACTTCCTGGCCATAGATAGACCCAGAATAGTAGATTAAGACTCGTGTCCCAACCAATCCCCGATAAAAATTAATCGATGTTACGTAGAAAGTGGAGTACGAGTACCTAGATGTTACTTAAACAAACATTTTATACCAGGTGAAGTGATTTTTGTAGAGGTTCCATTCGCTAGTTTCGACTAAACATCGTTGCCACTTTAATCGTGGAAGACACTGTGAATAGGTACGTACGCTGCGCTGTAAGTATACGGTGTATCCGTCCAGAAAAGAAAATTCGGGTTTGTGACGTAATTGGACACGCAATAAACGCGATTCAGTTCCAGGAAGCGTGCGATCGTCCGCGGAAGTAGAGGGCGATGGCAGCCGAGTGAAAGGCGACGCTCATAGTGTAAATAAAAGCAGACTCAAGCCAGACAAAGTATTCTTCTTCGCGTTTTCCAACCTTCTGAATCCCTCTTCTCGCTTTCTTAGAGCTTGAAAGAAAAAAGGAGCGTAGTCCCTTCACGGACGGCACCAAGCCGAATCGGGAACCGGCAAAAGTGGAATTCTGAAATATTAATACGACTTCCGCCAACGCTGTACACCGATCTTCTCCTCCACTTCTTGTATTTCTTCTTTTTTCTTCTTTTTCCGGCGACTTGTTTTTCTCTCGTTCTTTGACGGTTATTCGTCTCTTCTTGATACACCCACCTGTCCGTGCAATCGTGTCAAACCGTCTACGTACATACATAGGTACGCGTAACACATCGTAACACACCGAACATCAAACGGAGAGCTTGTCCCTGCTACACTATGGATCGCGTGTCCTTTATTGAGCGGCGTCGAACGACATCAATTCATAAACTCGAGCGATTGTGTCCGTGGAAAGTTCAACAATTATCGTGATCGTCCATAGTTTGGATTCGTGCTAGCCATATCACTGAGAAACTGGAACGCGCAGCAAAATATATATCATTTTCCAAGGTCCATGGATTTTTTAATGAATTTCTTTTGCAAATTCCAATCTAGCTTAATTGTAGTTTCGAAGACTATAGTTTCGAAGAAGTACTATAGTTTTTCTCCTCCGGTATCTCCGCATCGTGTACGAACTGTGTTAGTCGGATTTAACGAAGCTTCGCGATTGCTAACAGAGAGCGTGGTTACGTAAATTTCAACACCTTCCTTCCCAAGTGAACCACCTCGATGCGAACTGCAAAAACGCTGAAAAAAGTCACTGAAACCGTAAAATAAATCCTAGGGGAAGGGGTTAAAAAAATAGAAAAGAAAACGGTTTTTCGAAACGTAAAAAGCCGAGTAGCCGCTTAAGTAGAATAGTACGTAGAATAACTGGCAGCCATATACCCACGCAGAGAGAGAGAGAGAGACACCCCTAACATTTCGTTTTTTTTCGAATGCCTGTTACAGGAAGGTGAGAGGGGTTACTTAGAGGGACTCGCTTCAAGATATGCAGACCTCTTCAGAACACATTACGGAGACGTCCTGGAGCCACTCGAGGAACTACGCCGCCGTGAAACAAATGCTTCCCCCAGAATGCCCAACACTCAACTCACCACCAGTCATTCACAGCCCATTTACGTGCCTGGAAAATACTCGGTGAGTGAATCTGTCCCTTTCTCTCCGCCCCTGATTTTCATTCTCCTCTCTCTATTTGTCTTCGTCAGTCTCCTTTATTCTTTCCCTTTGTTCGTTAACTCCGGCAGAATTCCTTGGTACATACATCGCATAATTACACCGATTTTATATTTCGACGCTCGCCATAGGCGTCGCCACGGAAACCTGTTTCCTATGGCAACACTGTCCGTTGCCCGTTGTAATATGTAGTCGCTTCGCCAACAACCGTTTCTCCAATGGATGTTAACCTTTTAACTGGGCTTTACGAGTTGACTCGTCATTCGAACTCGCCATCACCTTTTCAAATCGCTTACGAGTCATTTATAAAAAATGATTCGTTCGTAAGCCGCTTGATCGCACATAGAAAATTATAACGGTGTTACCGAATCTCTTTTTCCAAAAAAGAAGAAGGTGTCATTCCATTGCCACGCGAGGGAAACTGGAGGTTCGAATGGCAGGAAGAAAAGTAACAGGATAAGAGTGAGAATGTTCCTTTTTCTGCGCAGCCCTCGAGCTGTCTCAGCGACAAAGAGGAGGACGAAATCTACGGCTTTGGATACGGAGTATTCAGTAGACAAATGCTTCAACATCGACAACAGAAACTCGCTCTCGCCGCACAAAACACTACGATAGCACCTGGTGGACATCAGCAGCCTTATCAAAGGTAACAAGTTCACCCAACTTCACTGTCGCCGCTTCTCCTTTCTCCATTAGCAAAATTGTGTTATTAAAACAATCGTCCGAAATCAATTGCAAAAAACTATCAAATAATCCACATTGTTTAATAAAACTTACAAGACTGAATTTCATATCGTATAAACGTTGATACAAAAATTGTGAGAAATCCAAATATTGATATCGATATAAAAATCGCGCGGGGGAAAAATCTAAATAAACACGGTCGGTAAACGGACGCGCACCACTATCACTCGCTTGTACTGGTTGGATTTTCGAAAAATCTGCCGCCCGAATTTCTGTGTTTTCATCGGTTGATGGGACACGTGTTCTGCCTCGTTATCACACCATTACAGATCAGACGATCGTCGTCCAATTGATTAGCGTCGACATAGGCGTGTTCGAGTGACGAATAGGTCGTGTGTGTTAATTGTTCACGGCTCTGCACACGAATACGTGACGCCCGTTTGTCACACGGTCAATGATGCAATCCGCGATTACACATCCATTACAGTCGCCTTTAATGCGCACTTTGAACCGAATATCAACACCCTTATTTAACTGGTTGTCGCGTTAATCTCCGCGCGATAAGTATCGTTAAAAACCAGCGCCATCGATCAACTATTAACTATTTAGCAATCGAGATCGAGTTTAATTTGTCGATCCCGAAACAATGTCGAACTTCTTTGAAAAGAACGCAACGTTGTTTTCAACGCGACAAAGGCATTAAGGGACGAAAACAAATTGTTCTATTGTTCCCGTTTCCCACGATCAGTGCAGAATGTTTTTATTTTGCATAAAAATCCGCATTTATTTAACAACCGAGGTAATTGTCTCGATCGAATTTTTCAACGAATTCGAACAACGAAACGGATCGAAACGATAAAAAGTGGGAACGATGAATTTCGATTAGAAGACCAGCCTGAAAACAAGTGTTATGCGGGAATGTTCTTCGGACTGATGACTCACAATTTCATTTGAGCCCATCGTGAATTTTATATCGAGCCGCCGCGCCGCGCCGCGAGAATGGGCGAATTTTAATTGACGGTATACGCGACATAACCCTCAATAATATTTAGCATCCGAATCGATACGCGTTTTCCAGCGAGAAAATGGGATTTTCCGTCGTGAAGCACTTCTGCTCGGCTATATCACTCAAATGTGTATTTTTATTTACAGCATCATTCGTTACTGCAATAGATTAAGATAGATCTGAACGTGAAATCGTCGCGCTCGGATACTAAACCTGTTACGGAAGTGAAATTGATGTACTTTCAACGGCGCGGCGTGCAATCGCGCCCGGGAAAATACTGCGACCAATGGCACACAATTTTTATTAATATCCTGACAAATGTAAAATGTAAATAAAAAGAAATGCACGCACACGGTGAAAATTATTCGACAAAAAACGTTAGTCCGTCGCGTTCTGGCGAATTCGCGAAAGTGCAATGTTAAATCTATGACGTTTTATTGAAAAGTTATTTTCATCAGTGGTCGTTACATTTTCCATTGACCTCGTCCACAGAAAAGGACGTTTCATTCTGATCAGAGGAAAAAAAAGTTGAATTTGTCCAGAGCGTTTATCAAAATGCTTTTATTCCGCTTATCCATTTTTTATGTCTACGGTCTATTTCCCTTTTCGCGAATGCAACGTTACGGCAACGCTGTAAAAGCAATGAATTCAATGTTGAGTGTTTTATAAATTCATTTGTTCACTGGTCGAACCGGACAGATCTTGAAAAGCTGATGATGTTTTTCTATTTCCTTTTTTGTGGACGGGTTATGCTGGTGATTTGAATGTTGCGGATGATGGAAATTTCGTTATACGTACACGTAGTCCTGTTCTCTTTTGGTTCAGTTTTCGTGATTTTATTTATAACAATGCCTCGTGAATCTAATTAAGTGAATACGCTCGACGTTTCGACGAATGCGACGGGCTAAGCATCGACCGCTTGCTCTCGGAGCAGAAAATGTTGAAAATTTGATCTGCCTTTTCGGCGAGGTAATGACGGTGCCGGCTGAATTCATTCGTTGTTAGAATGGTGTCGTACATGATTATACCGGAATCATGTTAATGCGGTAGCGTGGATACGCGTGACCATGTGTCAGAGCCGCAGATGTCCTTTCCCGTCGCATCGTCCCGAAAGGGCGAACGAAGTTTATACCGTTTCGCTAAATGGATTTTCATACACCCCTGCTCGTTCACGATTTATTTATTTGTCGGTACACTTCAGACCGGAATCCAAACTTCTCCCTCTCTCAAATTTGGTGGATCGATTGGTTTGATCTTTTTTATCCGATTGACGGGAATTGAGAGGAACACGGTTATCGTTCGGTACAACATTCGGAAACACGAGTCCTTAATCTTGCGACTCGGGCTTGCGATTGTTCGCGTAGCCATCGTCCTAGGAAATTCCGTACAGTTTTCGAGAAATTAAAGATACGCGTGCCACCATTTTGTCCAGGATTGTACACGTCCTCGTTTCCATTCCGTGACCACGTGCCCGAGCCACAGATGTTCCCGTCGCCTCGGAAAGACGAACGTTTATGCCGTCGCGCTAAATGAACTTTCATATTAATCTGCATACGTTTAGGCGACGCGGTCGAGAACGCTAACGAAAAAGAAATATGTCGGCCATCGTGCCGCGGACGATTTCAGCTGACGATGCCCGCCTGTGCCTATTGACTTTTTTAAGCATTTGCATTTAAACGGTTTGGCGGACTAGATGGAGATAGCTCCGTCTTTTTCTTTCTTTCTCTCTCTTCGGCGCGCGTGCACGGAGATTCCACGGTTTTAATTAAATTTGGATTTAAAATAAACTTCAAAGGAAGTTCTTAATTAGAAATGAAAGAATTAACATAAAATTTGTAGAGTAAACATTTTTCACGGTCTCGTCCCGCGGGAAGAAAGGAAAAATTGTTCATCGTTCGAACGGAACGCATGGATCACCAGCGGAATGACAGCGAAAGCAAAGCGAAAAACTCGAATTAGCATAGATTCGCAGATAGGTATCGCGAGCCGCGCAAAATAGAGCATGAATGGGGACTCGGATAAAAATGGCAGGAAGGTAAAACGAACGGCATAAAAAACCTTTAAGAGCGAACAATACCGTAGGCTGAAGAATCCCCTGGTTCCATAAAATATACGATGCACAAAAGAAAAGCAATAAACGCGCACAGCAGAATCAGGGCGAATCATTGCAACCTGGAATCACTATACGGCACAGTGCTCCTGATAAAAAATGTTGCGTCAGGCGAAGACTCTTCCTCTTTCGAAAATCACGTAAAAGCGAACTATTACAATTTAATATAATGCGTGAACACCCTGATCGCGAGCAGGGTTGATGGCCGGCGTGGCGCGACCGCCGATCGGCTCGTTTCGAGGCCATTTGTATGTGAAATTGATCGGGGGACGGTTGAGCTTCTCGGTGATTCGCGGAGCTCGTGGTGAAATTACGATCAGCTAATAGCAATAGAATTCGGATGATATAGCGGACATTGTTCGTTTGCGCGTAACCGGTAGAACAATTACGAATCTATTCGGGCAAGGAGCGCACTCGAGAGGCAATCATCTCTCGTCACGCCGACGCGACGCGACGCGCGAAAGCGAGACGAGAGACGCGATCGAAAGAGGAGAGGGCAAGAGAGAACGAACCGGACAGAGAAACACCTCTGTCTGGGTTCGAGAGGCCTGGACAGAAACGGCCAATAGGGTCCGAACCCCGGAATTGCAACGTGGTTTGCCTGTTGAGATGTTAGCTTTTCGTCAAAGACCGCTATTAGTATGCAGTTAGTATTACAGAACGGTGTATCGGGGATACGTGGATGATACATCGCCATCTATTACCGATTCTCTGGCATGTGAACCGTCGACCCTCCACGGGAACTGTATTTCCACGGTAGATTGCTTTGTCGGACGATCGATAGAACGGGGTCCGTCGATTCGGACCAATAAGACGATTAGTCTTGCCTCCGGTACACGAGCCTCCCACGAAATCATTGTACGAGCATTCCAGCCTAATCTACCATACGCGATCGACCAGCCCTTGCACGGTCCACCGGGAATTCTTCGGATACTTCGGCAAATACACTGCGCTAAGAAAACACGCGACGATCCGTTGATTTTCGCACCGTCTCGCTGCTGGAATTTCTGCGAAAATGTTCGTGTCACGGAACACGGTACAACTAGATCTATCAGTAAGCTATCGCTTGATTGAGATAGACTGAACAGGACACGGACTTACGGCTGATCCGATTTGTCGATCAGTCCCATGTTTTGAAAGCTCTTTCTTAATCCACTCGTACCTTCGCGTGACATATAATTCTGATAATCGTGATTTTTTCATGTTCCAGTTGCCTAAGTCCAAGATCAGCGTTCTTCTACGAGTTCCCACCTAATGGTAAGTAAATTGAATACTAATTTAATTCGATAATAGAGGGTTCTCGATTCGAAGACGTATTCTTCACACGAATCACGAATCAATGATCGAACGTAATAGTAGCTTGATATCGTGCTTTAAAGTTCAAATGAAGGAAGAGAGCGCGCTGTGCGCGGTGTCCGAGCAACTTTCTAGCTGCGGGCACAAAACAAGCACGATCCCTTCATAATTTCGAGCACGTTAAATCAGTTAACCCGAAAAGTTCCTGTTCCCATTCAGCCTTTCAATTTGCATCACGATGTTCACCGGCGCAGGCACCGTAATTCGTATCACATTATTAATGCCGCGGCATTGTAAGCCAAACCGTTATGGACATCCGTGGCGCATTAAGTGGCCGTGAAACGGGGGACTAGACAAAGAAAGTAGAGATCCGGCCGACTATGAATGCAGTTCGGATTATTTAACGCGCCAACTAATGCTCTCCGCGATACATCGCGTTCCCAATGGCACCTATAGACGGTTATTCCAAGAGAGAGCGTTACTTGTTCCTGCTTTCGGCCCGCCGCGCCGCGCCGCGCCGCCATGATAAATGTGTACTATATGTACGTATACTTTGCCAGTCACCACAAGCGACACACGAAACCACCTCCATTATTTTTAATGCCGCGAGGAAACTCGATCGAAAAACCCAAGAGAAAATATTCATTTCGCACGCACGTGCACCGCTTCTACAAAATCTTGAACGAAATGGTAACTGATTTACGTGTTCTCTACGACACAAGAAATTGGTTAGTACCATTTATGAGCCGCATTACAAGCCTGATCGTGTGCAACTTTTTCCAAGACAGGTATTCGAGCGATATCAGAAGTTACGCTTGCGTACGGCAGCACACTCTGCATACTGTCTGGTAGCATTGTCGCAGAATGCACTATCATCCGCGGATGGCGCGTCCTTATGCAGTCTTCGCCGCGCGTCTTTAGATCCGTTTGCCAGCGGTGCATTATATGCGTGCAGCTGCCTTCGCGTACATATATCTCGATTCTGCACTCTACACCACAATGCGATATTCTATACCTTATCCGTCTACGATACACGCGGATAAAGTCACCCATAGAATACGTGTTCATACTGCTAAGCTAGAATTAGATGTAAGCTCGGACAAAGGGACAAGTACGCGGTTGGAACTTGTTAACGAGTGGTTCGCGACACGGTCTGGCTTCGGCTGGACGAACAACTTACAAGTGAGCTAGAATTCTATTAGTTCTAGACAAACATCATTTTAACGCGTTCGCCTCCTCAAATTACGAGGGTCGTTCGGAAAGTTCTCGGTCTGGTAAAGAAAACTCAAGATATTCGGGTAAATTTTATTTATCTCTCAACGTAATCTGCTTGCAAATCGATACATTGCGTCCAACGATGTTCTAATTTTTTAATACCTTCAGAATAATACGACGCGTCGAAGTTTGCGAAACATTTTTCCAGGTTTGCAGAAACTGAACGTGCAGATTCCTTTAAAGCACGCGGAATCGTGCCGCGATGCTTTTAAAAACTGGTTTGCTTTCGCAACTGCAGGACGTGTCTGTTAAAAGTTAATCTTATTGTTGGACGCGCGTTAATTTTGTTTCGTTGTCACTGCACAACACAATTAAACGACACCGACTACACCGTCGCGTCGTCGGCGACTTCTCACCATCTTTATAACCACGCTCCGCTTTTTCCCACGAAGTCTCTGTTATTTCCTCCGGTTCACTTTTTCTTAAGAGATCCTTACAATTTTTCTAACGCCGGCCAACGAATTTCTGCGCAGTTCTCTCTCTCTCTCTCTCTCTCTCTCTCTCGAGTTCCGTGCTGCTTTCAGCGAAACCTTCTGTTATATAGTCCGCACGGCGAGAGTTGGCACGAGAACTTGTAGGTACCACGTGGTGCTCCCAGTGCGTTAAGAGTGGGACTCGCCGTTCCCCCTGCACCCCACTGACGCCATTCTGTGCCAACTCTCGCCGCGCGGACAATACTAGTGGTTTGCCCAATTCTTTAAACATGTTAGCGCGAAACCGTATACATAATAGGAGAGTGTCCTGTTATACCGGGCTACCTGCATTACCATTGAAACTTTTTATTCCATGCTTTGTTCACCCGTACATGCAGCCTGTACGCGCGTGCTGTTACCACGTGAAGGAATTTTGCTAAATAGGAACAGGTGTGTTCGTAAAAAATCAATGATAGTCGGTAAATAAAATTCTTGTGTTATCTGAATTTCTATGCGGTCAGGACCAGACGAATGTTACGCGAAAATGGTGTTCACGGTACTCGGATTTCCATAAAATTAAGAATTTCTTGGGAATTTTTGAAAAAAGTATAAAAATTAACATACAAATTATTACAAAGGAAGTTGAGCAATGTGGGTCAAGATTGCTTGTACAAACATTGAAGTTACGCGACTTGTCGTCGATGATCTTCGAAAATAATATAATAGAACCAGACGTCTTTGCAATTGAAAAGAGAATCGAGCAAATGCACCGTCATTGCACTCGAATCCACGCTCGATTTCCACGGGTGCAGTGATAAAGTATAGAAGCCTCCGGAACGTAGTTATGCCGAAGATAGACGTCGAGAACAGCAAATAAGATCACGAAGAAAGGACGCGCGGCGCCATTGGAATTTCTCAAGATATCGAAAAACACTTTAGATCCCATATTGGAGAGGCGTTTGGCACGCCGGCCAAAGGGGTTAGCTTTGATATTTCATTTCCATTGACTACATCCGCTATTCTCACCCCATCGACCTCGCTCTTTCCATCGTTATGAATGTATAATTAAGATCGCCTTTCCCCTACCGTCCTCTTCGCAGACGTATGCGTCTTTAACGATCGAACGATGCCCTTTAATCACCTCGATATTCATCAAATTTTCTGGTATAGTTTCCTTGTCATTTGGTACTGACTAAACTGACTAAACAAATTTAAAGAAACGGTATCGTCTGTCATCACGTTTGATTAACCTTGTTAGGGAACAAACGTTTGTTACCGATCAAGACTATTTTACGAATCGCTCCCCGCCTGAAAAGCCTGTGACTGATCCAATAACGAAATTAGAATTCTCTCAATGGGGCAATCGTAGTGGCAAAGCGATTTTCGTTCCGTCTTCGTCATTGTGTCGCGCGTGAGCGGCTGTTGACGCAAGAATGCGTCACGAGTCCCGAATGCCGCGTCGCGTCTCGCCGGCTCTTCGACAACGATTCAATGTAAGAGGCACACCGTTGTCGAACCTGTTTGAACCCTTCGCGTTTGTTGCAGTGCATAGCTAACTACCGAATCCTGGCGCGGGTCTAACCTAAAATTCGTGCGGCTTACCAGAATGCACAAACACATTCGCTTGGGTTGTTTGCTCGGTGTCAACTGTGACAGAGCAAGCCTGTTTGTTCTAGCTGAAATCCACGTGGTGGCCTCTCCGCAATACTGGCGCCGGAAGAATACGTTTACAGTCTACAGGCTACATCGATTTACATCGAGCCACTGTCGCGGCTTACATATTCCGATAACTGTTAGAACACCACAGTAATACCAGATTCGCATTCCATCGCGTCCTATTTATTCATTGTTACCTCCCACCCCACCAACTGCAATAAAAAGAGGAAAGAAACGATAAAGAAAAGACTGTGAGAAAAAAGATATTGAGCAGACATCGCTGCTTGGCAACTCAATGTCAGCCACGAAACGATGTCGCTACTAACGATAATGAAACGCTCTTGTTACATCTTGCACGATACAGACAAGAAAATAATGTTCCCCAGAGTTATCATATTTTATACCGCGAAACACGTTCAGACAGGTTCGAGCACGTTCGGACACGTTCAAGATCAAGTCTTCTTGCAAAAAGCATGCGCGTGTTCCCCAGGGGTATCATATTACGTACCGCGGAAAACCCGTCGCCTACGAACGGGCTTTCAAGATAAGAAGGCTCGTCGTATAGCCAACTTCCCCCCTCATCTCGTTTACCTAATTCCGCTTTTTTAGTCCGAAAAATGTGGCTTAGAACCCGCCTATATACCCTACTAACATCCGCATCGCTCATTTAAAGAAGAAACGAAAGAGGATTTTCCATTTTCGAGCGTCGGTTTCGTGTTTTTTTCGAATGCGCGAGAAAATCTTCGTTCGTACTGATTTTCGCATCAAGAATAATCCCCCGTATGGAAGCCGTCCCGATTACGTGGCGCGGTCCGTATAGTAGGCTAATGACGCCTGGTGTTTGATTGATGAGCGCAAACTGCAGAGAGTCGCGGCATGCATTTCACCGGTCTCGGAAAGAATTGACTCGATAGCGGTCGGTGGAACACGCGACGCGAATAAACACTGGCGAAATTATTAGTCATCATCGAAGAACGAATCGCGAGCGAGAGGCTTCTGTGTACGGATTTCGAATTGGCCATCACGCCAGAGGAAGATTAACTCGCGCGTTTACGGAACTCCCGTTGAAAGTTGGAATCGCAGATTATGTACTTTTACCTGTGGCCCGCGCCCGACCCGAACAAAAACAGCAAGCTCGCACGCAACGAGGCTCGCCGCGCGTCGGAGTGTGAAATCGAAATATATTCGCACAAAAACGACGAGCCGCGTCGCTGCTAGCTGTTCGAGCATATAATATAATAATACCGTTCGCCGCATTCGATAGACCGACAGACCGATGGAACACCCCGGACACCGTAACGCGTTCAAGCAGCCGTGGAAAGTACTTTCAATTCTCGAGAAGCGATTCTGTTCCCGCGATCTATCGAAATTGTTCGAGATCGGCGTGCGAATTTACTTCGGCACACGCGACCCAGATATTAAGGAGGGGTATTCGTCGCGTGTTGTTTTCTCAACGACTTCCAAGAGAGAAATTTTACGCTGCGAAGAACGTTACAGACGTCACTGCACTGCTTAATAAAAATAATCGCGGAAATTTGATCGAATAATTGCCCGATAACGATTATCGCAAAACGGAGGAAGAAGGCGGAGCGCGCCCGAGCGAAGACTTCTGGCGGTTCTAAACTTGTAAACGCGCAGTTATTCGAAGGGTGAGGAAACTTTAAATACCAGTTAGGACTTAGAGCCACTCTTCCTGTTTTCCAGTAGCATTTGGCGAGGATGCCTCGCGGACGTTACAAGTAACTGCAAAAGACTTGGCTAACTTGTTCCCGCGAGCTCGGTAATATGTGCTGCGACTTTCATATTGCCGGGCCAGCATCTAGTAGACTGGCGAAGAAAAATTTAAACGGAGAATATCAGGTTCCACGGCGGGGAATGGAATTACTTTGGACGTTATAACTTTTACAGAACACGGATAGAACTGGCAACGATTGAACTCTGCTTTTGAAAGATAGCTGAAACTCCAAACAATAAACCTGTTAAAGCGGTGAACATTATTCGATCGTCTCGTCTGGAATACTTAAATATTGATTTACGCGATGCTTCGAAATTTCGTACACGGTAAATCTTGGGGAAATTCATTGTTTTTTCAGGGATTTTTATCGAACGTCGCGTCGTGTCATAAGCTTGACGTAACGCGTACGCGTACGCGTTTCCCGAGAGTATTAATTTATGTTTGCAAGTGAAACAAACATTCCTCCAAGTGAGCCAAAACTTTTCAGCCGCTGAACCGGGCTAATAAGTTTCTACGTTTTCGAGTTCTTGACGGTTCTCACATACGGTTAAATAAATTTATGGAACTACTTGGCGAAGCGTGTGTACATGTATCCGCAGATAATACACAAGTTTAGAACGTAAGTTTTCTTGGGTGACATACGATGAAGTTTAGTTGAACTTTTCGTTTCATGGTGAACCCCATGATCTAGATTCTCTTGTTTTACGATTATTTCAGCCGCCTTTGAGTAACTTCGAAGATAAATAAGCGAGACCAAGTTAAATACTGACGATCTCGGATGAAATACAACAAATTTTCAATATACGTATAATCTTTTCACGAGAAAATTCATTTTCCTATATCGGAAAATTTTCTTATAGAAGTTTCAGTAATTTAATTTACTTTCTGACATCGCTGGAAATAACTAAAATATTTATGAATTCATGGAAATATTTCCATTTCAATTTCATACACAAATACAGATTTTCTTTGTAATCAAATTAATCTGTAAACATTTTACACAGCTTACTCTTCTCATTGAGCATTTTTATTAAATTTGTATTAATACTATACGGAACAATAAGAGTTTTCCAAATAAAAAATATGCTGACATCAAATTTTTCTCACAACGACGTCCTATTAATTGAACGACTATCTAAATATGGGAAAATGGTAGAAATGTTTGACCAGTACGGATCACTCTGTTATTAATGTTTGCCGATGATGAGAGAGTATCTATAAAAATACTAGTAAAAGAAGTTTATTCGTTCCAATAGCGGGGCGCTCCATGAGAGGCCAGCATGCAATATGCACGACGCATAGGGGTACTTTTAAAGAGCTAAAAAATTAAGCTTTTTATATGAAAGTGGAGACGCGAGCCTTAATGCAATGTGGAGGGAGGGACGATAAAGCGTTATAAGCTTAACTTTCTTAGTAGCACATCAATCGAAGATGCTGGTAATAAAAGGATACGAGTATATGCTTTTAACGTCATTCTTTACCACTTTACAGCATATATTGCTCGTATCTCACGTAAGTATCGTAAAACAAAGCACACCAAATGAGGAAACTCGGAACTTCTTGGTATCCACTGAATTTCACTTTGGAAAATGTTTCCTTGTTTTCGTGGGACACACCCTCGTGCAGGGGCACGAGGAGGACTCGACCCTTTCACAATTTTTAGTCGTCGTTTTATGTATTCAAGTTTGTACGCGTAAGAGCCTGAAGTTTTTCGAGTTTATAGTGAGAACCAGAAGTCGAATGAAAATTTATTTCTTCACAATTCTGTATTTCACCTACTCGTTCTTATCGTAAATGCAGGAAATCCACAGTCTATTAATCACGTTTCCGTTTCATTCCCAACCGTTGCAACACGCACGAGATAAATAAAACTAGCCTTTACTCGCTCGACGACGTAGTCTCAGTTACATTTTGCAAAGTATCTTTTCAAGACTCAAGGATCTCATTTTTCATCCACCAGGAGAATGAAAAGTTGCATGAAATTCTTTGAAAACTGGGTCAGAATGAACTCGCAAAAATAAATTCTCTTTCGTTTCGATTTTCAGAAAATAATCTAGGCAAATCGAGTGGGGGAGATTCGTTTCTTAGTCTATTTGAATAGAAGAATAGAAAAAGTATATTTAACTGATACTCACCGGGACTTGGGCTCGCAGTGGAACATCTCAATTTCAAATCCGCCATGGGGTACGCAACGCTATAAATCATTGCGTTGCGTTGCCTTGGGGACAAGTTTACGTTAATCACAAAATGAACATTCTTCTTGGTGCAACAGGACTATTACTTCCTGATAGATACGAACAACTCGATCGTACTATACGTTTTCTATTTCGCTATTCGCAATATTTGGCAGTTTCACACGGACAGCAATTTTCTATTTTTCAAGATGAAATCTACAAATTTAATTGTTCGGTCTCGCATCGATTTCGCGTCATTGCTTTAATTTGATATTTTATAAAATAAGGAACGAATTAAGAGAACCGAGTCGAGATTTACTGGGAATAATAATTAAAAATCGCAGGAATATCTTTTCAGTAATTTTCTGTATTCTGTATTTCCATTTCCAGCTGTAAAAGCCTCGCTTTTGGAGGTTCGGTAATTCGGGTGAGCTTAATTAGAAAAAGCTTGACATCGCAGAGGTCCAAAGTGTAGTCGGTTGTACAAAGTTTGAACTGCCATTGGCTGGTTTCGCAAGTTTGACGGGATGTATCGCGAGCGGAGCGCCGCGTCGATAGCAACTGCAGAACTCGAAACGTTCGTCCACCACTAATCACATAACAGTTTTAGCGATGAACCGTGTCGAGACACAAAGTGACTATTAAACAGAAAAGAACATAAAAGACTGGGTGAATAGAAGAGGGGGTGGAAGAGGGAGCCAGCGATGGAACAAAGTCGAGACAGAGGTAGGAGAGTGTGAAGTAGACGCTTTTCAATTCGCGCGGACACGTGACGTTACGCTTCCGCATAGCGCACAAGTGCTTCTTCCTCCCGCACCCGGTTTTCTCCCTTCTCTCGTCGAGAACAGAGAACAGGGGATGAAAAAACGGCTTTCATCGCTATCCTATATACCTAAGAGTGGTTCGCCAGAAACGCAACATCGAAATACAATAATTATTCGAAATTTCACTCTTATTATTATTTCACAGATATCGGTGCATAGTGGATGGAATAACCCAGAATCGGTGCGCGGTACGGGTGCATTCGACGTTCATTTATGCATTTCCGAAGAACGAGGTGTATAGAGGTATATTGTATAGAGGGAGAGGGAAAGAGAGGGAAAGAGAGAGAGAGAGAGAGAGAGACGTTTCTGATCCACAGGATGCATACGCACCAGCAGTCAGCGTGGTGTTGTCATGGTAACAACACTGGTACGCGCGTGGCATCGGCCACAAAAGCAAAGGCGTGACAAACAGGGAACAGAATAGACAATGACGATGTTCCTCTCGACAGGACTCTTAGCGGCAGCTACTTCGAACCGAGATCGTTTGTGCTTGTAACACCATCCGCTCTCGTGCTTGGAGTTCATCCAAGTTTCGCCTTTCCTATGCCACGCATCTTTTCCTCTTTGACAAGCGTCTCGCCCACGCGCCATCCACTACCTCGGATATAGCAATTGGCGGCCGTATACCTCGCTGCATCCTGCTGCACTGCGATGCACTCTCGACGAAAATCCAGCTATTGTTTCCACGAAACTGTGGATCGGCTAACCTGTCCGACGAACGAACATGATCCCTATTAAACGAGAAAATAACATTTGCGATGCCCTTCCTCGTGATCAGGCTTGTGCTATAGTTCTACTGCGAGCATGGAACCGCATTGTCCTGCATATCAGAAATTTCGTTTTATAAATACAAGGTGTCTCCCATTTCATTCGACGAAATCTTCGAAACTGTTCGCGATGTTGAAAAATCTTTCTCGTTATTGGAATGAAAATATCTTCCGAGCTAATTATTTTAGGGAATAACGAGGCGGATTAGCGAGTAGCGCATTAAAAAAAATATGACTTCGTTCAGAAATTATAGTTGATCTTCGTATGGACATGCATAATTTGCGAGGAAAAGTCGAACCAGACTGAGAGCCATTGCGTTTATCGGTTAAAACCATTCTCTAGCATGCCTTGGAACTCGTCCAACTTTCACACCCCTGACAGTTCTCTGTCCTTTGATCCCGATAGCTATAGTGCTCGAACTCTTAGACTCGCGTGCCATGATTCTTGGTCTAGCCGCCTCTCGAGTATCGGTTAGGTGCTATCTAAACTACATTGCCCACGATAATAATATATCTTCCTCCGTATATGTATATGTACAACTGAACGATCTTTCACTGTTTCGTCGTACTTGAAATTTCTCTCTCAGACGAGTATATTAGACCGCACGTAATAAATGCTGGAATAACGCGTTATGCTTGAATATCGTTTAATACGTATACTACATACATATAATACAACATAGCAGTACTACACTGGTAGTGTACTAGAATATACTAATGTAATATAAATATTAACGTGTTTTATTTGAAACGTACAGTGATGCGTAAAATAATATGTTAATGTTCTTTATTTCGTGCACGGATACAGACAAACGCGCAAAATATATTTGACACGAAAAATGGTACACGAAATAATACGTTCATGGTTTTAATTCGTAACACGAGATTAGTCTGAAATTTTTCAAATAACTCGTTCGAGATATGGACGCGCTCGTCACAGCTTCCTAATTTTATTGGCGTCAGTTTTTGCAAAGTCGTTGCACGCATATAATCCTCGACGAAAGCCGTGTACAGCCGCATTTTATAATATGAAATATTTATCGTCCACGGGATTTATCGTACGTCGATGCTAATTCAATCTGCACTTGCCCGTTGAGTTAAAGCTTAAATCGCTTTCCCGTGGAATCTATCGGTGATCATCATATATTTCTACCGATTATCGCGTAATAATTAATAGCGCGATTTCCACTCGGCTGCCGTAGTACTCGCGCGATATCGAGAAAGTGAAAAATGGATGGTCCGATAACATCGGCATACTCTCTCTCTCTCTCGTCATTTATCTTCCTGTTCATTTATTCGGTGTCGTTAAAGGTGGTCGACTTTAAGCCAGTATTAATCGGACTCTCGCCGCTAAAGATCCCGATGGCTTTTAAAAACGCCATAAAGTGATACCGAGATCTAATGCATAGATCGATCTGGCCCACCTTTGCTCTACGCTCTACGGTCTTTTGAAACAATCGTTACAACGTTTACGGTAAATTTCCTTCCGCGTAAAATACATATTATCCAATACAACGTTTTCGCGTTATGTTCCATACGTTTCGAAAAAGAACAAAGATTTTACACATTTCGTCGGCGTTCATATATTTCCCGATAATTTGTTAAGTTCACATTGGACAGACCATTCGTTTGAAATGAAATCATTCAACACCGTACAGTCACAAAGATGATATTAAATCACAGAGAATTCGTTGTCGAGATTGTTACCCCGTTCTTGTTGTAATAATAACTTTAATTCATTTGAATACGCCCACGGTAAATGTCGCCTGTTCTCGATTTATTTATATTCCCGAGTAAACAAACATCAAACCAAACCATCGCTCCCAGGGTGCGTCTAATTTGAATGTACAATTACAGTCGATTAAATATGAAAATATGATATTCCGTGAAAAGTGGGACGATCTGTTGAAAATTCCATTACAATTAACACGTTGGAAAGGTATGTTATTCGATCGTTCTGTTGTGAATATTTATTTAATGCTTGTTGCTTACCCATGAATTTGTCATCGTTTAAAGCGAATGAACGCAATCGAGATCATTTACGAAGTGGCGACGTTTTCAATTCAGATCCTGTCGTTCAACGATTATTGAAATTACAAGCACGTTTTCATAAGAATTTATTGAATAAGTTCAATCATTGGGACGCGAGAGTACAATATTTTGGCATGGTTGAAATAAATGCAGCTACGTCATTTTTATAAAGCGATAAAGCAGTGCTAGCGTTACCGAATCAGTGATTGACAATGATTCGGTGATTGCATTATATAGTCGCCATTATTTAAAATTTTCCCACTGTCTAATAAGTACGTATGTTGTTTAAACCGAAATACAGTTGCTGCTTCGAAGAATTCTGATAATGTCTGTGCACGTGAACGACTATATGTATGTAGGTCGTTAAATTGGTGTTTCGACAATAATTTCACCGAGCGAAGCTGACAGATTATCCTGCGTGCACTTTATTATTAAAGGAGCTGATCCATTTATGTTTCTCCGCGGAGTAACGTTTATCGGGAAATAAGTGAAGATGGAGAATGGCCGGAGGGTGTGGTAGAGGAGCACCCCTAAACGAAGTAAATTGCTGAGGTGGAAGAAAAAGGAGAAGAGGAATGCCATTACACCGGCCGCGGAGTAGGACTCGGTGCCCTATGTGGAGTAGGAAGGAAATAAGGCGACGCGACGCTCGAGGACTACATAGAAAAGAACGAGGAAGAAAGCGAACCCTAATAACGCTTATTTATTCATGCTTACAGCCCCCCTCTCCCCGCTTTCGCTGCTCGAGGATTTTCATAATAACAGATTTGTTCTACTCCCGTACGTACTGCGCGCAGACATTGTTAGGCGCGCGTGTGCTAACACATTCTGACGTAACGCTTATGCAAATTTCGAAAATCCTTGCCCAGTTCCTCGAAAACTGCGGAATTACCAGCGGCATTCCAATGCTTCCACCGCTACACCTTTCCTAGATCTACGGATCTCGTGATATCTTCTTACGAACTCGTTTCTTCGCTTGCCGTTTGTTTCGTTAACAAATACGACTGTCGATCGCTAAACGCGATTGGCATTTATCGAGATTACTAGTTTCGTTGAAACAGTAGTGAATAGTAATCGATAGAAAAGGAACTTTTAATGAAACTTCTTTATCGAATCACGCGTGATATAAAAGACGCACCAGGTCCGAATAAATCCAACTTTGTCGGTATTATGGAATAACATAAATTCGTTACGTTCAGTGCTTGACAGCGCTGGTATTTTTTGAAAATGTTTCCAAACAGCGTACGAGGAATAAACGCGACTTTATTGGGAAAATTTAACGAACGGAAAAAGTGGATTCTTTAATTATCACGTTATGAATTTAAATAACAACACGCATAAAATTAATTCGACCTTCTTTATGCAAAATACGAGGTCGCGCGTGTGTGACGCTGATAGCGATATTGCGTTAATATTTTGTAAATTAAATTGGGTCAACGTTGAAATCCAATTAGATCGCGGTAAAAATAATTCCTATAACAACAGATATTTCATCGGAGACGGGGACAGTTCACGTTCACACGGTCGTCACGTTCATACACGATTTACGACTGTGTTAACCGTGAACGACGATCGTTGGGTCCGGTTTGACCCAGCTCAAGACTTTATCCTACTTCTCGAACATTGAGGACTGATTAAAAGTGAATATATTTATTTAACTCTTTAAATAAATCCGTTTAAACGTAAACAAAATTAAACATCAAACAAAATTCAATTTTTTTAATTGAATCATTGAATGCACTCTTTCAATACCAAAAGGTAAATACATATAATAATCCTCCAGTATTATTATATGTATTTAACATTCACAATTCCAATTGTGTCGTACCCGCAGACCCGTTTTGCTTTTCGGTTTCCACTCTAATAAACGCTGTTAATTAACCAGAGTTAGTTCAGCGAAAAAACAGGGAATCAGAGAGAGAGAGAGAGAGAGAGAGCAGTCCAAACAGTCGCCAACAAATTCAATCGACGCGCGACGCCTCGCGAGGATACGGTTGATTATAACTGGACCACTGGGGAAAAAGTGGCCAGCAACAATATTGTTGTCGGTTTTCAACCATCGGCACGTTTCCCCTTAACTTCCGGGACGAGTTCTAGCGGCGCGACGGCCATGTTCGCCGTACCGCGTCCTTGTTTCTTACATTGTAATTCCACGTGAGAAGAATTCCCAGTAACACCGGGCAGAAATGGGATATTCAAGTCAGCCATTCGGTGCCCTGCTCTTTTCGCCTTTCCGAAATTGTCTTGAAGGGTCGAGAAGTGTCGGAAGTTTTTCCTTTAACGTCATTACTCTGTTTTGTACGGCTGGGATACGGAGGAACGACTTCAGTTCGGTATTCTGGTCGGGAAACTTCAAATCTTGCTACAGCTCCTATCAAAATATCGCGTGCTAATGTCTCTTCCGAAAACATTAAGGGATGAAATGAATTTTCATTCGATTCCTGCATTCCAGAAGAAACGTAGAATAATCTAATTATTATTATCAGTGACTGCTTCGAATTCTGATTGAGAAAATAGTAGAAAATATTACTTCGAGCACGGATAAGGTCGTGATCATGGGCTATATTAGTATACATATAATATATAGTTGGCGAACCAGCCAACTCCGTAGTGAACTCTGTAGTGGAACGAACCAATCGGTATCGGTTGGAGTCTCGCAATCGGCGCGGCGCAGGTGTGCTTTAGAATCGCGATTCGCGCGAGAAACCTGTGGGAAGGCACTTTGCTTTGCAATAATACGCGAGATTCAATTGGTCACTCTAAGAGCAGATCGTATCTCAAAAATGAGAAAAATAATTAGACAGCGGACCTTTTTATGCAAAATAAACTCTTGTCTTTTGTCTGAAAGATTTGTAGAAGTTATTCAGGTTATTCGGGTGACTCGAATTACTCGATTACAGTCTGCCGGTCCCAGAATTTTGAGGCAGTCTGTAGATGGCAAGTTCCTTTGGCAGTATTGAACCTGGGCAGTGGTAGGTCGCCACCGACGTGAACAGGATTGTTCACGTTTACCAGTAAGTTGAGGATGCTCGAAAGCGGCTAACCGCTGTCACGTTCTTGAAATTCCATCACGACAACGTAGGTTTAACCACGTCGCGTACCACTCGCGCAAATTCGACCTTAAAAACAGTGAGGGATTGCGACTGTGCTCGCGCTGTTTACACGTGTATCGTCTTTGAGCGAAATCTGTGCTCCGTGCCTTGCCGACTAGCACCGTCATACTCGTGCCCGATAAAAACGATAAAAACTCGGCTTTAGAACTTTCAGAGCAGATAGCACACGGCGAGGTATGGCGTAAATTATGTTTAACGCGTCCACCGCAGACGGCCAGCGCGGCCAGCACGGCCAGCAGTGATGCAAATCCTGCATAGCGTGTATTTAACGAAACAAGCTGCTGGAAAATTAAAGAAAATTCAGCATTCCAAGTATGTTTTAATCTAGAAAAACGTGGCAAAATGGTACGGTACGAGTAAATGAATTTATTCGAAGAGCTTATACGTATACGAAACCTTTTTTTCCAGAGCTCTCAAGTTGTCCTAACCTTCAGTTTTCCAACACGAATTCGGTAAGCGCGGTGACAAATATTTTTTAGACGAAGAAGTAAATAAGTAGTAGAAGTATCCCCTGAACGATGAGTATAGAAAAGTTGTGGGTTTAGGTAAACTGAATGAGAAACTGAAGGTGACCTTGATAACTCTGGAATTTATCGTGTATCTGCTAATTAGGCGTATATTGTTCTCGGAGACGCTTGGCGAAGCCGTTTCGAAAAGCGTGCAATCGAGCGTTCGAGCGTTCTAGCGTTTTGGGATCCCTATTTCCGCGGTAGCTCGGTTCTCGCCTCCGTTTCTTATTTCTCGCGCGGCCCCTTGAACGCATACCGTCCAATTTGCGGTTACCATAGGTAGAAACGATAACAAGATAAACCGTTCATGAATCATGGCGGACTACTTCTGTCATCGCTTCAACAAAATGTATTTTCGCCGGTGTGGAAGAAGATCTCCCGGAATTGGATAATTTTTCAGTCGGTCATGGGGTGGTATTTTAAAACCAGAGGATTGCGCAATATTCAGTGAGAGACGACACGGAAGAGGAAACCGTGAAGCCGTCCTAGTTCGAGGAGGAGGAGGAGGACGAAGAAGAAGAAGAAGAAGAATAGGTTGGAAGTCAGACGGGATGGATATCCAAGAGTCTAGTCAACCGAAGCGTAACCAAATCTACTGCCCTATTTACTCGCCCTTCCAAGGACCGTCCTCTCACCGTTTCCTCTTGTTCATACTTCTCGACGCCGCCGATGCACGAAGGCGACACGCTCTAGAACCGTTTAAATTTCGTAAACTGTTTCGTTTCGAAAAATGGGGAAAGTTCGCTTTGCGCGTTGGTTTTCGATGGTATTGCAGCGGGGCCACCCTGTTAAGCGTTACAGGGGAATCGGTGTCGCCAACATATCCCATTCGACCAAGTCAAACAATTACGTCGATTACGTAATTCGTGCCGCGGTGCCGCTGTGCCGCAGAGAGAGGTCGAACGTTGGGGAAGTTTGTCCAACGTTAGGACTTGGTCGGAAGTTGGCTCGACAACGAGCATCTAGTTAAAAGCATCAGAATACGTTTCAGGCTCCCAACATTCGGGACGCAAAGATAGTTAATTAGGCGGTATTGTTGTCGGTGCTAATAAACGGATGCGTTGACATTAATACAATATACAGACGCAGCGCGGGATTAGAGGGTTGGGAAGGTAGGATAACTAACGGTATGGCTGAATTATGCATTAATGGATAGTGATGTTGCGGCTAATCCCGATTCATTCGATTATTTGTGAGACCGTAACCACCGGCACGGATACATGGCGATTCGTAGGGACGCTTTCCCAAAGATTTTCCTCTTTCGCTTAGCGTTTCACAACTTTTACAAGATATCGGCGCTTGAAAAGTCTTTTGATTTTTTTTACGATATCGTTTCGAAGCTGAAAGTTCTGAACGAAATTCGTAGTTGCGCAGATGTTCCATTGGCTAAAATATGCCTGATTGCTTGCAGAGTTTTCGATTGAAAAGATGAGATAAATTACGGAAAAGTATGTCGACGTATAGGGTTGACGCAAAGTATTTAGAGTGAAAGTTAAATGCAATTTTTAAGGAGGTTCAAAATATTTTGTGATTTTTTCGTTTCAGAACAAGGGCAGAATACGAACAAGAAGAAGACCACGTTTTCGAGACTGCTTCGAGGATTGAAAACGCATCGGAAAGAAAAACAAGGCCAAACTCAAGGCTCCCCAAGACACGGCCGTGCCAGGATGGGGGTGCCACAAAGAGTAAGTTTTCAAGTATGTTTATCAATTTATATTCACGCTACTTCTCTAACATAAGTACTTTCGTTTTTATCATCGAGATTTCGTAAGAAAATGCATAGAGATCGATCGTACGTGCTGAATGCTCCGAGTAATTTCTAAACGTTGACGATTTAGATTACTGTAAATCTTTCTGCAAATTTCACTCGCCTGACTTGAAAATAGTCGTTGAGAATAGTATTTAGTATCTAATCGCTTGGACATTTTCGGTATAGATGCATAAACACGAGTGGATCAAGTTTAAAGCTACATTTTAACGAAAGAAATTGTCGCTGCGACAAAGATAGCTGCGATCGATCTAACATCAAACAAGTACGTATACATATACTTGTATACATATACTATACATACGTATACTATATGTATCACGTATATGTGGGTACATAGATGTATCGTATAGGATCTGTATCACTATACGTACCATGAATATCGTCGCCATGACTGCTGCGACCATTGTATGAATTCGCTCTGTGACCACAGTCAGAACTGCGTTTCGCTGTCTAGCAGGACATCCTGTGTCTGTAATGGAAGGCAAGCGACGAGTTCTCGGAGGATACGAGAGCTGAACCACGATTCCACTGGAATAGAATATCGCGAACTGTCGACATACGTCTATCTCTTGTCGACGCCATTTACCGCACATTGCCATTTGTCTTGTTTTGGCTTCACCGCTGCCAGTAATACCGTAACGTTCGCGCGAATCTAACGACAGAATTGCACGTTTACTTTCTACGTATAAACACCGAGCTAGCAAGTTTGCCGAGAATCACTCCGTTAACGCGATTCCAGTCGCTCCAACAAGGAATCCGTCGATATTTAACTTAATCGACTAATTTGGATAGTCGTGAATTAGAAAGTCTGAAACCGGTCATTTGACCTGGTAGATTTAGCGTTCGATTAAATTGAGACGGTACGTGGCCATTTTGGTTAAAAATTAATTTCTTCACTGCAATCTCATATTTCACTGGTTCGCTTCCATTTGGTGGAGAGCAGACGCGAGAAAATCACTGATTTTTAGCGACCTCGGTGTTTCAGAACGTGCGACGCGGGCAACCCCATATAGTAATTGGACTACTTCTATACTTCGTTCGTAGTATTGGCAATTAATATCGTCCGTAAGGGTAAACGCGTAAAGGCGTAAAGGCGTAAGTGCGGTGGCCGGTACCGCTATGTATTTTGCGGAAAGCAATTCGCTCGAGTGCAATTTATCGGGTTCTCCCTTTAACAACCTCAGCAATTCTAATTCTTGTTATACGCGCACATCCCCTTATTTATGTCCACCCTTCTTCTTTCCTTGTTGGATCTCGATTCTCGATCCGGCAAACGGCGGGAAAAATCTATACCGAACACAAATGAGGTTACTTTACATAGCCGACGCAGTAAGTATCGAAACAACGAGGCATTTCAAAGAATTTACGGTGGCAGTTAAGCGAATGTACGATAGTTGAGGGTTAACTACAGGTTGAACTAGCTCTACGTCTCTTCTTCTCATCGGGGGTGAAATGGGGGGAAAACCCGCGAAATTCTACGATCCTGGCCGCAAATGAAAATTCGAAAAAAGAGAATATCTCTTTTAAAATTCCACTCGAGATACATATAGTACGTACGTTGTCGTTCGAAATTATTAATTCGTAAGAAATGTAAATTGGTGAATTTTCACCGTGGGAAACGTATGGGGTTAAATAATTTGATCAAGCCGTGTATATTGATATCATTCGATACTCGTTATCTCCTTTTTTGGTTTCGAATTGCACTCACTGACTTTTATCATGGATTCGTAAAAACATGCGTTACTTTAGAAAAGAATGAAAGTCAGAACTACGAAGTTATAATAATTTTTCCACCGCTTTAGCGCATCATCGGTGAGAGCTGCACTTCCTCTCCGAGTTGGTGCGAGTAACGAAATGGCGGTGGCGCGCCGCGGCTCGGCGTTCTGCTGTGACTCGTGTCGAGGTAAACGCTGGTCCTTGAAAAACGGCAGTATAAACGGTTTTTTTGCGGGAACACGGACAGCCAGAATGTGCTGCGCGGATAAGCAAGCAATTTCCGTGGAGGTTCGGGGCAAAACCGAACTTTCAATTCTTGGTGTTTCCGGCCACTTTTCCGTACAAGTTTATGGAATGCTTTCAATGAACTCGTTGAGAACCTTCGATTCGCTCGACCTCGGACATATTGGAGAATATGAACCGGAATTTGCAATTATATCACCCGGAGTAGGGAATATCCTCTCTTTCCTTCCATGAATAAACAACTACGTTAACGAATTTATACGCGTTTGCGAAGGATAAATAGTTCTGGAAGTGATCGTTAAAACGTGACAAGTATGGAAATCAAGACACCCAAGAATTTCTGTCTCTAAATTACTTTGTCTTTTCATGACTACGAGTGAGAAAAATCGATTTTACTTCAAGTCTTGAATAATTTGTTATTCTTTATGCAAATTACATCCTGTTTTATTAATTTTTACCATGAACGAATAGAGTCTGCAGTCTGCTCGTGACCAACCTCTCGAATGATTCGTTTTCACCGTAAACGCGTAAAATCCACAGTCTACCAATGACCACGCGTTGAAAGAGACGTTGAAAACCGGAGGACGAAGAGTGCATCGGAGGACAATTGATTATCGAGGACAGCGCAGATCCGCCGAATGGAGAAACCGCGGAAACTGAGGAAGCGGGTGGCTCGTCGAAGAACATGTTCTTGCAGCGGTAATCAATCTGTATCGGCGCGGCGCGCGGTATTCGGGCGCGTTAAAAGTACGCATGTTCTTGCACGAACACGCGTTCAAACGAACCGTCTAGACAGTCCGCAATCGATCAACCCCACTTCAGAGAAATCTCGGCGTAAAAACGACGTCGCGCGAACGCGTCGCATGCGTGCGAAATGGTACGCGAACTTCGACACCGCGCGCACGCGGCGCGGCAAGAGTAACGCTCCGGGGGTTGGAGCCGTGGAATATCTTTTTGACGGCGTTTCATCTGGCTGGATACATTTACTAATTAAAACAAGCCGCTCGAAAAGTCTGGCTGCGGCTCCGGTGTCCCCGGCTGGCTGGCGGCTCTGCTTAGACCACCGGCATTTACAACCTCGACGAAGACGACGACGACGTCGACGACAGCGAGACTTTCGTGTCGGCTCGTCTGGACGCGGAAGTAAAAAGACAGAGACGAAACGAGCGCGTGATGAAGACGCGGCAGAAACATGCCCCGCTGAAAGCTGAATGGAGAGAACGAACGCTACGTTGTCGCGCGAGTGCGACAGGGACGCAGCCACTAAGATGAAGCGGGTAGAGAGAAAGGGGAAGAGAGCCACCGAGCTACAACGAGGGTGACATACTACATCGATCGCACCTGGAACACCCCTCACCTCCACCTCCACCCCATCCCTCTCGCGGTTTAGTCGCAAACCTTCTTCTTCTTCTTCTTCTTCTTCCCTTTGCTTATCTTCTACTCTTCCAGCTACCTCTGTTTCCTCAAACATCTACACCTCCGCTCATAACTACCGAGAGACACCTGGCCTTTCCGAAAAACACGGTATTGCCGCAACGATCCCCTCTAACTCCCCGCAATTCTTCCTTTTAACCTCTCCGTACCCAACGTTCCGCCGTTATTCGTTATTTCGCGCGAAACTTTGCACTGGCTCATTTTTTCGCGTCTCTTTCATACGCGCGAAAATATTTGTTCAACGTTAAACCTACCGAGCATCGAAGGTGTCTGGTAAATATCGCCGTATGAAAATGGCAACTCGTTATTTATTTATTTATTTTCCATAAATGAATTTGTAGAATTTCGATAACTGGAAAATATGAAACCGATCATTCGACAGTGGTAAGTTTAGCGTTCATTGGAATTTCTGATGAAATTCTACGTTTCTCTTCGAAATTGAAATACCTGGTACGATTTTGATTCGTCGAACGGTGTAGGTATACGGATACCTACGAGGTAAAAATTTGAAATCGGGTATGCACATTTAAAAATTTGTTAACAGTAATATTGTATGATACGCGGAATAGTTTGAAGCTGTCGAAGCTTTTGCAGCGCACCGAACGATTGTTAACGCGTGTTGCAAATAGCCAGCCGGATTTTCTATGAAATTCTTTCGGGGAACTTCAATGATTCATCGTTTTTTCGGTTTTCCGGTTTTTCGGTTTTTCGGTTTTTCGTCAGGTTTTCCGAATGTAAATACCATCTGCACGAAGAATAGCATTCGTTCCATAGGAGGGAACAGTTCGCAAATACGAGTTTCAGTGCTTGCTAAAAGTACCAACGCGCAACGAACCGTATGAGGGCGCACAGATACTGAGAAACTACCTGTGTTTATTTTATTATTTCGTGGTACGTATGTACTGCAGACTGAAAACAGTTAGGTAATCTTGTAGCTGTGCTCTTCGTCTTTTTTAGATGCAACGCTTTGCCCGCATTCACTCGATAAAGCGATAACAACATCGACAAAAATCGAATGCAGCAGTTTTTTCGGATGATTGCCTGTTTGCAATTTATTACGATCGATTGAAAACTTGATTTCCAATCAAGCCTGGAATTTTTCCGATTTCGAACATTTATTTTTACGACGATACAACATTTTCTCAGGGAGTACCAAACGGATGACGAACGAAAAAGCATTTGTCATATACAGGCTGTCCCATACGAATGGGACCGGAGGACAAAGTTAAACTATTTCAAGGGGCAAATCTAACGGATGCCAAAACTCTTTTGTAGCATGATGGATGATAAAAGACTCTTTCGGATTCCTTCCTTGCGTGGTCTGAATACGAACGGTTAACGGTTAATTAAAACAAGATGAAATCAGTCGAAGAGTAGCTTGGGTCGATGGTAAAGGGTTAGCCGTTGATGCGAGGTGTTATCGCGAAGCGACAACGTGAAATATGCCGGTATGGAAGCAAACCAGAAGCGATAAAATGAGACGCGTGCGACCCGAGCGCAGCGGGGTGACCGCATCGCACGCCCAATGAATATGAAACAGTCATTAGCGCGCCAATCCTGAATCAATTGAAACTTAAATACACGCGGTAGACAGTAGACGGTAGTCAGAAAAGCTAGCTGCGGGTGTTATTGGTGCATCGAAATCCGTTGCCTCCAGACAGCTCAGAACATTCAAGATTCCTCTCTCATTACAGACACCGAGTGTCTGCCTGCTATTTCCCAGTCTACCGTGTTCCAGTCGGAGATCTAAACGCATTATGTTCTCATACGTAAGTTAAATCACTTGAAATTCTTAAACGACCAATTCGCTAAAAAAACGAACGAAACGAGCGTTTCATTTTCTGTTCTTCTTTTATTATCAATTAATCTTCATACGCTTCTCTAGTTGTAATCGGATCGTTTTCCAACACAATTGGTTGAACCCTCTCGACTCGACTCGAAAATTAAACATTTCCTCCGTCCTAGAATATTTCCATTCCCCGTGTTAGTTATCAAAGTTGATGCGCAGAAAAACATTCTGAAAAAAATTGAATTTTCATCAGTAGGAACAAGTCTTTGTTCGGCGCGCGGCGCTACGGTAAGTACCCTGGGCAGAATTTGATTATACGGGCCGTATCAATTCGACAGTGTCCCCCGCACTTAAATCGAAGACGGTTTTCTGAACGATAAAATCGACGCCCTACTCGCGCGTTCCTCGAGTTTATTGGCCGGTTGCAGACCGCTGATAACGCAATGCTTGTGCTAACACCGTAAAGCGTATCCCATCGTGGTTGCGTGGAGCCACGTTTCGATCATAAGCGACGAACGGCTCAAGAAGCGATAGAAGCAATTCCCAGGCGAAATGTATGCGGCCCGATATTGCGGCTGATTAATCGTAACTCGAAAGTAGTTGTTACGTATTTATAGCGCGGCCGACTTAATATTTTTGTGGTTCCATAAACCTTTTCCCAGCCGCACCGCTTTTACCATAGTGGGTTAGGATAAACCATTTCGCGGAGACGTAAATTTCTCCTTTTTTTCTCCCTCGATATATTAATCAATCAAGACATAAATTTGCATTAACGCGAGACCAGTGTAATAGTAGCTACGAGCTTTATCGCGGAAGAGTTTTAATACAGTCGTTGCGAATAATGCTAGTTATTAAATCCCCGAGCGACACCGGCAACCAAGTGGCTGTTTCGTTTCCCCTGGATACTTTCTTTTCGGCTGGGGCATGGAAAATTGAATTAGTTGTGCAAGAAAGCTTGTTAAAAAATTAATTTTGTTCTACGGAAAGAGTGCGTGATAAGTAGACTGCAAAGAGAATTCAGAGAATTCTTCGATGCAAATACTAATGGTAAAAAGATTGCCGCGATTAGTATTCTTAAATCTTGTCGTTTCGCTACATTTTATCAATAAACATTAGCAAAAACGTGTTTTTTGAACTCTCCAACTCTAGCATAGGTATACGTGAGCATTTCCCGATGCCTAAGGACCCAATCGTGTCCGACGTTACAACGCAACGGCTTAACAACGCGAAATGGAAGCAGAGCTTAACGCATAAATTATGTGGCATACGTTGAACGCCTTAATTTATTACTGAATTACGTGCAATTTAAATGGCCCGCGTCGATCACGCGTACGTATGTAGCCTGGCCGGGAATCGATTTACGCAAACTGCCAGCGATGCACGTGCATAAATTCATAATTGGAGCGTTGACCTGGAAAGAATGCTGCGAACAAATAAAACATTTCGACCACCTCCCGAACACTCAAAAACAATGTGACGAGTCGTCTTTAACGCTTATCAACAAATCGATTTGTTGCACACCTTGCGCTTCAATTGAGTACATTTTTCAAACTGTTTCCACGGACGAGGAAACACATGATCCAATTTTCAGATCTCGGAAAAGCTTGAGTAGAACAAGGACGGGAATGATGATATAATTGCCTGTGAAATGTTTCGCGCAATAGAACACGTATGAAATAATGTCAACATTTCTCCATAAATATCTCGCTTAAATTTCAACTGTTCAAAGAGATTCTTGTCATGCTGTAAAAGTTTGCCATCGGAACATTCTCCCAGCTCGAATTCAATGCTCGAGCAACGATTTTAACATTCCCCGGGAAATACCCCCCGCTCGGTTTTACCGTTAAACGAAGTTTCGTCTTTTCGGCTCGGTTCGGTTCGATCAGGCAAAGGGGTGTGGTTGTAAATAAATAACGAAAAAGTTAATAAAAAACCGAAAGTCAGACGAGACTCGGTGCTGATTCGAAACTACAGCTGTAGTTCATAGCGTTGCTATTAGTTTCGAAGGCTCGCAGAAATTCTTCGACGTAAGACGCTTTCATCTAAGTGGCGTGATAACACTCGTGACTGGAATTCCCTTAAATATTTGGTAGAATATTGAGGGATGTGCATTTCGCGTGCTTGTTGCTTTTCTAACTTCGTACCGACGTCTGCGTGCCTCGAATACCACGTAACCTGCCGGTACCCTGCAGAAAATTTTGGTTTAATGTCGTCCTAAAACCCGCCGCTACGGTTGCTTTGCAACAAGAACCATCAAAAGTATAGCACAGAAAATACAGTTGATTCGAAACAGCGTGGATACTCTCTTCTAATCACGTGTGAAATTTAATCAACGCTTTTCACGAACTTTTTGGAATATCTCCATTCTATGGTATAGGGTTTCTTTCGTTTTATACATATTACAAAAATCTGATGCAACAATTTACTCGTGCTCAAACGTTTGGTAATTTATTTCGTATGAAATACGTTAATAACGCAACGATTACTTTTAAATTACCGATGTAGCAATATTTAGCGGTGATTTGTTAATTTCAAAAGGAGTCAGCCAAAGCATTCGCTACCAGGGTAGTGGATTTTTAACGATTTTCAATTTTACGTAAATCGATGATCAAATAGAATCGATACATCCTTTGAGAATTCATTAAATCGTATGTTTCTCGGTACTGTCATTTCGGCTATGTTTTATCGCAAACAAGGCACAGACGCCGCGCCGCTGCCCGAAACGCAAGTGCAGGACGCAAGTGCAGGTGCAAAGGCTGAATTCAGAATTGAATTACTCGCTGACGGGAATACGTCCTCTATTTATACTAATTTGCCTCGTCCGTGTTTAGTTAACGCATCCTAATTCTGTTTCATCAACTGATTTATTTTGGAAACGTAACATGGTTGAGGACGAGGTGCAAAAACCGAGCAAGGATTAATAAGCGTCCGGAGTTGACAGAAAGAATTCTGAGCGCACTAACGAGTGCAACGGCAACGGAGAGAAATCAATTTTTCTCGAGTATTCACGATCCGATGCATTTTCTTACGTTTACTTTTATTTTTCTTCTTCTATACGGCATAATTAGGCTGTGTAAAACGGAAAAATGAGATAAATTTAAAAGTGTCTTATAGCAATGCTTTGTAAATTGGCATTGACAAAAAATAAAAACGAATAGCTTGAATTCGCATTGCACAGTCTCTAATTACGCAACGCGTACTACACGCGTATACGGAAACGAATCGTTTGTATTTCTGTTTTATAGGTGGACACGCCAGACAGCGTATTGCAGAGTGGACTGGGCTTGAGAAAAGATATGGGAAACACGATTCTACGATCAATGGTGGATCCCAAAGATTACGATCGATTAAGATGCCTGCAGATGAACGGTAGTCAGCCAAACAGCTTCGAGGAGACTATACATAGGGTACGAGTTCGTTGCTAGATTAAAGTAAACATTATAGATCGCGTTCTAGACGCGGCAACACAGACGAATAAATATTGATGTATCTCGCAGCGTGCGGTGTAGAATCGTGATTGTACGTAGAAACTAGAAACTGGCTGGGTAACAGCTCGGATGCCTCGGATGATCGAACGACGAATAAATATTTCTTGGAGTCGTACGTGCGCTCAGATTAATAACAATTTCATTGTTGAAATTCCGAAATGTTCTTGACGCAGCGATTTAGATGAAATATTTTCTTCCTCTCGGAATGCCGTTACTTTGTAGAGCAACCAACATTTTCGTTCAAATTCAAATTAAAACGCTACATAGTTCTCAGAGTTCTCAAGTTTTTTCAATTACAAAATGAAATTATAATTCACGCGTTCCTGAAAATAAAATAGAATAGAGAATAAAAATTCTTACGAATCAAGAAGGATAGAATCGGTTTCGTAAGATGTCATAGCACGCTAAGAAAGACTTAGTTACAGAGCGATCATTGCGAAAATTGGTTAAATCGGCGAATCAGTGGCATACCGTTAATTAAACATACTGTTAATTAAAACTGCCGAGTTCCCTGCGACCTCGCTTTATCGCAAGATCCGCGATGATTACTCTCGACGAAAGTTCCAGTTCCGTTCTCGCGTAAAAAACGTGAAAAACTGAATTAGAGGCTCGACTCTACGCGTTCGTTCTGCGGTTGGTTTCTCGTTATTTCTCCGGAAACTCCTGACATATTATTTACCGCCACCGTCCAGATGTTTCGTTGATACAATCCGATGGGTTAGGATTGGTTACGGTTTATTGTTTACACTTGTTTGTATTCTTCCAGCTGAAGGTTCAAGAGGAGCTGAGGAAGAAGGAGAGATTTCACCGGGAACACGAAGAGGTGAGTACAGTTCAAATTAAGGCTTATTAGCTTTTTATCATTTGCTAATGAGATTAATTATTCGGGTCCCGCGGAACAGAAGTGCAGGGAATATATGTATATTTATAAAAAATTCGGCAAACGGGACGATTTAATTATCAATTGCATTGTCGTGTCTTAAAAATACGAAAGCTTGGAAACATTGGTTCACGGAAGCTTCGATAAATCTGCAGGAAGATGAAATTTTCGGAGAATTAAATTTTCACTAACTAATTTTCACTATTTACAATTCGCAAACTTTCGTTCAAACAGATATGCTGTCTGTTATGTCGTACGTTGTCGTATTATAAATAACGGCGGACGATGTACGTTACGATGATGTATGTTACGCATACGTAGACGTGCAAACATATTCTCCGTCGGAATCAACTGCAGCGAAACACGCGCATCACATATTTAGCCGATTCGACAGCGTGCGTAAAATAAATCACACGAATCATCGAGGCGATTTCTCCTGAAATCGCGTGAAACGGCGGAATATTTTTTCAAGCGATTACCTGGATAGGTGAAGTGCCAGTTTGCGTCTTCAATTCTGATTAAAATTGACTCGAAGCGCTTCGGTTTTATCGAAATATCGAACAGTAGGAAATTAGATAAATTCAAGTATCGTAACGTTATAATTTTGCATGAGGGTCCGCACTGTACCAACAACGCATCATTTTCCGTCTGTACTAATCCCACAAAAGTTTAACGATTCCCACGCGAGTGCTCGAGGGGCGCCTTTAAATGAATTTGTCGATAGTCGGAAATTCGATGTTCGAAGCGACTGCATACCAAATCTAAAAAAAACCACGATCCAGGATCCAGGTGTATAAAAAGAAAAAAGTCGCGCTGTTGCGATGCGATCGCGGGTCTTTAGTTTACAGCGCAGTAAATTATTCGCAAAGGTGTTCCGCGAGTGACAATTCCTTTTATCGTGGCGGGTAATCGTGACAAGAAAAAAGCTATCTCGATTAAACCAATCTGTGACCCAGCTCGTTTATTTCCCTCCTTCAATTCCCCGGTGCATTCCCCGGATCATCGACAACCCCTTTCTCGTCGTTCGACCAATATTGGCTGCGCGAGCCAATGGTTTTATCCGATACAATGATACTCGCTCCCTCCCTTCGATCCGCAACTCTCGAATCAGTGGCTCGACAAAATTCTCACAAGAAGTCAAATTTGCATGTGTGCTCCGACACGCTTGTACTTCTTTTCGACAGTTGCTGCCTCTCCCTCCTCCCTATCTTCCTCTCTCATTTTCTCCGTTCCTCTTTTTAGAGCGTCGACTGTGTCTGTGTCGCGTCGCTTCGTCCCGATACCTCTTATTATTATGCAAAGCATCGAGATATCAGGACGATATCATCGTAATCGTCAATGTGTACCGCGACATTACGCCGTGAATTTTTTATGCGCAATCGCACGGCATCGCCAGCAGCGTTTCTCTTCTCTCTTCTTCTCTGTTCCAATTTTTCTTTCTTCCTTTTTGTTTCGCCGCTAGTGCGTGCGCCTTCATCCGGAGCTGCTTCAAACTCTACCCGATTTTCGGTATCGCGAACTGCTAACCGTTCTCTGATCTCTCTTCCGTTTTAACTTTTGTTCCCCTCGAGGCGGCGCGCCGTCTCCATTTTTGTCACCGTCAGACCACCGAACTTCCTACCGCTGAATTTTCCGGTTCCCTTCTTTCACCGCGTATGAAGAGCGTCTGAACATTTTTCCACGCAGGAGAAATCAAAATTCTAATTTGTGGAGCTTTTATAAAAGTTGTTTATTATGACACAGATCTATAAAACGTAGAAAGAACAATTACGTAGGAGAAAGTTATGGTAATAAAATTGGAAGCGTGACGTCGCGCGTCACGCGTCGCGTAGGCTTGGTCGAGACGCTGCGCGCCGTGCCGCGGATCGCAGTGTATTGCAGCGTATCGGCCGCGGACCGGTGTCGCCGCGAGTATTTCGGTCAGTTTCGCCTTTTTCGTTGGTTTCGCGTAGTATAACTTCGAATGAGTTTCGAATTAACTCCGAACGGGGGGAGCGAACGATTACGGCACGATGCGGTGCATGCAATGGGCGAAAAAGTTCTGTCCGGTCCTTTCAAAAAAATGTTAAGGGAGCAGAAAAGGTTCCATAAAAATTGGCTGAAACTACCTATTCCGGCCGCAGGCTAGCCAGCGCGCGCAGCGAGACAGAAAAAAGCCAGATGGAAATAAAGCGAACAGTTTCCTTTGAGTCTGCGAGCAATATGTAAATAAAGGCCTGGTATCCGTGTAAAAGTTTTAGTGTCACTTCCTCCTCCGCAGGTTTACTGCTCCCTCGAGGGAAACGGCCTTTCTTCTCTGTTCTCCACCTTCTATTCTCGCCCAGCTATCCGGCTGACTTCTCTTTTGCAGAAGAAACTGCGGGATCATCCCACGGGCAACCACTTGACCATCTATCCCCCCGTATCGTCGTTTCCTGCTCCTTTTCCCCTCGCTCTCCTCTCCTCTCCTCTCCTCTCCTCTCCTCTACCCTCTTCTCCCCTTCTCTAACCGCCCGTCTGGGCGATTAATGTACGCAAGTTACGCAAGTTTCACGCTTCTACATATTTATCAGTTATCTCCTGACAAATCGACGTGGAACCCGTCCGGAGATTAATGGGAAATATAATTATGATTAATTCGCCGCGGATAAACGCGCGCCACTGTTACGCGACTGTTGCGTACCCTCGATACATATTTGGACTAGTCGAAGTGACAAGCGGCCCAAGCGGTCTTTGTACCACGTTTTCTTCACTGTTGTTCGCAGCAGAGAATCACTTAGTAGAACCAATTAGACAGCCGATTCGTTTATGCATTTATTATCACTAGTCTGCGGAACTTTATGCAAAATAAAAAATGTTTGCTCGATCTGCTCATTACCAGAAAATGCCCGAAATGTAAGATAGGTACGTGCCTCGCGATTTTGTTAGCTTTCCCGAATTGTTTTTTCGTGTCGACCGACGATGGAAACTAGCTGGTTATTGTTGCTCGCTCGCTTCGCGAGCTTCGCAGATGGGGGTATTGTAGCTCGCTTTGCGATTTCGCGAGAGGGTTAGTGGTACGGATGTTATTTTGTGTGTGACTCTCCACGAGCCACACAAAGAACTTCCCGATTCGTTAGTTGCAGTATATTATTATTATTATTTAGTGTACGTTTTAAGAAGATTATACGTCCTCAGGGAAGTTCAATAGTTTTCTACTTATCAAAATGTTTTCTGTATGGCGTCGCATTAAACCAACATCGTATGTTCGTTGCTCGCATGCTCCCTTAACCATTTTTTTATATTAACTTTCAATTTCATCTCAGTTAATAATTCGTATTGAACTGCTTGTTTTTTTAATAGATTGTAATATAAATGTTTTTGTACTTTCATCGATATTCTTTGAAAATGTATTCTCGGCAGTAGCGATGAATAACTCACTCTTGCATTGGGATAATTTTCGATTATTCTAAGCGGTAACATTAGCATTAGTTGCATAATTAAAAAAGGAAAATAAAAAAAAAATTTTTTTAAAATAAATTTGTTTAAATTATAAAAAAAAATATATGTAATTATTATGTTTGTTTCTTCGGTGGAAAATTTCCGTCCTCTCGTATAATTTGCATTGTTGAATGAACTTCTTTCGAAAAAAACTAAAAAACTACTTGACCAATATGGACCAAAATCTAATCAGCTCTAAGTTACAGCGGGGCACATCGATTGCATCATTCATCATTCTGATCGCATCGTTACTTTTTCAGAAAACGTTAACGAAAAATTTGATAACATAAAAACGGCCATACGCGCGCGCGCACACACACACACACACACACGCACGCACGCACGCACGCACACACGCACACACACACCATTTTGATAAAAGTAGTCTAAAATGACTCCAAAGACCATGAAACGTGAAGATCTGCTAAAAAATCGATTCTCGATTTTCGGGGTAATTACAGTAACTTCCCTATGAATCGGGAAGTTAAAAATAGTCTAAAATGAATCCAATGACCATGAAACGTGAAGATCTGCTAAAAAATCGATTTTCGATTTTCGGGGTAAAAAAACATTAATTGCTGTATGCCCCACTAGCAATGCGTACCACTAACCCTCTCGCAAGAGCAGTTCTACCCGCGAGCTCGCGAAGCGAGCGAGCAACAATAACCAGCTAGTTTTTATTTTGCTATTCGTACGTTTTAAGAAGATTATATGTTTTCAGGGAAAGTGATTATAACACTGTATTGGGCATATAGAGTATGCCCAACCACATGACGTATGTAGTCTTTTGAATTTTTCAAAAAAAAAAAAAAAATTTTTTTTTTAAAAAACTAAAAAACTACTTGACCAAACTTGACCAAAATCTTATCAGCTCTAAGTTGCAGCGGGGCACTTCCAATGCACCATTCATTATTCTGATCGCGTTATTACTTTTTCTGAAAACGTTAACGAAAAATTTGATACCATAGAAACGGACATACGCACACACACACACACACACACACACACACACACACATACCGACATTTTGATAAAAATAGTCTAAAATGAATCCAATGACCATGAAATGTGAAGATCTGTTAAAAATTCGATTTTCGATTTTTGGGGTAATTACCATAACTTCCCTATGAATCGGGAAGTTAAAAAAGAAACAACGACAGAAGTTTCTGAACGAGCGCGGAACGAGTATAATGTAGGTATATGTACACGTTCGCATGCGAAACGGAGACCGCTGCTGAAATACAGAATGTCCTGCCCCACGGGGTAGCTTGTTTATCGCTCTTTATGAGTTTTAATTGAACTTCCGAGACAGACTCGAGGAGAGGACGAGGGCAATCAATCGAGAGTTTTCTGTAGTTCGCCGCGTGCTGTCCACGAGTATGCATTATAAGGACGTTGAACAACAACGAGGCTCTCAACCGAGTCCACCTCGTGGGTCCTTCTCATCTTGAGTGGTCTCGTGGAGCTTGTCATCGAATACTTTCCAAAAAAGGCCACTCCACATTTTTCAATCGTGTCTCGAGTCCTCGAGAGATTCCCGCAGACTCTTGATTCTAGGCAATTGCGACCGTTGCGAACGGACACTATCATCTCGAAACGGAACAAACTCGTTTCTAATCGTCAATTTCATGCGAGTTTATTTATTCGAGGTTCGAGTAATACCGTAGGATAAAAGATTGTCTACTCCCTATCTATGGGGCGGTCTGAACGCCATAGGTAAACACGCGTCGCTCGTTAAATTCCTTATCTCCGGCCGCATGAACAAACCCAGTTTGCCAAAGTAATTGGATCGACGAGTTTTCTGAACGTGCGAGGGACGGCACACGGCTGAGCCGATGTCCCCGATTAATGTACGGTTTAATCGAGTTATCGAAGAAACGTTCATTCCCATGATTGTTCTGTTTCAGATACTGAGGGACATTCGGCAGGGGCTAATGCAACTTGGACGGGACGGGCGAGGTCAGCTCCCTGGAGGTGAGTACATCAAGGAGCAACCTCTAGCTAGTTGTCGCCTTGTCGTGCTAGGACCTACAGAGCATCTCCTCGAACTCGCTGTGTCATGTCCTTGGTCCTAGTTCTCTGTGTGCGCGATCCTGTCGCAATACATAGGCGTGACCACCTTCGGCAAAACCTGCACGCGCTAGATCCCCGACCCCGACGCGACATCAGAATCGAAATCACGTATCGTTGACACTTTACACGTTTCAGCACATCCGAGGGCAAACTTCAAGGTGTACTGACGCGCCCAATCTAGTCCAATTTTACATTGCACTTTATTTAACCACGAGCCAGTCTTTCGTGTTTAGGATTGGAAGAGATTTTCCACTTTTTAGATATACATAGATGTTCTTGCGTCATGCTGACTAGGTTGTCCGAAGAAGTGCCTAGAGACCTGCAAACACAAATTCAAGTTTCCAGTATTTCTTGCGAAGCGTCAACTATTTCAAGTGCGTACACGAGATTCTAGATCTACGTGACTCGACGTAACTCTTGTTCTATCTGCTTCGAGGAGTCCAGGCGTTTAATCCGAGATCTAAATCAGTGATGCTCCAACTTCAGTCGTCTAACAAGTATCTACAGTTCGAGCAACGATCTGAAACATAATACAAAAGCGACGATCAAGCATCCGTGTGTCATCCGTAATTTAAAATGATCAAACTCTGCCCATTGTAGCCTGAAAGAGGGCGTGCAAAGTGAAACTTGAAACTACAGCTTGCATACGTTACATAAATTATAGCGTAGTCTTTATCGACTGGCTGTCAACATGGCCAGCAGACTTTAACGATCGTAAACCAATTTAACAAAGTCTGTTCAGAGTGTCATTCTTGTCTCAAAGGCGAACATCTTATCTTCCTCGTCTTCGATAAGCTCTTCGATCTCATCGAAGAAGTTTCAACAATTTCTATTTAGCGAACCATTGTTAATTACCCTTTCAATCCTCTTACATTGCGCCATCTTCTCGGATTATTAAAACCTGGACAGACGCAACATACCGTAACACGAAAATCATGTTTATACATGATGAGACGATTATTCATCTGTGTATCATTTGTTCTACCAAAAGTAGAAGACCAAGAACTTTTCGACATTTTTCGAGACTTGAAGCGTTCAGACACCGTCGGTGTAGCGCATAGGCGGCGGTATCGCGCGTCATGCGTCATAAGAGGAAACGAACAGTGCCGAGAATAATCTTCTGGGCGCCCTTTGAATTTCGTATTGCCGATTTATCACTGACTTGGCGGCTTTATTTGCTATCGCGTTGCCGGGGGAGGGAGGCAGTAACCGCGGTGCGAAGCCTCTGCTATACATATACTGGCTAATCTCGTTATCGTCAACAGCCGTCGACTGCTTTCTCCACGCTTCCCTCTTCCCCCTTCCCTCTTCCGATCTTCACGTTCCTTCTCTTTTTCTTTCTCGCCCACACGCACGTGCGTGATCCTCAGACAGTTAATTTCGCTCACTTGTCAGTCTTTCTCGCCAGCAGTGGTGGCTCGAGGTCTTCTCCCTTCTTCATCTTCTCAAATTACTTCGCATTAGCAGCACCGCGCGCGTCTTAAGGGGTCACGGTTAGTTAACAATCTGGAAAAGCCTGGTCTCTAGACGGTTTTTTAAACTTATAATAGTTAATTAAAACGTATCTTTTAATTTCGATTTCACTGCAGTTTACTGGAGTTTGTTGCAATTCAAGTAGAACATTTTCTAGTTTTAAATTTCTAGTTTTCTTCGAATTTCTGATGAAAATATTTGTCCAACTTCCCAGTCGTTTCGAATTGTTCAATAGCGTTTTTAAATTGAAGCGTAAACGCAGAGTGTTTGACACAATGAATTTGAACGGCTGCCAAACCATTGATCGTAGTCGTTCTCCGATTTTCAGATGACACGTACATGTACGACGAAGACGCACGATGCGGGGGTGGATTAGGTCCAGGTCCAGGCCCAGGAGGTCAGCATTGGTACGACGAGCCCCCATATGAGTCAGATCCTGAAGATTTCCTCATGGGAGCGAGTGGCGGTGGCGTACCAACTGCGACCATTCAGAACGGAAGGTGAAATTATATGTATACGTAGCATTACTTTTTCGAAATTCATCGAAGCATTTTCAAGTGAAATGTGAAGGGGCGGTGACTTGGACGATTTTGATTTCCTATAAAAATATTTGTAAGAAGAACCGGGACGAATTTCGATTTTTCAATGTTTCACTATGAATTTACAGTTATCTGAATGTAGGTTAGACATTTTTCGAGCATGAAGCGAGAGATACGGTGCTGAAAGGTCTCTGAATACGTTCCAGAGTGTGCTACACGCTGAATTTGAGGCCAGAGAACAGAAGCGAGGGTGTGATATCGCTTCGGACAGCTGGAGACATCAGTTTACCTCGAGATCGTTCTAGGAAAGGAGCAAGTTCGACGATGCGAGGACTTATTGTACCGCAAGGTCACAATAATCCACCCACTATCATACCACTTACGCACTCGAGAGCCTCTCGAGAAAGCGGAGATTACGCGAGTAGCGACGTTCAGGTAAGTTTGCACACGAAACCAGTTTCTAGAAGACACTGAACGCATATTTATCGAAGGGGAGAACCATAGTGTGCGAGCAAAGTCTCTCGCCTATTCGCCTCTCGATTATTTTCAGTTCAGCAGTTTCGTGTACTCTCATAGATCGTGTATTCTCACGTCTAGATACTAGATACATACGTAATCGACTGTTGAAATTACGGGATGCGTACTCAATCAACACGGGTATACGACTCGACACTCGACGTGGACTCGTATTTCCGTCCGAATCCGAGTTCGAATTTATTATTGTATTCATCGGATTCAACGAAAATGTTGCTCGAATTCAATTCAATTCAATTGAAAAATAAAGGAAAGGACCACTCTGTATACTATATACGAAAGGAAAGAATGATTATTTTCGCTTCGCGTTGAAAAAAGTTGAACAGTTGAATTCTTTTAAAGGAAATCAATTGACGATACAAGTTGGACGTAAAAATACTATTTTTAGTGGAACAACAAAGAAAGAAAAAACAATATCGTACCATTGGGCACGTCTGACGCAAGTAGAACCGGTGAGCAATAGTCAGACGTATCGTCCAGCCCCATAAAGAATTTCTAGCATCTTCGGTGACGCGTACGGTGTTCGTTTTCATTTTTTTTGTCGGAAATTATGGAAACGACGCGTCGCGACGGTAAGCTCGAGACTGTCGACTGTGTCGGTGAACGCGAGTAGGAGTTACCGCCAACTTTCGCCGGGTGATCTACACCCTGACCAACCACCCTCGCAACAGTCGTTACGACCACCGCGAACAGTATCATAACTATCGACACACCGACATCGCGAACAAGCCAACGCAACGGTTCACCGAATCGCCGCTTGCTACGATTACAGTCGATGTAAATGCAACATGTACACGCTCGCCGATACCGCTGACGTTACATTCCTATTGTCGGGACGAGCGGTTAGTTCACGTTCATAAGCATATCTGACTGACTGTACAGAGTTTCGCCTAACTCCGCTACTTCGAACGTTTCCATCGTCGCTACGATTCGCGAAATCTTGTTTCGATGCACCCCCTACCCCATTCAAGGTCGCGTAAAAAATCATTTCTTTCGCTGTTACAATATGAGGATACGAGAGTATCGTCGTTGCTAAAATTGACAAAAGTTCCGATCGAAAATTCATAAACGAATTTCTTCCTAGGTAAATGTCATGATCTGATTCTCTGTTCATCTACAATCTACCCTTTTTCCCCTTTTTAACCCGTTTATTTAATTATTTGAGTATTTAGCCTTTTATCGATCATTGTCAGCCACGTAACAGCGAAGAAACGAGTTTGAACGATGGAATTGGACGCAGCGTATGCGCGGTCACGGTAAAGCAAACAATTAAAATGCATTAAACAGCGAACGTACGGTTAAAATTCGTTTTTCTCTTTTCCTTCAGAGGAAAAATTAAGCAAACGACACCGAATCTAAAAGGCAAAGTTAATTTTCGCTTATTATATTCAAGATTTAAGCTTAATACGAATGCGAGGGGTTAAACAAACCACTTCGGCTTAACTATTCCAAGCAATTCGCTATCTTCTAACGTCGAAACGCGATTATATTCCGCGGAACACCTTCCTATTTACCTAATGGAACAGAACCGGAGCTGCATACTAATCTATTTAGTTTCTAGTTGCGCGTATGCAACACCGTTCCAGACGTTCGCGTACAGGTATACGTTTCGGCTATTAGACTTTTATCCGGACGCGCCTGACACATTGAACTCGCGATCATCAACATTTTCTCATCATCTTCGATCGCGCCAACCACCGAAATTCTCCAAAATTAAACGCGTAAGCAGGTGCAGGCCCGTCATTATAATATTGATACTTCCAGTCCGTTCGGTAAATATACAATATTTATCGCAACTCGCAAACGTTCAACAAATTATTGGTGAATCTCGCGCGTAGAGTTATATTTGCGCTTGAACTCATATTCTTCGGTGCAATTTCCATCTCAAGTCGCTAAACAAATATTTCACTCTTTCTCTGAAATGTTTATCTTTTAAAAATGTTCATTATTGCCCTCTTATATTCACCGCTTTTAATAATAAACGAGGCAACGAACGCGTGCGAGATATTAATAATGCGAACCAGTAATAACATAATCCGTCAGCGTATTAAATTCAATGGATATTTTATGAAAATTTCGTGAAAGACGATAAAATTGTTTCTACCGCGATTTACGCATAATTAACGTTTATTAAACTCAGCGACGATCGCCAAGGGATCATTATTTAAGGTTCAAAACAGCCCGAAACAAACACCGTGTTACAGTTTAGGTACATTAATATTCCGCTATATAATCGATGAATAAAGAATAACGACATAAGATTGAGTAATGAAGTATTTAATCGGAATGATTTTAGTAGCACATCTATTGATATTTACTGCAAACATTTCCACTATATTATTAATTATACGATGTACGAATCCAGAAACTAATATTCACGGACCACGTAGTACGTACCCCAATAATGAATGACGCGTGATCGCTAATCCGAGGGATGATGTATCATCTAAAACATCAACAATCTCATAATCGAATCATTTTCAGTTTATTTCTCAGCAACAAAAAGTTGTACACTTCTCTCGGGACCAGTTTCTGCAAATTTCATTTCGCAACGATCATTTAGCATAATCCTCTCGTCAAACTGGAAAATCAATTTTCACTGCGGGTGTAAGAAGGTTACGAAAATCATAAACTTTTCTATTCTTGTATTATTAATAGACAGCGGATCTTAATTAATTTAAGACAATAAAAATAGATCGAATTTTCGCGAAGACGCACGACGCGTGGACACACACACGCACACGCACAAAAGTTTTTCCATACACGGCGACGCGTTAACTGGCCGAGCTTCATGAACTTTAGAGCGAATGGCTGAGAATGCTATTTTCCAGGAACTTGATTCAAACTTTTTCAACGTCTAACACACTGCTCTCAATTACCGCTACAACTTAGGGTATCTTATTGCAAGCGCTTGCGTTATCAACAATGAAACAAGAGTTTGTACATAAAGACATCATTCCGGTTCACAAGGGAATGCTGTACCTGAAAACTTCAACGAGGCATGTTTAGATAGAAATTTCATCGATCTGATCGTTCTCTTCTTCCTACTGTAGCGTGATTGGGTTCTTTCCGCACCACGTGCATACACGTCCACGAGTCGTTACACAGGATGTCCAGAAAATATGCTCGTTATTCAAAAGGGTAATTCCTGAAGTGATCTGCGACAAATCTTCTCCGTGGTTTTGTTCAAGAATTATACACATAGGGAAAAAATGCTTGAAATCACATCAGGGATCATTCCCGTATGCTTGTTCGAGTTCGACATTTTCGGGACACCCTGTACATACGTATAATACACACACGGAACGCATCGTGCAAGTTGAAGATACACAGCAGAATATTTCACGAGACTCTGATACTCTGCCAACACTACTGGAACATTAATAACATTGACGTTACAACCGATGAGACGATCACGTGGATAACTCGTGCTTCGTCGAGGGACTTGCAGACGTAATAACCACACGCCATAAAAAATGGATAATAGAAAATGATTTTTCCTAAAAAATTCCGTCGATCGAGAACGAAGGGTGTTAATCCTAGAATTGAATTCTCTATCGAAATGATCTAGAAAGCGGAAGCGGTGCGGTGGTCTGCGAGTCGTTCGTCACGGACCGAGACCACTCGAACGAATTAGATACAGGAAGACCACGACAATCGCTTAAATGTTCCCCTAATTTTCTGATCCCGAGAGCTCACTGCATGCACATAATCTGGGCTGATCCTTGTACGTGCACGTATGGTATATTACTATTTTACTATTTTTATATCCAGTCACACGTACACGTACACGTACACGTACACATGCACACGCCACAGTCTGATCCTGACTCTGTCGAATTGTTGCTACATAATCGATGGTGATCCCTATAGGTTCGATTCCCTATAGGTCGATTTAGCCCCCAACCCCGTTCACGTAAACGATCGATCTCCTTCGGACAGCACCTGCGGCCTAAACCGAACTAAAAACCCGCTTTACTCCTTTTACATTTGCGTGATTAGAATCAGTCTCTGTGAGTATCAACGTTTTAGAGCCGGAGTAGCGGCGAAGAAGGACTGTCGCCGAGCCAGAGCAGCGACTACGAGGATCAAGAAGAACTTGAGAATCAGCACTCCGCCACCGTACACACAGTACGTGACATATACAACTCCTCCTTTCACAAAATGTCTCCTTCTTTTTCTTTCTCTGTTTCACTGTTTCTCTTCTATACTTCTCTACTACTCTACTTCTCTTTCTATACCTTTCCGTTGCACTGGTTAAGTGTTGCATGATCGTGGCTACGTAGAACACCATCCTCCCTGGCTGTGTAGTGGTTACGAGTAATTGTAAGTAGCGCGCACACACACGGTGAAATGATGCACGGTGTTGGGCTGGTGGAAAAGCGATGTCTGTCTCGACGAATCCAACGATCAAACGATCCAACGTTCCACGATTTTCTTCACCTCGCGATGGGTCCCTTCTGACTACTTCAGAAATACATCATGGATGACACTTTTAACATTTTACACTGTATATAATTGGTGTAGATCATCGTATGAAAAATACAATTGAGAAGGATTTGCTAGCTTCTCAACATATTGTAGAAGTGCGTATCTGTATGTATACGTATAAAGGAATTAATTAAATTGGTCTTTCGACAATTTAAACGGCGCCAACTGAACGCATTAATCCAAAAAAACGATTAATCCAACTCGAAGGGCGGTGGTGCGAAACGTTCCGTGGAACGTTTTGTAGACTTCAGCTTTAAACTTGCAGCAACGTGCCTTTTTTCCCGCTCGCAGTTGATCCCAAAGCAACTATGCAATTTGCGGATAACATAAATGGACTTTAAAGCAGAAGGAAGTATCATGGAAAAGAATATATTGCCTTCATACAATTTCTGTTCTTTTAGAACGGTATATACCGTGCAACGTTCATATACGTATTGTCTGCGATAACTATGTTGTTATTAAAATTTACTTTACCGCGTTTTCGAAAAAAGGAAATGTGGTCGGAAGGTACCTCGCCGGCAGTAGTGCACATTCTGTTTTATTTAGATTTAGATGATCGTCGAATCGAATGCGAGGTACGCTTGCAACGTTGTTCAAGTGCTTGATCGAATTTCTTTGCGTTAGCGAACTTATAACCAAATTATATCAACGTTATACTCATTCTAAATAAAATAGCAAGAGTGGAGTAACTATTTTTAAATGAGCGTTCACGTCATGTTAATATGAAAAACAATCAAGAAAAACTTGAAGTTTAAAAAATTAATGCAGTTTGATTAATCGTGTAAAGAAAGAGTCCACGATGATGTATACTAGTTGAAAAAATATAGTTATTGTTGCCATTCTATATAAAATTGTTATCAAATAGCTGAATGCGTAGGCAGTAAAGATTTTTTAGAAAATGAAGCATTGAGAAAACTGAGACGACAGAGAGATTAATGAGAAGGCTGTTTTAAAGTTACACAGCGAAAGATTATAATAACGGTTCAACACAATGGTCGACATTGCTTTTTCACTGCCCCAACAAAATTACACCACCGAGCCGCTTTATTCGTCGATGTATGTACAGCATTTTGTCCCTAACGTAGTTGGATAAATCACACTTCGATGTTAGTAGCGGCCATCTTCAGTTTTCCTGTCGATAAACCGTCCATCCTTCTACAATGAATTCTGTTTAATGATTATTTTCTTGACAAAGTTTCGTTTCCCCTCGAGCATCGCATCAGAATGGCGATTCCCCGAGTCCGCGTGAACGAAACCTGTGTTCAAAATTGAAATACGAAGTTTTCTTTTGCGCTATTTCGCTGGATCGTAGACGAAAGCACTTTGCGACCTAGAAATCTACACGTTCGATGCAAAGGTAGTTAATTCCTGAACATTTCTACCTGTTGTACGATCACAACACGTGCCACAACACGGGCAATCGCAACACTCCACCGACAAGTCGACAACGACATCGTGCAGGCTCCAAACCGAGGTTCGACGGTCTTCGTGAATCTTTCACGCCTGTGTACCGTTATACATACGAATATATACCTATATAAATATTATATACGTATTATCATATAATTGTTGCATGTTCTTGAAACTTTGCAGAACAACAAAAGTGTCCTGTTGATCCTACACCTTTTGTAAAAAGACTTCACTCATCGACTTCCGCTACGATCGAACAGCCACGCGAAATGACCATCGATTTGTTAGAGCAATTGAAAACATTCCTTCGAAATTATGCCATTCCTTCAAGGTTCGATACGTATAATAACAAACCTATAGACTGTAATAGCATTTCTCGATCGAAACGTCTTCCAAGTGTTGCACTCTGAAATCGGACATTTTTTATGCAACAACCAAATACAACACCGAATAGCTTTCTTTTGAAAGATTCTCAAAGATCGCCCTAGTTCGCAGGAGGGTTGAATCGAGACATTTTTTATTTCGCCAAACAGCTTGCACTAAGTTTAAATGCACCTGTTTAAATTCAAAGAAATTTTAGACGAATGAGATCCGAGCTAGAGATTCCACACCTGAGAACAGTGTCTGGTGTGGCTGGTCGATCGAGCGAGCGGCAGCAACTGTTACGAATTTCCTCTTTTGATTGGCGTCGGTGTCGTCGACACCGAAGCGAGGAGAGGAAGGTTCCGTTGGCATGTCGGCGAGCTCCAAATCCGCTGTTGAAATTTCCAGTCCGAGGCTAGCGTGCTGCTCGAAGGCGACGCCAGAGCGAGGATCGCCGGACCGGCGAGAAACTTGCGGCACGACGTGCAGCGCAAAATCTCCAGGCTTCGGCAGGATCGCGCTTCTTCGGAAGCATTCCCGTGCAGCGCCAGCAGCGTCGAAAGTCTCCCGAGTGGAAGTGGATCCAGCACGCAAGCACTCGTACGTGCAGGAAGCAATCATAGTTCGATATCATGCGAGGACAGAGACGCCATCAGCCCTACCGCCACAGGACCCGTGCTCTGCAGGGCCAGGGCACTCGTCGACTACACGCCCAGCCCTTACGACAAGGATGCCCTGAAATTCAAGGTCTGTTTCTCGGTCTGTCACATTTTTTATCGAGGAACATGTGCGCGATACTAATTTAATAACGTTAATGGAATCGAACAATCGCGGAAACCTGTCTGTCAGAGATGTCGAACCGCGAACCGCGAACCGCGAGGAGTCAAAGGTGACAATTTAGTAGAGTACGCGATACGGAAAGGTATTTCCCACTAGGATCTAAGATGGTTTTCGTTCTACGATATTCGGACCATCTGCTTATTCGAAACAGAATCGCATCGAAACGCGACACGAATTACTTGCTCCAATTTCCTATGAACGCATATTCAACAATTTAATTATATTGATTATCTTAACATTTTACCAATCCATGTACTTTAAGATCTTGGACACATTTCGTTCATTTATTTATTTCACATTTTATTTGAAACATTATTTGTTTTATATAGCCAACGGTAACTATGATTTTTCATAATTATTTATTCGGGTAAAACCGAAGAGCCTGATCTATTGATGGAAACGTCTATTTTCCTTGCCGAACAAAGCAGAGCTTGAGAAAGCCCCGTGTATGTTCACAGCGCGGCGCGGCGCGGCGTGGCGTTGCGTTGCGTTGCGTTGCGTTGCGTTGCGTTGCGTTGCGTTGCGTTGCGTCGCGTCGCGTTCATTTTGCGAAATTGTATGGTGGAAGTGTCGTTAAGGACATTGCACGTCGGAAGTATCAGGGAAATTGCGAACGGTGGTTTTTGTTGCAGAAGGGAGACATTATCGACGTGGTACAAATGAACAAGAGCGGTCTGTGGAAGGGAATCTTGCACAACAGGATAGGCCACTTCAAGTTCATAAACGTTGAGATACTGAACGACAGGGTTCCAAGGCGTGGAGATGCTGAAGGGCGGGGGAAGTGGGGCCTGAGGTACAGACAGAAGCCCGGTTCCGTTCAAGAGCTCTTGCAGAGAATGAATCTTCAGGTAGAGAGCAATATCTTGCTACGACTCGAACAAACTGATTCCCATTTGCATTGCTTCGAATGCAAAGCAGGGAGTCCGCTTTTATACGGCCTGTGTTTTCTTTTTTTCCTCTCTTTTTCCTTTTTCCGTTGTTTTTTGTTTTTTTTGTCGTTTTCTCTCTCTCTCTTTTCTCGTTCGCCAGATCCCCTTTTCTTTTCACGCGTACACCTCGGACCGGTGCACATATCTTTTATATCGCGTATAAATCACAGTTACATCATAAATCCTGGCCGAGTCCCTTTCTCGTCAACCTCTTTCCCGCCTGCGCCTTTTTGTTTAGCGGTGTCTGAATCGATCCCATTGATACACTCGAAACCCTCCGCCTCCTTTGCGAGAACTTAGACGGGGCTGTCTCGTTTTAAAGCTGCTTTCGAAACTGCGATTTGTTTAACTCTCCCGGGACTCGCTGTGGAAGCGATCGAATCGTTTTATGCCCTCGTAAATAAAATCTGCGTAAAGTCTGCGTGGGTTTCGCGTGAACGTCGCATCGCACAAGTATGCACATACATACGAGTATTACTTGTACACGGATTAATTCAGCCACAACAGATTTCACCGATACTCAATAATTTCTATGTTTATCCATACGAAGAACCTGTTCGTAGTTATCGTTCGTTCGAAATATTCCTTCATGCTGTGAAACCGTACGTAAAACAATAGAAGTAGAGTTTCGTAAAAAGCGCTGCAGGATAAAAAAATTAAAAATGCGATGGTTTTCTACGGTGTGTGTGTGTGTGCACCAGCAAAAAGAAATGAAAGACAAAGGCGGGGGGGGGTGAAGTTTGTATGAATAGAATGACATCAATTTTTATATTTTCATATTAATCTCGCATTATCTCGCGTAATATATAGCAACATCAGCGAGGCATGAAAGAGGGATAGAATAGACAAAGGATATTACGTGAAACGCTGTATAATTTCAACAGGTCTTGTAGCAGGAACCTGAAAACGTCTTTCATTTACTCGAGATTTCAGTTTCCAAAGTGTCGCGTCAACGAACTCGTGAAACTTCTAATAAAAAATGGAATCGTACCCGACAATCAACTTTCATCGTTACGTTACATACGTAGAAAGAAAAATTCAAACTACGGAATCGCATTCCATCGTGATCAAAAGATTTTGCGTTACCGTGCTGCGAAGATTGGGAAGATAAAAATAGATCGTGGCACTTTGCGAAACAAAAGCGACGCTTTGGGTGTATCGCGTGCTGCATCGACTGCGATTGTAACATAAAATCGAATAATGCGTCTTCGCAGGAACACATTCCCGTATTTGTCTTGAATGGGTACGAGGATCTGGAACTCTTCCGAGAAATAGAGCCTGCGGATCTCGACTATCTACGTATACACCAGCCGGAGCATCGCGCCAAGATACTTACCGCTGTACAACTGCTGCACGATCTTCAATGTAAGTATTTCAACTACCAAGATTATCAACGAAACCATACGAAACTGGAACTAGAACATCACTTTGTAATTGCCGTTCCTTTTCTTACTAAATTCTCGCTTGCGCTTGAGAAATTTTCTTAACAATTTCCCATGGAAGTCTCTTTGGAATTTCAAATAATAGAGAATAATTAGAAAATAATAGTTAGCATGAAAAAGATTAGTGAGAAATAGGCTATTCGCATTTACATTCCCGAAATCCCGAAATCCCGAAATCCCGGAATCCCGAAATTTCCTAGAATCCCTGCCTTCCGATAGCTGCCTGAAAGTTTCTTCGCGTTCTCGCGACGAAGAATGGCGAATAAGAGTAGTTGGGATAGGGTTAGGAGGGCAGCATGCATGTTCTCTCTACACGTCGGTGTTTGTTCTGTCCGAACAGCCGGAAGCGAGGGGGATTTGGCGTCGAGCTCGGAGGGCGACGAGGTCAGTCGACTGGTCTTAACCTCTGGCCAGACATCCGGCCACTGTTCGCCGTTTAATCGTCGCCAGTTCCCGCGGGACTCTGGTTGCTATGACGCTCACAAGAATCCGACCAGTCGACGAACGGTCAGCCCGGAATCGACGGGAAGCAAGCTGTCCAGGGAGAACAATCTGGACGTGACCACGGCGACGAAGAACGTCGGCGGCTCTAGCACGGAAGGTGGTAGCGCGTCCGATGGCAAGGACGACTTCCATCCCAACATCCCCATCAGCGGAGCCGTGGTCGGCCAGAAAGACGGTCAGAAAGACGGGCATTTCGACAAGTCGCCTTTGCTGCGCAGCGGCAACATTCGCTACATGGCGAAAAGAGGGAACTTTGGGGAGTCGGTCGTGATCGAGGACGAGGGTGGCCAGAAGCTTGGCAACATGGTGAAATACGTGGTCGGCAGCAGCGACATCGGCCTCGAAGGTTCAGGATCCGTTGCTGGCCTAGGGCAACGGGGATGCGTCAGCGAGAAGTCGAGCGACTCGGGTGTCAGCTCATCCAGCATCAGCTCCGCTCCGCCGCCGAGGGACAAGGCTCTCGCCAGCGTCGCCTCAGACTCGCCCACTAAGAACTTCGGCAACTTGACCAAATCTTCGCCCACCTCCCAGCCGACCAACAGCAAAGGTCAAAACGGCGACGCTAGTTACCCGTGATAAGCCTGATCCCAGACACGATTTACGATCCGATGCTGTAGAGTAGACGACGGTACTCTACGTATAGGTCACGTGGAACACCTGACAACTTCCTACAACTTCCACGAATCTTGTTTCTTCTCTGATCGGCAACGCCTACGCGAACTGACGAAAGGATTTGTCACGTGATTTTGTTAGCTCGACCAAGATGAACGATTGGGAAGTGGGAAGAGAATTGGCGAATCAAAGCGGGGCCAACGCGTTTCGCGTGCGCGTCCGCGTTCGCGTTCGCGTTCACGTTCACATTCGCGGTGGTATCCTCCTGTATCAATTTTCTATCCGAAATCCGAGCACGGGGCCGCCCGCTTACGACGGATCCCGTAAATATAATATCACGGAACAGGGGTTTCGTTTGCTTTAGTTTCACCTTATATAATAGAGAATTGTATCTTTCAAATATCTTTCAAATACATCGGATCGAAAGAAATAACGAGGTGCCTTGGTACCCTTTGTTGCCTTAACGATCCTTTCTCCTCGTTTCGCTATAATCAAAGGTATGCTGCCACCGAGCAACGTTTCTTCTTTTATTATTTTTTTTCGCGAGATTTTCGACTTGGTTTCTCCCACCTCGACTTCAGCATCGGGTGTACTTAATTATTCTGAATTTTTCAAACTCCTTCGAAGAGGGAGGGTACACGTTCGGAGAAAGGGCTCGGAGGTGTGAGAAGCAACATTCAAGCAGTTTTAACGAGGAGAGCGAGAGAGCAAAGGGCGGACATTTTTTGGGGCGATTGAACAAATTGAAATCCGCGCGACGTCACTGCCGCGTCGATCGCGATCGTTTCGCGATCGTTTCGCGATCCCGTTAATCGTCTGATTCATAACATTGATAGTCGATAATAATAATCTAATGGCTAACAGTAACGATAGTAATAGCGCTAAGGAATATTATGTGATATAGTAGCAATATACGCCCCATTCTAACAATATACAGTTGTAGATAGATCAAGCAAAGGCCTGTAACGGAAAGACCTTCTTCGCAGTTTACCGCATAAAGATAAGTTCTAGGTGAGACGTTAAGAGTCAAGGGGGCAACGGTTTTCACGGTTTTCACGGTTTCGATTTTAGCGTACACACCGACCGAGATATCGTCACTAGACAGCGGATTTTTCCTTTATGCAAAAGCAGAAATTTTCTACATCGATCGTAACAAATTCGAGTGAAATAAAAAATTCATTTTCATTCTCAACGCAGTGTTCGTTGACCGATTGCGAGTGAACTCGTGTTTGCACTTGCATTATCATCAATTTCGATTTATGAAACCCAGAGCAAAATAGAACATTTCAAAAGCTTTGTTCATTCGGTGAATGATATATTACAGTTTACCGAACTAAGAAAGAACATGCTAAAGTTCAAAATTCATTATGTGCAATGAAAGTTTATTTAAGCTTTTGTTTAGATTGTTTTACCTCCACATTCAATTACGGAGTAATAGCCAGTCAACAATGCGTTGATACGTTTAATGGGTAGAAAATAATGTAACAGTATTTCGAAATTCCTCTGTTTTCGCTGTTCCGACATCTGCGATTAGACCTACTCATTTTTCTGACGAAGGCGTAAAATCCGCTGTCCAATCATGATTGGCCTGATTGTGACGTTAGTCTGATTTAGTTTGATCGACGAAAGAACTGATTTTTCACTTAGCCACCGTTTTGAAACACTTTTTCATCCTTAGACGACTAAGATATTGCTCTACGTTTCCTCTCGATGTATACCGATCACGAAAATGCGTACGACGCGCGACGAGCGAACCGAGCGTTTAGCGCGAACCTCTTCTCGCGGACATGCGGGATGTGCGGAATGCTAGTTTGATAAGTGCGCGTTCCATGGTTCCAATTGTTTCAAACATCCACGCGATGGATCCACATTCCCAGTATATTTTTGTTTGCTAGTCGCTGAACGTTCTTTTCCTTGCATTAATGTTTCAGCGCGTCATGCTTGCTACAGAGTTCGGTAAAATAGTGACAAGACAGAGATCCGTATCGACTTGCTCGCTGACGAAAATATCTATCGTTCAGAAACTGTTTGAAAGCTTTTCAATCCCGAGTCGATTACGCTTGTATTGGATGACGGATCCTCGTGCAAGATTATTTATTCCACCCTATCGCGTTCGAAGGTCAGACATATCGTTTTTCTACCGAGCGAGAAGCTTGATGAAAACTCAAATCCAATCAAGTGCTCGTTTAGGCATTTAGTTATTAATATTTCTTCGAAGAAACTTGCGAAAAAAATATTGTGTGATTAACGGGTGCGATCTCTTTTGCGCGTCTGGACGCAGCGTTTCGTAATCGCAGCGTTTCTTATACTCCATATTTTATCGTACTTCTCTATCATACTTGATCAGAAAGAACTGTGTCTAGGCGCGAGATCCACTTTGCTAAAAATCTTGCAAGACAGAGTGTTGAATTTACATCCTCATCACTACTCCATCACGCATTATTTTACTTTATTCAATGCTGTGGGACGACCCGATCCGATGGTCCGAGTCAGTATTCAGTATCAGCTGAATTTTCTCTAGCGTGAACGTCTCATTTCAGAGAGCAAGATAAAGCTAGTACACGATCGACAATCCCCATCGTCGATGCAACCCAGTTCTTCGACACGATGGTAACCCAATGTACATGTGTATATTCTACAATGCCACGACGAACGTTGAAAGTTAACAAAGTTTTTGTATGTACATAACAACGCGCATAGAAAACCTAAACGATGTTTTATATTGACCCGAATCTTTGCCAAAACATTAGACTTATACAGATCTTATAAATATACATAATACGATTATTATATCACACCGTTGGATCTTATGTACATCTTTTGTATAGTGTATAATGGTAGACGGATTTATGGTGACGCGAGCATACCGGAATCTGGGATGAGGATTCAGTGAGAAGGGAGAGAGAGAGAGAGAAAGAGAGAAAGAGAGAGAGAGGGGGGGAAGAGAGAAACAGAGATAAGGAAGGAAACGAAAAACAAGACAGACAGAGTAGAGATAAATATGTTGAGATAATTCGAGCACTCCGGATCATTGGATTCATTGTAAATAAAGAAATAAAGATACAACACGTGTAACCAATTCGAAAGAGCGACAACTCGATGTCATCATGATCGAACACGCCACGCCACACCGGAGACTGAAGAGCGGGTGTTAGAGATTTATAGAATTTAAGATGCATGTTCTATCTTCATTATTACCGATCCGACGGAGGTAGGGGACGATTCTTCTTCGTTTCCCGAGGAAAGTATTGGAAGTATTCGTTCACGCTCGTTGTAAGGTTCGATAAAATCGTTTCTCGTTGATCCACGGCTCGACTCGATTCGACTCGACTCGGGGAGAGCCGAGGATCATACGATCAGATCGATACAGACTGCTTCCATAACTATGATCCTCTTCTTACTAGGTTTTTCTTCGACAAGGTTGCGTACGCGTCATCTTGATCTCGACGCGCGTTTAGCTGATAAGAAAAAACGTGGTAAAAACAAGCTCCGTTCGCTGTAATAACGAAGGCTGGTGCTCTCTCGTCGGCGGGCACCGATAAAAACCCAACACAATGACTGTACTCGAAAGATTCGACAGTTTTAGCGAAAATAAATTAGCGAAAATGTTTATTATATAATATACACGAATTAACGATAACGCTATAGCTTATCCGTTCCATCGAGAGTAACATTACGCGTAGAGAATGCGTCGGGCGAACGATCAATGATGTTGTATGTGTGTGTGTGTGTGCGCGCGCGCGTATGAGTGTACGCGAATGAAGCGAAGAGAGAGAGGGAGGGAGAAAGAGAGGGAGGGAAATCAGAAGAGGAGAGGAGAACGTGTGAAAAAAATGTTAATTGATAACGAGTTTATAAAGAGTACATATAGACACGATAGTGATTTTATTAGCTGGGGAAGTACAGTCGCATTCGATGTAAAAAAAGAAAATCAGATTCGTTCTAACGGTAGACACACACGTACACGTACACGTACACGTACACGCACACACACGCATATACACGTACACGATACAGCTGTAATCGAAGTGACACGCGAAAAAGAGACATTTTTTTGAGATCAACGTTTCTCCGGAGCGTCTCTTGATTTTTCGGTTTGAAGCGTGAACGATGATCTTGATCTTGAATTATTAGGCAGCGGGGACGACTACGTCGCGAGCAGAAATCATACGAAACATAGTGTCTATAGAGGGTAGCTAAATCGCTTAGTGAAACACGATTAAGTATCTACTTAGCGGTCTAGTCTATCTCTTCTTCCGATGTTTACAATTCGATGCGAGACATGATGTGTACATAAGAAGAATAATAATAAACGGAAACAGAGGTTGGAGTGAGGAGGGGAGAGGGAGGTTGGGCGGTGACGGCCGCGTCACCGTGCGTTTTTATAAGCTGATTTTGTATTTATTAATTAATTACGGGATTTACAGAGGTCACGAGTTTTTTCATTCTTATCGTCTCTCGGTTCTCGTATGATTTCCAACGATAAGTGCTAATTTATTGACGGCGAATTCAAATAAACGGCGAAAGAAATAACCTGTCGACTTCGTTTTTTGCCCTAAGTGTCCCCACTCCCACTGTAACACTTCTGTCGATTAAATGTAATCGATGGAAGCAGCGCAACACTCTCGATATAATTTCAATATAGTTCGAAATAAAAATAATCGTCCGAGCTGGTGGGAACTGAGCAGCAGGTATGCTTGAAAAGTAAGAAAGATAATAACATTTACTTTAGTACCTTTCCAAATCAGTTTATACGTCTTGTTATAATGTCTGATTCACACCGAACATGTTTCTTTAATCAAACAAAAGACATCACTATTTTTAAAACTTTTACATTCTATCTCGTTAAATTACAAAAAGACTATAAGAAATGTTTGAATAAGTTTACAGTAAAAAATGTCCAAACTCTTCTCGAGCTCACAGATTCGTAGCATGAAAACTATGAAATTTCAGTTATATACTTTCTGTAAAATATTGTATAAAAAAATGATAGTATAAAATAAAATAGTTATTACAATAATTGCCGCCTATAATAAATTCGATGAAAAGTATAGGTTGGAACGCCCTTAGCGTTCCTACGGTTAATCTTCTGCTGATCGTCCGACGAGATAGCTCCGCAGGTGCTACTGGAAAGTATTCACAGGTGACAAGTGTCGCAAACGCGTCCAACTTGGTCTGTTTAATAAGAACTCGTTCGAGCAAAAACTGAGTCGCATAAAGGAATTTAAGCCGGTCGAACGAACTTTCGGAACTGCAATAAAATGCATTTAGCGATGCAAGTAAATGCATCCGTTGAGAATTGTCCGGAAGGTAACGACGCGTACTACTACCACGTGTCCATTCGTAACACCTATTTCGAGCCGAGCCGAGCTAAAGGCTAAGTTACTTTTAGTACGGTAGATTATGAGGGTAATAACTCGACGAGTATCTTTCCTCGCTGACGGCATGGCACCGACGCGCAACGGCGACGGCGACGGCGACGGCGACCACGTGAGTAAATTCGTTGCCCGTTTAGCCTGAAATCTAATTTAACTTTTAAAGTCACTGCACGAAATTACAATGATTTGTGGCGATTCAAGGTTTCCTCGCGAGTTTGCCAACTTCGTCCGATTTGATGTTCTTATCGTGCTGCTCTAATCGGTTCCGAAGTACCGAGTTCTAATTGTAAGCCCGGCTCTAAGGAGTTTAAACCTACTGTTTATTACGATAAACAGAATTTACGCTTCGCAAAATTTATTTCTCGAATGTTAAACCAATAAATAAATAATAATTGTTAGGAAACACTGATCGCGGAAACGAGTGTATGGTAAATTCGCTTTTCACTGACACCGCCGCGCCGCGCCGCAAGACGTCTCGACGTTTCCACGAAATACTCGAGACACGAAAACTCGAGAATGATACTTGGCTGGCTGTGGCATCCATCGGTAATTACATCCGATCCACGTTAATTAGTGCCCCGTGGATTTTAATTGTTGGTCGTGTGCCAGCATGTAACACATCCGACAGCGTGCTTTGTCCGTGCTGGGCAATTACAAATTTGCGGCTTTAATTAGGAAGTTCGGATAAGCGTTTGTTTCCAAGCAGAATCGATGGGAAGAATTTCAATCTGAAAATTCAATTGATATAATCGACCTCGCGTCTACGGCCATCAGTCGAGGCTAATTCATTAAGACTAATTAATTAAATCTTCCATATTAAATGTATTAGCTTCGTTGTCGTTTCATTTACGACGAGATTTCAAAGTCCATCTAATAGGGAGGGCCATCTAATATGTACTTCCATCTAATAGTTCCGCGGAGCAGAGATTCGTCGAGATGAGATTTTCTTCGACTTATAATTGAGTCAAGACTACTTTATGCGGATGTAGCTTGTTAATGCGAGAAAAAAGGAGGAGAGACGACCGCACCACCGCACCGCCGCATAACAGTTTCTCTGGGAAACTCGGAACAGCGGCCATTGATTACCGAGCCGTGACAAGAGTTTTTAAATCTGATTTACAGTCCAAATACGTCGGAAAGAAAATTTAGAAATAGATCCGCGAGGATTGTGCTCGACCGGGCGAAACGACCTCCCGAGCGATCGTTGAAAGTTGAAATCACTCGATCCGTCGACAGAAGGAACGCTCTTAATTAAAAGAGACTGCCGATAATGAGCACCGAATATCGCCGAAATAATTATATTATCAATTGTCGCGCTCTACATCGAGTTCACAGAAAAGAAAATATTCGAAATTCTCGATCTTTCAACCGAGTCCGACATTGTTAACAATATGGTATTTTAGCTTGAATGCTTCCTAGCTCCGGAATCGAATTAATTTATATCATAGTTTCGTCAAGTGGACGTGATTCCTAAGAATCGTTTCTCATTAATATTCAACACTAGACTTTTCATTTTTCTCAAATCTGAGACGATTAATATTATAATAAACCTCTTATATAAATTCTAATGTTTCAACTGCCACTTGAAAATTATTATTCTCGCTCGATTCCGACAAACAGCTGTAAAAGTAACCATTTGTATCAGGCTGGAAATTATACAGTAACAGACTTTTTATTTCACTTATTGCTTTTTCCTATAAATGCATAGAATCCGCAGCGATCAGTAAACAATCATACAATAAGTAAGTTATTTATTCTGGTTAGAGGCATGATGAATCCTTTCCACGCATTTCCATATACATATATTCATTTTATATTTATTCATTATATATATATATATATATATATATATATATATATATATATATATATTCATTCATTTGCATATATATTGGCGTCGCGCGAACGAAACATCGCAATTATGAAATGGTAAATATTGAAAGGAAAGAAAGGATGATTGAAATTAGGCGGTTGATAAAGCATCGTGAAAACTTTTCTAAGAGAAGCTTGCAGCTTTGCAAAAGTTTCGTGAAACAATGTGGCAGCGGCAACGGCAACGGCAACGGCAACGGCAGAGGGTGTTAAAAGAAGAAGCACGCGTTGATTGTGGAAAAAAGGATCTGCAGCGGAAAAGAACGAGGCAAGCCTCAGTGAACTGAACGCGAACACGTTGATTGCGTTTCCGGCGCTTTCATCATTCCACTTGATGTATTAGAGCTACTAATTTGACGGAAATTAACGCCGACGAATGGAAGTTATCGCGCTCCTTCTCGACCGACGCTATTCGTTACCGTCTGTTACCGTCCCAATCACAGGTTGTTCATGTTCGCACTAACAAGTGAGTAGCGTCTTTCTTTATCAATTTCGGTTTCGTCTTTCCATCGTCCCGCGATTGTTTTCGCGATTCGCGATCGATCGACTTCGGCGTGTCACCGAACTCGGAGTTTCACCAGCTAATAAGTACGATCCGAGGATAATAAAACTGAATATCAAACACAATGGAGCATTTTACATTTTTCACGGTGCTCAGGAGAATCACTGTTTACAACAGTTGACTAATTATTTTAAGTTAATAGACGGGATGAAGGCTGAATATAAGACTGAAAATAATGTTCTTCTGCTAGAACTGTGACCCATTTCGAAATAGTCCGAAATCCCTCGGACGTGAAACGTTATCAGGGCCAGGAGAAGGATTTTAGAGTTCAAGAAACTCCCCATCTACTGCGGTGGCTAACTTTCCAATCGATGTTTGCCGTGATAGGTGACCCCGCTCTTTTTCTATCGAACGAACTTGATCGGTTGCATTCCAAAAACGGATAAAATCTTTCCGAAGTATGGTATGTAACGAATTTATTCAAATACTGGATAATATAATCGATAGTCATTATTAGCGCATACGATCGTATATTAAGGCCAATTCAATCAATTTTTCAATTTAATCCTAGTTACACCGAACATTTATTGCTTTCTTTATGAAATACTGCTAAAGTTTTTTCTTGTAAATTACAAATACACATTTAGGAACATTATTTTCTACCACATAATTTCATATTATATATTCGAGTATATCTTTCTCTTTGTCTTTATCAGTCGACATTAAAATGCATTCAAGGATGAATTTGTCCGAAGTGCAGACACTATCGGTACGCGGGCGAATTACGCACGCACATCAGGCGACAGGTTTTCTAGCTTAAACACCACTCGCTATATGGAAGGAGCAGGTTCTAGCTGGTGAAACTGGCTGCACCTGAAAGTGTAATGAATAATAAGTGGACTAGCTTGAAGCTGTCGAGAGATTTTATCGTGCCCACTGTCAACATCCAACTAATATCGCGTACAACGTGGCGGATTAATTGGAACTGCCCCGAGCTCTAAGCAGTATTTTCAGGGGTTTAAATCGCGTTCGCATGACACCATCCCTGCCCCTGCCCCTTCCCTGCATCAGTGTTTCCATGCACTATGACCCTCGGCGACGGATATACCTCCCATAGACCACCCATAGACTTTGAGGAGGAGTCGTGATAACCGACGACCCAGAAGGCCAGAAGAAACTTCACAGACCGTACCTTTAGGGAGTAGGACGAGCAACCATGTAATTTCTCCCTCCCACTAACCGACTACATATGTATTTACACTCCCGTCCATAAATCACCGAGCACTTACTTGTCTTCAATGAAACTCTATATAAAGAAACTTAAGCTTCTTACAGCTTGTTTCACAGTTTTATATCGATTATGAATATGTATACGATAACATTTCACTGCAAAATCAAATATTATACAATATATGCAAGCAATGTAAAATCTCTAATACATTCAAACAAGGTGATGAACAAGACAATACTAAAGAAAATATAAAAAAAGATTCTTATAAAAGTAAGTACACCTGCCCGGCAAGAGTAAACGAAAATGAATTTCATGATATGGTAAAAGAATACACTTTTTGTACATAAAAAGAATTTCAAATGCATACATTGAATTGTTTTAAATTGCATAAAGTCCCATTTAAAACTTTTTTAATCAGTACAACTGTTCACGTTTAAATTCACTAGCTAATTACTATTAGCCGTGTTGAAGGTAAAGTAGTAACAGCGTGTGGGAGCGTTGTTGCCGTTTTACGTTCTGCACGGCTACTGGCAAAGTCGGCTGTGGATATATTATCCCTTCCTGCCAACACGTGTATGATTTTCCAAAACTCGGCCTTGTACAGGTCCGAACACGTTCCGCGGAATAAAATATTTTAACTCTGAGAAACATTATTAATTCATCAATAATGATTTATTTTTAAAATAATAGTTCGAATATTGAATATATTTAGACTTGAAAGATTCAAATTATTAATTAAATAATAATAATTTAATGCTGAAATAATAGTTCGAATAATATATATAGACTTGAGAGATTTAAATCATTAATTCAACAATAAGAATTTCTTGCTGAAATAATATTTCGTATAATGTATGTACACTCGAAAGTCGAAAAGCTCGTTCAGCGACACGGGGGAGAGGGAGGGGGGTCAGCGTTGGGGTGCGTTCAAGGCCACATTCCTGCTACTAGGTAAGCCTGGTTCGGTGGTGAGAGAGGGTTGGAGGAGGGGGCGGGGGGGTTGTCGCGGAATATAATATCACAGCCGTCTCCACTACCAGCCGTGCTGATGGTGAAACGGCAACAGCGTGAGGATCGTTGTTGCCATTTTACCCTCTGCGCGGCTACTGGGAGAGTCGGCTGTGGAAATATGATCCCCTCCAGCGAACACGTGTACGATTTTCTAACACTTGGCCTTGCACAGGTCCGAACACGTTTCGCGGCATAAAATATTTTAACCATGAGTAACATTATTAATTCAAGAATAATGATTTATCGTTGAAATAATAGTTCGAATAATGAATATTTTTAGACTTGAAGGATTCAAACGATTAATTCATCAATATTAATTTATTGTTGAAATAATATTTCGAATAGTGAACATAGACTTGAAAGAATTTAATTAGTAATTCAATAATTAAGAATTTTTGCTGAAATAATATTTCGTATAATGTATGTACACTCGAAAGTCGAAAAGCTCGTTCGGCGACGCAGGGAGAGGAAGGGGGGTCAGCGTTGGGGTCCGTTCAAGGCCACATTCCTGCTACTAGGTAAGCCTGGTTCGGTGGTGAGAGAGGGTGGGAGGAGGGTGCGGGGGGGTTTTCGTGGAATTTTATATCGCAGCCGTCTCCACTACCAGCCGCGCTGAAGGTAAAATGGCAACAGCGTGTGGAAGCGTTGTTGCCGTTTTACCCTCTGCGTGGCTACTGGGAGAGTCGGCTGTGGAAATATGATCCCCTCCAGCGAACACGTGTACGATTTTCTAAGACTTGGCCTTGCACAAGTCCGAACACGTTTCGCGGTATAAAATATTTCAACCCTGAGTAACATTATTAATTCAACAATAATGATTTATCGTTGAAATAATAGTTCGAATTATAAATATAGAATTGAGAGATTCAAATGATTAATTCATCAATAATAATTTATTTTTGAAATAATATTTCGAGTCCTGAATATTAACGTGAAAGATTCCCGTCTCGTTCGTTGGCGAGGGGGAGCGTAGATTTTCGCAAAAATAATACGTTACCTTCAGGGAACACGTGCACGCTTCGCCCACGAAGACTCGACCTCGAACGTTACCGAACGTTACCGAACGTCTCCGAACGTGTCTATGCCTGCGGAATATTATTAATTCATTAATAATTTATTCTGGAAAGAAGAGTTAAAATAATTAATATGGACTTGAAACATTCGAATAATTAATTCATTATTAACAATTTATTGTTGAAATAATAGTTCGAATACTGCATATAGACTTGAAAGAATTAGTTATTAATTCAATAATAAGAATTTATTGCTGAGATAATATTTCGTATAATGTATGTAGACTCGAAAGTCGAAAAGCTCGTTCAGCGACGCGGTGGAGAGGGAGGGGGGTTTTCGCTGGGGTGCGTTCAAGGCCACATTCCTGCTAGTACGTAAGCCTAGTTTGGTGGTGAGAGAGGGAGGGAGGAGGGTGCGGGGGGGTTTTCGGGGAATTTTATATCACAGCTTTCACCACTACCAGCCGTGCTGAAGGTAAAATGGCAACAGCGTGAGGAGCATTGTTGCCATTTTACCCTCTGCGCGGTTCGTGGTAGAGTCGGCGGTGGTAATAAAATACCTCTTGGGAACACGTATCGCGGTATAAAATATTTCAACTCTGGGGAACAATATTAAATCATTAATAAATTATTTACTGTTGAAATAATATTTCGAATAGTGAATATAGACTTGAAAGATTTAGATTATTAATTCAGTAATAATAATTTATTGCTGAAATAATATTTCGAATATAGAATATACTAGCTGGTTATTGTTGCTCGCTCGCTTCGCGAGCTCGCGGGTAGGACTGCTCTTGCGAAAGGGTTAGTGGTACGCATTGCTAGTGAGGCATACAGCTCTTAATTGTTTTATTATTTATTTTGTGTGTGACTCTCCACGAGCCACACAAAGAACTTCCCGATTCGTTAGTTGTAAGTGGTAACATTAGCATTAGTTGCATAATTTAAAAAAATGAAATATATATAATTACGTTTGTTTATTCGGTGGAAAATTTCCATCCTCTCGTATAAATTGCATTCTTGAATGAACTTCTTTCGAAAAAAACTAAAAAATCTAAAAAACTACTTGACCAATATGGACCAAAATCTAATCAGCTCTAAGTTACGACGGGGCACATCGATTGCATCATTCATCATTCTGATCGCATTGTTACTTTTTCAGAAAACGTTAACGAAAAATTTGATAACATAAAAACGGCCATACGCACACACACACACACACATACTAACAATTTGGTAAAAATAATCTAAAATGACTTCAATAACCATGAAACGTGAAGATCTGCTAAAAAATCGATTTTCGATTTTCGGGGTAATTACAGTAACTTCACTATGAATCGGGAAGTTAATAATAAATAAATAAATAAATAAGTCATAAATAAATAAAAAAGTTATAAATAAATAATAAATTTATTCATAAATATAAAATAAATAAATGTCATGTAAATAAAAAATTTATAAATAAATATAAAATAAATGAATACGTCATAAATAAAAAATTTATAAATAAATATAAAATAAATGAATACGTCATAATAATAAAAATATATATAAATAAATAATAAATAAATTCATAAAAATAGTCACTGAATACAAAATAAATAAGTCTGGTTGTTAACGGCTATTTCAAAACGATATTTCAATCGTGTACATATGTATGATTTTGAAAACTCGTAATATAAAATATAATAAATAAATAAATAAATAAATAAATAAATAAAAACATATAAAAATTATATTTTTTTATGACATCTCCGGTTTAGTGTTGTGTAGGGAATACCAAACTCACGACTGGCTGCCCTTATGGACGTTCCCGTCCTGAAACACGGAAACGGTACGCATAAGTATTAAAAGCCGTTTCCTTCCTGGATTTTAATTTAAAATTCCCCCCGCCACGCTTTGCTGTGGCACATTATTTTTTAAAAGTATGTAGGTATTATATGTAGGTTGAAACGTTAGACGCGGCGTTTCTTCGGGAAGGTTCTAGAGAAAACCGCAATGTGAATGACAATGTGAATGTCAATGTGAATGTCAATGTCAGTGTCAGTGTCAGTGTCAGTGAAACTGTCATTGTCAGTGTCCGTATCAGTGTCAGTGTCAGTGAAACTGTCATTGTCAGTGTCCGTATCAGTGTCAGTGTCAGTGTTAATGTCAACGTTAATGTCAATGTGAAAGTCAATGTGAATGTCAACGTGAATGTCAACGTGAATGTCAACGTGAATGTGAGTGTGAATGTAAATGTCAATGTCAATGTCAATGTCAATGTCAATGTCATTGTCAATGTCATTGTCAATAGCAATGTGAATGTCAATGTGAATGTGAATGTGAATGTCAATGTCAATGTCAATGTCATGTCAATGTCAGTGTCAGTGAAAGTGTCATTGTAACCGTCAGTGTCAGTATCAGTGAAAGTGTCATTGTCAGTGTCAGTGTCAGTGTCAAGGTCAATGTCAATGTCAATGTGAATGCGATTGTCAATGTCGATGTCGATGTCGATGTGAATGTCCATGTGAATGTCCATGTGAATGTCAATGTCAATGTCAATGTCAGTGTCAGTGTCAGTGTCATTGTCAGTGACAGTGTTAGTGAAAGTGTCATTGTCACCGTCAGTGTCAGTATTAGTGAAAGTGTCATTGTCAGTGTCAGTGTCAGTGTCAAGGGCAATGTCAATGTCAATATCAATGTGAATGCGATTGTCAATGTCGATGTCGATGTCGATGTGAATGTCCATGTGAATGTCCATGTGAATGTCAATGTCAATGTGAATGTCAATGTCAATGTCAATGTCAATGTCAATGTCAATGTCAATGTCAATGTCAATGTCAATGTCAATGTCAATGTCAATGTCAATGGGAATGTGAATGTGAATGTGAATGTGAATGTGAATGTGAATGTGAATGGGAATGTGAATGGGAATGTGAATGTGAATGTGAATGTGAATGGCAATGTGAATGTCAATGTGAATGTCAATGTGAATGTGAATGTCAATGTCAATGTCAATGTCAATGTCGATGTCGATGTCGATGTCGATGTCGATGTCGATGTCGATGTCAATGTCGATGTCAATGTCGATGTCAATGTCGATGTCAATGTCGATGTGAATGTCAATGTGAATGTCGATGTGAATGTCAATGTGAATGTCAGTGTCAGTGTCAGTGTCAGTGTCAGTGTCAATGTCAGTGTCAGTGTCAATGTGAATGTCAGTGTCAGTGTCAATGTGAATGTGAATGTAAATGTGAATGCGAAGGTGAATTCTCCCTCTTTGCGTCTCTCTCCCTCTCTCTTTCGCCCCTCTCCCCCCCCCCACTCTCTCTGCCACTCCCTCTCTCTCTCTTTCTCTCTCTCTGTGTCTCTCTGGGAGGTTTTAGAGCAAACCACATTCGAAAAAGTCGATTCGTTTAAAAGTTATATGCAGAAACGTGTGCAATAGAGAGCGAAAAAGTTGCCTTTATTCACTAATGACGTCACAACTTTTGAACCAATAGACTTTTTTGAATTATGTTTTTTCCTAAACCTTCTCGAAGAAACGCCGCGTATAACGGCCCAAACCCCAGCTTTCTACGTTGAGCCGTTCTCAAGTGATGCCGTTACAAACATACAGACAGACACGATTTTATTATACAGGGTGTCAATTAAGTCCCGGGACGGCTGAATATTTTCTCATGTAAGGTATTTTTGAAAAAGGTCAAGGTCATTTCTGAAGTAATTTTCAACGAGGAATTCAACGGTGACCTTCAATTTGACCTTGAGCTTGACCTTCAAGGTCATTTCAAGGTTAGGTTAGGTTTTTTAAATGGAAACCCCCTTTTTTGACACCGGCAATCGAAAGAGCGGGAAATTTTACGTTTAGATATGTACTAAGTCATTGGTAGTGTTTGATCTTGAGGGTCACTCTAAGGTCATTTAAACTCGAGCAAGGTCTGGATATCTTTTGGAATAGATGGTTTTCAGTTTTTTTTTAACGACCAAAACTAATAACTTTTTTAAATAGGTCACTACTAAATACGCCTTGTTAAAGTTATTAGTTTTGGTCGTTAAAAAAAAACTGAAAACCATCTATTCCAAAAGATATCCAGACCTTGCTCGAGTTTAAATGACCTTAGAGTGACCCTCAAGATCAAACACTACCAATGACTTAGTACATATCTAAACGTAAAATTTCCCGCTCTTTCGATTGCCGGTGTCAAAAAAGGGGGTTTCCATTTAAAAAACCTAACCTAACCTTGAAATGACCTTGAAGGTCAAGCTCAAGGTCAAATTGAAGGTCACCGTTGAATTCCTCGTTGAAAATTACTTCAGAAATGACCTTGACCTTTTTCAAAAATACCTTACATGAGAAAATATTCAGCCGTCCCGGGACTTAATTGACACCCTGTATATAGAGATAGAGATAGAGATAGAGATAGAGAATAGAGATAGAGATAGAGATATACTTGACAGATTTAAATTATTAATTCAATAATAATAATTTAATGCTGAAATAATAGTTCGGATAATAAATATAGACTTGAGAGATTTAAATTATTATTTCAATAATAATAATTTATTGCTGAAATAATATTTCGTGTAATGTATGTAAACTGGAAAGTGGAAAAGCTCGTTCGGCGACGCGGGGGGAGGAAGGGGGGTCAGCGTTGGGGTGCGTTCAAGGCCACATTCCTGGAACCACGTAAGCAGCGTTCGACGGCGCGAGGGTGAGGGGGGAGGGGGAGGTGGCGTTTCCACGAAATGTAATACGTACCAGTGGGGAAGACGTGCAGGCTCCGTACATACAGGAAAACTCGACCTCGAACGGTACCGAACGCGTTTCGCGTTATAAAATATTTTATCCCTGGGGAACAATATTAAATCATTAATAACAATGTATCGTTGAAATAATAGTGCAAATAATTAATGTGGACTTTATTTTAGAATAAATATTTATTGTAGAAATTATAGTTCGAATAAGTAATACAAACTTGATGGATTCAAATTATTAATTCATGAATAATAATTTATTTTTTAATTTATATTTCAAATAATTAATATAAACTTGAAAGATTCGAATTTTCGATTCATTATTAACATTTTATGGTTGAATTAATAGTTCGTATAATGAATATAGAATGGAGACAATAATTTAGCGTTGAAATAACAGTTCGATGAATGAGTATAGTATAAAATAGTAATATGTTCTGGGCACACGGTTTCGATCAATAATACAAAGCAGATTTGCAATTATTAAATTTTGTATTGCGTCTGAAAAAATATATTGAATAGTGAACGGTGTATTTCTCACATAAAGAACACACCTGCTATGTATAAAGAAATGTTATAAATGTATAATTCACTGAGTTGAGAAGAATTTAATAATTGCAAATTTTGATCGAAACGGTGTGCCGAGAACAGATATTATTTGATATAACAAATGTACGATCCAGAAATAGCGAAACAATGGGTACAACTCTCGATGCAGTGTTTGCAAGGCGTTTAGACGAAATTGTATCAATAATATTTGTATCGTATTTCAGCTACGGAATCATAGAAAAGAATAATGAATGCGTATGCGAAAGAAAGAGACATAATTCGTAGCATTCGTACCTTCCGGGAAACAGGGTGGAAGTCGTCTTTCCACGTACGCGAATATCACAGGTTGATGTTTCTGCAGGATGGTCGTAACCCTTTGAACACTTCTTGCTTCTGCAACGTTAACAGAGATTACATTTGATTTAATATAGTAGAAGCAACCCGTACGTTCCTACTCTACGCTACTGAGATCTGGTACGTACCTAGTATTCTCCATCGTAATTGTGTTTTCTGTGTAATTATTTGATAGAGGAATTTGTACATCACCAGACAAGCGACGGGCCAGATTGTATTTGTGGATGGAAAGTGGTCCTTCATCCGCTATCCAAAATGCAGGTGCGATTTATCGACACGTGTTCGTTGGAGGAATAAACTGCGGAATTAACAGCTAAACGTGTTACGCAAAATGCATCGTGATCAGAATTATGCAAATTTACTTACAGCAGCTAACCGTTGTATTTCCCCGTCGTTCCATGCTTCTCAAGTTGTTCCACATTTTTGCAAAAATTATTTTCCTTGCTTGGATTATATTTTCACTGGTATCCATCCATTGTGTAAATAGTTTCGCTTTCTTAAATAATTTTCACTTTTAGGGTAGCAGGATGGGATCGCACACCTGGAACGTGGAAGATAAAAAAATAAATAAAAATGTAAAAAAATATGTATGCGTTGTTGCTTGATGCACAGAACCATGCACTCGAAGCACACACTGAATAAATGTAAAAATAAAATATTTGCACTGCCGACCATGCGGCCACCGCGGAGGAACCATGCTCGCACGACGCCATAACCACAACGAGTGAGGAAGAAACCGCGGGAACCGCGCGACACGCGGGAAACGGTGGAAGGGTGAAAAAGGTGTCGCTGCTGGGTCGCGTGGCGATTGGCGGGGGATTTCGAAGAGGAGAAATAATATTTGGTGTAGTAAATTGTTATAGTTTTTAAGAAATAAATAATTGAAAATGGTACTCACTGGAGAGTGGCATTTTGATAAGTGGTTGCGAGATTTTGTGACACTAACCTGTACCTGTCAAATGCTGCGGTGAATGAGATTGTGGTGCGAGTGGCTGTAAACGAAGGAATAGAAACAATATGTATTGACATGTAACTGTAATTGGAAACAATAAAGAATGTATTAGAGAGAACGAAATTGAGTGGTTCTTTACCTGACCCTATCCTGTTATTAAATTGGAAACGCTGTAGTAGTAGTACCGTTGGATTGTAGAAATAGTTGTCGAAACGAAATGATTGTAAGCGCGAAGCGAATTGATTATCTGCGTAGTTGTATTGGTCGATAGCATTTCTTACATCCTTGTATATGGCTTTGAGATTGCGTGCGCTGAAATGGATGTAATTGTTGAAGCGTAGGAAGATAAGCCTAATAAAAATAGTATTCACTTAACGATGAATGAGACGTGTACGAGACGTGTATTCAGGATAATTACATCAGGCTAATCGCACTAGGGTAATTGATTATCTGCGTAGTTGTATTCATTGTCGGTGAATGCTCAGTATTTCTTGTATCCTTGTATATGGTTTTAAGATTGCGTGCACTGAAAGTAAGTTGATGTAATTTTTGAAGCGTAATAAAAATGAATTAGAAAGTAGTACTCGCTTAACGGTGAATGAGCAGGGGGGCATTGTATGGATCGCCAGCATTTCTTGTATTCGTTGAGATTGCGTGGGCTGTAATAATAAGTCACTTAACTAGTATCGTTGTCTCTGTGGTTGTATATGGTCTGAGAAGTAACAATAAAGACGATTGTCGTTGGTGCAGCCGTTTGTTTTGACAGATTTGGTAACCTCTCACGAGTCGACAATGGGACGTAATTTGGTGATTTCGGCAGTGTCGCTTCTGAAAAGTGTGGAAGAATTATGCGTCTGCAATCGATGCAACAATTGGCAAGGTTTTCGAGGCGGTAATGTACTTACATTCGTGTACTCGAGCCAATTTACCACTGGTCCTTGCGTCCCCTTCCCCGCCTTTCCGCAGGCGTCGCGAGGGTGAGACAAAATTCGCTGGCTAAAAAAAAAAAAAAAAAAACAGAATCCAAGAAAATCGAGCGGTGATCGCGGGAAATCGGTCCTTTCGGCTGGGAGATGCACGATAAGGGAGAAATCGAGGTTTGAAAGTGCACTTTCGAGGTTATGGGCGGGCGAAAAACGCTGCCGAGAATGGATTTTTGCCATAGATCGGTTGCTCAGAACAGTGGTCGACCAAACCGAGCCGGCGCCCGACCCTACCGAACAAAACCGCCAATAACGCTTGGGTCGGTGGTGGTGAGGCGGCCGGTGGGCGCTTTATGGGCCATTCCTGCCACCCGGTGGGCTAGGGTTCGATCCCTGGGAGAGAGGGCGCAGCTTCCGTAGCAGATACACGTGTTTCAAGAGCTCCTGTACGATAGTGTTTAATCACCTGAATTGGGCCCTCTAAGGGATGTAAGAGCGTTTAGTGTGCAGTTCCAGTGGTTCGTGACAATTAGTGATAATTAGATCGGGGCATATCCTGCCTCAAAAACGTTAAATCCTCAATTGCTGAGTTAACCTCTATGCCAAGGGATAAGGCGTCCATCTTGCAATTCTTGCCAGGCGCATGCGCCAGCCAGACCCATAGAGGTAAGACCCAGCAACGTGGCCGCACGGCCCCCCCTTCCCCTCCATCGGTCGACGCGGTCGCCAGGGAAGCGGGGCGCGCCCCTAAACTGATACTAGTCTCACAATGGACAGTTCCAATTCACACAGTCAGCCCGGCTCCAGTAAAGAAAATGCACCCCCTTTGGGCACAAATTCGAGGCACAGAACCCGCTTAAATCACTCGCTTAGAGAAATCCTAAGCAAACCCTTTACCAATGATATGTTAAGGGGGTACGGTACCCATGGATCTAGTGTATATATCAGTGTAACCAACCTCCACGCTGAAAAACAGTTTGGCAACAGTGATGAACATATATTTGTATCAATCTAACGCTAATTAAACTAAGTTTCGCTATCATTACAAGTTTTTTCTTTTTGTCAACATCTTTATTGCTATCAATGGATCCGAGTGGCTTCAAGCCCTTTATATTTTTGTTGTTACGAATCTCCGCTGACAGTTCTCCTGACTAGGCGCCATCTGGTCTAACTAGCTGAACTAAAATTGGCTTCTGGACTTGCTCTAGACTATGTCTGTATGAACGAAATATGGAGAAGTTGAATGCAATCACGGGAAACCATTGTTTGTAGTTATACAAGCATGTTACGAGCTGTGTGAGTGCTCATTGTAAAGAGGAAGGTTGATCCCGCTTCGCTCTGGTCATGATTTAAAGAGATTATGTTTATATTTAATAATATGAGCGTCCAAAGTAGGGGAAAAAATCGAGACGATCACCCTGAGGTTCCTATGTACTTTTCTAATACAAAACGATTTTTCCGACATAAATCATGACCAGAGCGAAGCGGGATCAACCTTCCTCTTTAGAATGAGCACTCACACAGCTCGTAACATGCTTGTATAACTACAAACAATGGTTTCCCGCAAACACTGATTTCATCAACAAAACAGTGTTTGCGGGAAACCATTGTTTGTAGTTATACAAGCATGTTACGAGCTGTGTGAAGGCTCATTCTAAAGAGGAAGGTTGATCCCGCTTCGCCCTGGTCATGATTTAATTCAGAAAAATCGTTTCGCATTAGAAAAATACATGGGAACCTCAGGGTGATCGTCTCGATTTTTTCCCCTACTTTGGACGCTCATATTATTAAATATAAACATAATCTCTTTAAATCATGACCAGAGCGAAGCGGGATCAACCTTCCTCTTTACAATGAGCACTCACACAGCTCGTAACATGCTTGTATAACTACAAACAATGGTTTCCCGCAAACACTGTTTTTACTTGTTTTTCTAGTAATATTCTAGTGATATCCATGGGTGCCCGTACCCCCTTAACTAGAGCTGCGCTCAAAGAATTTAACAGATGTCCTTCCTCAGTCACCCCCAACCTAGTTAGCAAAAAGAGACCACTGCCGCGTTCTCCTGAAAACTTACAACAACTAAGCACGCAGCCAAATACGGACTGGATTCAACCGAAGAAAACTTTCAAGAGTCAACCATCCCCCGTCAGCCCGGACCAGGAAGCGTTTCTATCTGATAATGTTTTCTCGCCACTATCCAACGCAACCCCAGCTGACGCAATAAACTCAACACCAGCAAATACAGTGAATCAAGTCACAGTCACACCTGTAGACAGCGCCAATAGTAGAAACCAGATCACTAGCAGTAAACCACCACCTATATACGCTGGTAATATAAACATTACGGACCTGATAAACAAACTGAAACAAGATACAACGCTGAATAACCAATTCTCGGTTAGACAATACGCAGAATTGGAACACACAATATATTGCAAAAGCATTGAGGCATTCAACTCAGCCAAAGACCACCTGGCAAAGAACAATATAAAATTCTTTTCATATACCCCTAAACAACTTAAACCCAAGAACCTCATTCTGAAGGGCATCCATGGAAATTTCACCGAAGCCGATCTACTCAAAGAAATAACCGAACTAGAACTACCGCTAGTCAATATACAGAAAATTACCAGAATAAAGCTAAGTAAGGTCAATCACGACCAATACAGCTATCTAATACAGCTAACAAATGGAAGCTCTACAACCGAGCTAACAAAAGTTAAAACACTCCTGCACCAAATGGTAAAATGGGAGCCCCTCAAAAAAAAAGAAATACACCAGTGCAGGAAGTGCCAAAGAATGGGACACACTAGTTCCAATTGTAACCTGGACTACAGATGCGTTAAATGCAAAGATGCCCACGGCCCTGGCGAATGCAAGGTGCCCCTGAACTCGGACCGCGCCTCAATTTACTGCGTTAACTGTGACACCTACGGACACCCTGCTTCCTATCGAGGCTGTCCCTACTATCAATATCTGCTGGAAATCAAAGCCAGAGACGACCAGAAAAATCAGATAAGAAGAGAGGACAAAATTTTCAAAATCCACCAATCCATGTATCCGCAGTCTGCTCAGCGTCTCAATACCACAGGCCCACAACGGGTAAGCAGTGTACCTATTGACGCACCTTCTCCTCCAAGGAGCGCATGGCTCTCTAATACCAACAACATCCAACATCTGTTCCCGGGAGGAAAACCCATGTCTAACATAGCCAACGAAGCCCATCCCAAACAGAATTCGAACATCGACATGGAACAAATTAAAAAACTAATCACTGACACTATCAGTTCGCAGCTGGCACCTCTATTCCAAATCGTCAACCACAACGCTACTAAAATCAACAGATTGTACGAAGCCTTCAACATCAGTGATGAATAACACACCCTTCAGCACCCGCACAATAACCGAGCTCAAAATTGCAGCAATTAATGTTAACTCCCTCGTATCACTCAACAAGAGATACGATCTACTCCAATTCATCAATGCTAATGACATCGATATTGCTCTAGTTTCCGAAACCAAGCTTGCAACAAGATATAAACTCCAATACTCCAATTACAACATCGTAAGAAATGACAGACAAAATAATAAAGCGGGAGGAGGCACCGCCATAATTATCAAGAACCACTTTCCATTCGAGATAATCCATACGCCGTCCTCCAGGAACAACCAGATTCTCGAATATACTATTGTCAGGTTAAATCTCAAAAATAACCACCAGATGATCATAGCCGCAATATATGCAAATAACAAAGACAAAGCCATTTACATCACTGAATTGAACCATCTATTCGAGAGTCTCAAACTTCACCAGCCGAACCTATACTACATCATTGCCGGAGACCTGAACTCCAGACACGTAGCTTGGGGTGACAGGGATACAAACAAAAAAGGCGCAATGCTCAAAAATTGGGAAAACACTGCAGCTCTCCTGTACCGAGCCAAAATTCTTCCGCCAGATGGCCCAACATTCCCCAGCGCCAACACTTATTTGGACCTCTGTATATGTGACGAAAGAATCAATTTCACCAACCTCAACAACAACAAAGTCACTACGATGCACTACAACAGTGACCACCGAGCCTTAGTGCTAACTGCGAGCCTGAGTAACTCACTCGAATCAAGCAACCCTGATGAATCTCACAGACACATGTTTAAGAAGACAAAATGGAAACAGTTTACGAAGAAGCTAAACCGGAACTACAACCAGAATATCCCCAGCACCAGAAACCTGTCAACGGAAGAAATAGAAGCCCACCTAGCTGAAATAGAGGCAGCGATCAAGGTCACCATAACACAGGTAGTCCCAAAATACAAACCTAACGACAATATCCTAAATTACGTCAACACTAAAATCAAAAAACTCCACAAATACAAATCCTTCATACTAACAGCCCTACACCGTCAATACAGGCACATCAACATCACATACCAACACAACACAGTATCACTCAAAGATCTATTGGCAAAAATAAATTACATATTAAAACTAGAATATGCCAAATCGTACACAAAATACTGGGAATCCCAAATTAAATCCATAGACCACAGAAAAACAGACACCTTTTTTCCCAAGATAAACCGCTACTTCAGACCTAAACCCCAATTAAAAATCGATCATGTCACAATCCAAAAAGAAAACGAAAATCTTCTAGCCAGATGCAATTACCAAAGTAATGATTTTATATGCCACAATAACGAAATCTTTATACAAAACCCTACTGACATTCTAAACATAATTGGGGCATACTACGAGAAAATCAACTCCCCTAGATATACTAACGCTAACAAACCAATTAAAAAACTAATTGACATAGAATCATCCAAGTTAATCAACACTTTCACAAACAACCTCAACAATAGCTCAACTATAACATGCTTCTCTGAATCCAACACAGCAATCAGCCCAAATAGCTTAGAAAACTCATTTTTCTGTAACCCTCATCAAATCGGCTACATTCTCAGGCATCTGCCAAATAAATCCTCCTCTGGCCTCGACGAAATCCCACCAATTGTCCTCAAACACCTGCCTGGTAAACTAATAACTGCGTATTCAATCTTATTTAACAACTGTATTAACCACAGATACTTCCCTGCCAGCTGGAAGACTGCCAAAGTCCTCCCAATTCTCAAAAAAGACAAACTTCCCGAAGATATTGCTAGTTATAGGCCTATCAGTCTCACACCTGCTATCAGTAAGGTATTTGAAGCTATCATCCATAACGCAATTACACAGCATACCACAAACAATAAAATTATCCCCGACACTCAATTTGGATTTAAACACAAACACTCCACCATCCATGCAATACACTCAATCACAAACGTCATAACCAAACATGTACACAATAACGAAACCGTCGGTGCCTGCCTCATAGACATAGAGAAGGCCTTTGATTCAGTCTGGATAAATGGTCTTATTTACACCCTGAATGTACTCAACTTCCCTATTGACCTCATCGAAAGTATTTGGAGTATGATCACTAATAGGAAATTTGTCACCTGGAATGGTGATCAGTTCTCAAGCATATCATACTGCATAAAGGAAGGTGTTACACAAGGTACTGTCAACTCCCCCATTCTATATAATATCTTCACTCACAGCATTACGAACCTATTCCTGCTCAACTCCCACAATAACACATACTCTGCCGCATATGCAGATGATCTTATAATTCTAGTAGCAGACAGACACCCAAATATCGTCCAAGACAAACTAGAAAACCTTGCCAATAAACTAAACCAGCACTACTTGAACTGGAATTTAAAGATAAACCCCTCCAAATGTGAGACAATCCTCTTTCACAAACCACTCAGATTTATAAACAGTTCCAAACGTTTCCATATTAACAACTTCAGCATCACTATTCAAAACAACAATAGTAGCGTCACAATCCAACACAAAAAATGTGTCAGGTATTTAGGTATTAAACTTGACTACCTTCTCAAATTCAATACACACATCAACACTCAACTTCAGAAAGCTACAAACCTATTCAGAAAGTACAGCAGACTCTTCTTTAATAAATCCCTATCACACAGAGCAAAAATAATCTGTTACCTACTCCTGATCAGGCCAATAATAACATATGCCGCCCCCATTTGGTGGAACATGAACGCTGCCACCATGGAAAAAATACGCAAATTTGAAAGGAACTGTATTCGAGCTGCTTTACACACCTACAGAAAAACAGATAACCTCCACTACATAAACAACAAAACCTTATACAACCTAGCCGATATTCCTCGTATTGATTGCCACATCCTTAAACTAATTCGTGACTACTTTGCCGGTATCCCAAACACAGAGAACAAAATCCTCATCGACCTAATGTATACTGATTTGCCAGACGTAAATGAACGCTTAACAACGGGGTATATCTCCCCTCAGATATTTATTCACCTTGACAAATGCGGTCTAATACAGGATAATATGAATATCCCAATAATCTACCATGCAGCAAGAGGCAGGGCAGACAAATCCTTCAAATACAATTACACCACGAACCCCCCGATCATAAAATACTCCACGACACTCCCCGACAGAGACATAGACGACTTCCACCGCCTAGCTACTAAATATTGGTGGCTAGCTGAAGATGCCAAATTTATAGACGAGCTCAGGAGGAGAAGTCGTAGGAAAAACGAGCAGAGTCGCACCACTTAAAATATTTTAACTATATAAGCATCTAAATTTAATATTGTTTGCAATATGTATTGTGCAATGTAAATATAAGTAGTATGTAAGCCCCCTGCATTTACATAACCCAAAACACAGACCAAAGGCGTAGTTCCTAACCTATCCGCTACTCACGGAATTACAGGGTGTTTGGGATTGGCTGAGCGTGTCGGCAGCGTGAACGCGCCGATTTACTGCGCCGCCGCGCTATTGGCGGATTCACGCGTAACAGCGAGATCGAGAGTCGATAAGCAGCTCGCAGTAGCTTATGCCAGCACCGTCGGACATCGATTATGATCGATTATCGACCCCGAAAATGGGATTACTATTGGCGGATCGCTCTATCGATCCGCCAATCAATAGTTCGACGGTGACGGTAAACTGCCAGCTGTTCGACTCCGATCGCAACGTACATCAATCGTGCTCACTCGTTGCTACAGAAAACGTCGCGCGTCTCTTGACCGGTTTTCGCGAGTTAGTCGATTCAACATCGGGATTCACGGGCACTACTCGTGAATATATCTTCGGGTCAAAGTGATACTCATTTTGTTATCCATAACACTTTATTCAATAATCGGGCCAAAACGAGCTGGTGTTTTGGCCAAGTAAAACATCTATTGTACATAGTTTCCGTTATACATTGAACGATCCCAACTTTGGGAAATAAAGTTACGTTTAAGTGAAGTGGCCTAATTTAACCCCTTCCAATCCGTAATATTTGGTCCTTCGAGCCGGATTCAGTGCTGCAGTTCACTGAAAAGATAAAAAGGTTAGCTCACCGTAACCGTCTCTTTTGAAATCACAAAGGGAACAATGACTGACCTTGTCGGGACTCAACGGATCCTTGGACAACGAATGTCCCGATTCGTTTCTAACTTAAAGAAAAAGGGCAAGGCCAACATAACGAAGGGATTGTTGAAAGCTAATCTTAACACTCTTCAAGTTCTGTGGGATGATTACCGTAAAGGAGATTCGGCCGTGAGAGCCGCTGCAGAGACTGACCCGAAATTGCGGGAAAGCTCGTACATAAAGGAAGACGAGTACGAGGAGGCCCAACAGATATTCATGGAACAGTCCGGAATACTACAAGATATGATTGATGATCAGAAGACCGAGTCGACCGTTAAAGAGTCGTCCTCTTCAAATTCGACGGTTACCGAGTCGGTCACTCAAAGGTCACGCGCCGTGTTACCTAAGATGGCTCTTCCTACCTTTGACGGACAATACAAGGACTGGCCTTCCTTCCGCGATCTGTTCACATCCTTGATCATCAAGGATACGTCTCTTTCCCCGGTCGAGCGGTTACACTACCTCAAGACATGCATGAAGGGTAGTGCCGAGTCTCTTCTGAAGAATGTCAAAACTACTGCCGATAATTTCCAGGTCGCGTGGGAGAAACTCGAAGATCGCTTCGAGAATCGGCGGTTACTTGTTCAGGCTCAGATTCGGATTCTTGCAAACCTCTCGCCTGTCCGCAAGGAGTCCTCCGTCGAAATGCAACGACTTTTTGATGGGACCTTTGATGCCATCGATGCTCTCTCCAATCTCAAGCGGCCTGTAACTAATGCCATAGATTGGATTGTGGAATTAACCGTAGACCGGTTGGACCGCCAGTCTCGTCGCGAGTGGGAGGATTCAGTAAAACTGTCCAAGGAGTTACCTACACTGGAGCAGCTGAAGACCTTCATGGTGGGTCGCATACAAACCTGTGAGGCATTGGAGTCCCCCCCGCCGGAAGGATCATCAAGAGCCCGCGTGCCTTCAACCAAGGGCTTTAAGGTGCATCAGATAACCAAGTCCGGCTCCTCTGAACTGTCCTGTAGGCTGTGTAACGAGCAGCATTACATACAGCGCTGTAAACTATTTCGGGAGAAGAGTCCTACTGACCGCAGAAGCACGATCCGAGCGTTGAGCCTCTGTTATAACTGTCTAGGCTCTCATCAAGTCAACGACTGCAGGTCATCCAAGCGATGCCAAAAATGCGACGGCAAGCATCACACGATGATACACGAAGCAGACTCTTCCTTCAAAGAGACCTGCTCCGCTGGAGCCTGCGTGCAGCATGTGTCAACGGACGTGAGTACTTCTTCCGTGATTCTTGGTACCGCTCGTGTCACAATTCTAGGCCCACTTGGACAACGAAGTCTTGTTCGCGTGCTCATAGACCCAGGAAGCGAAGTATCCTTGATCTCCGAGGCATTGGCACAGCGGCTTGGTCTCCGGAGAAGTCAGGGTCGGGTTCCTCTACGTGGAGTCGGACGGGGCAGGACGCAGTTCACGCGGGGAAGGACGGCGTTAACCCTCGCTGCTAATCCAGGAACTGGGGAACAAATAAAGATTCAGGCCTACATTCTAGCAGAACTTTCCACCTATCAACCTCGTGATTTACCTTCTCCCGGTTCTTGGCCTCACATCCAGGGATTGTCACTCGCTGATCCTTCCTATCACCAGTCCGATCCTGTCGACATACTGCTGGGGGCAGAATCCTACGACCTCATTCTTCGAGAGGGCGTAAGGAAAGGAACCCCCCACACTCCAGTCGCTCAGGAAACCTGCTTCGGCTGGATTTTAACCGGAGGCGCAGGATCTAGCCACCCCAAGGAATCAGCTAGACGGAGCGATGTTCCAGTGCATCACTGCAGTTTGGATCGTGAGCTGATGGATTCCTTAACCAAGTTCTGGGAGCAGGAGGAAGTCGAGGTCTTGGTCCCTGGAACGGAGGAGGATCGCAGAGCTGAAGAGCACTTCATCTCCACCTACTGTCGCCAACCTGATGGGCGATTCATGGTTCGGCTGCCCTTCAAGGCCTCACCAGAACTGGGTAACTCGCGATACACAGCCGTTCAGACTCTTAATCGGATGAGTTCCAGGTTTCAGCGCTCCTCCGAATTCCGGCTAGCCTACCACGACTTCTTGAAAACCTACGAAGCAATGGGGCATATGACAACGACTCGACAACCACTTTCGAGCAAAAATTACTACCTCCCTCACCATGGAGTGTTACGGGAGAGCAGCTCGACTACCAAACTACGAGTGGTCTTCAATGGGTCGATGTCTTCAGCCAATGGGAAGTCACTCAATGACTTTTTACTTCGTGGGCCGAATTTGCTGCCAAATCTTGCCGACGTGTTGCTGAGATGGCGTCTGCACCGCTACGTCTTCGCTGCTGACATCGAGAAGATGTACAGACAGATTCTCGTTCATCCGGAGGACCGTCGATGGCAGTTAATCGTCTGGCGACCTGATCAAGGGAAGGATATCGTAGATTACGAGTTGAATACGGTCACGTATGGACTCGCCTGTGCGCCTTACCTCGCAATTCGATGCCTGCACCAGCTCGCTCTACTGGAAGAGCAGCGATACCCACGAGGCTCCAAAGTCGTACTGAAGGACATCTATATGGACGATGTTCTGACTGGATCCGACACCATTCCCGAAGCCCGCCTGAAGCAGGTTGAGGTCCGAGAGCTCCTCATGGCGGGCGGATTTCCCCTCCGGAAGTGGGCGTCGAACTCTCGTGACCTATTGGAAGGGCTTTCCATCGATGAGCGGAAGGGGATCATAGAGTGGGACTCTCCAACCTTACACAGCGTCCTAGGTATCCAATGGTTTCCTTGTTCGGACTGCTTCCAGGTCTCAGCCGCCACTATCCAAACCACGGTTTACACCAAACGAACTGTGCTCAGCGGAACCGCACAGCTATTTGACCCTCTCGGATGGCTGTCACCTGTCATTATCGTGGCCAAGGTACTCATGCAGTCATTATGGCTTCTCAAGGCGGACTGGGACGCACCACTACCTGAAAGGGAGGAACTTATTTGGAAGAAGTTCCTACAACAGCTACCTTCAGTACGAACTATCAAGATACCTCGATGGCTCGGCATCAGCAGCTCTAAGTCGACCGTAGAAATCCACGGGTTCGCCGACGCTTCGGAGCGTGCTTATGCCGCCGTGGTATACTCGCGCACCTTCAACGAGGAAGGAATCGCTACAGTTTCCTTGATTGTAGCCAAATCCAGGGTGGCTCCGTTGAAGCGTGTCTCACTACCTCGATTGGAACTGTGTGCTTCATTTCTCTTGGCCAAACTCGTCTCGCACGTCATCAAGGTACTCGAGTTGCCAGACGTCGACCTCCATCTATGGTCGGATTCCTCGGTGACTCTTAGTTGGATACAAGGACATCCTTCTCGCTGGCCAACCTACGTTGCTAACAGAGTAGCCGAAATCCAGAGGCTGCTGCCGCACGCCAAGTGGCATCACGTTCGTAGCGCAGAAAATCCTGCAGACTGTGCTTCGCGAGGCTTGTATCCAGCGGAGATTCTCAATTTCAATCTTTGGTGGCAAGGCCCGGAGTGGTTAACCTCCTCCAGGAGTCTCCCCACCGGAACGGAGCAAGAAGTCAGCAACGAGGTCGTGGAACCAGCAGTTCATCATGTAGCGCGTCGGTTAGAAGGTTCTTCATGCCTTCTGATTCAGCGGTTTTCTAACCTGACTCGCCTATTCCGAGTTTTAGCCTGGTGCCTTCGCTGGAAATCTGGAAAACCAAACGAGGAATCCTCTCTCACTGCTGCTGAAGTTCAAGCATGCCGCCTTACTCTATTGCGTCTGGAGCAGGCGGCCTATTTCTCGGAAGACATCATGGCTCTCCGAAAAAATCAACCGGTATCATCCAAGAGCCGGTTAGCCAAACTCACTCCGTTTCTAGATTCGAATGGAGTGCTTCGCGTTGGAGGCCGTCTTCAGGTCACCAACATTGAATATGATAAGAAGTATCCTGCAATACTACCCGACGACTCACATTTGGCTCGACTGTGGGTTGACGCTGCGCATAAGCGTTGCCTTCATGGGGGAACTCAACTGACGCTCGCCACGCTGCGTCAGGAGTGCTGGATCCTCAGGGGTCGTCATCTGGTCAAGTCTTGTATAAGCAATTGTATCACTTGTTTACGTTGGAAGGGTCAAACTGCCCAACCCAAAATGGGAAGCCTTCCAATCGCCCGAATAACGCGTTGTCGTCCATTTTTCAGGTCTGGAATCGACTACGCTGGACCAATACAGCTTCGTGCCCGTCGGGGTCGTGGTCAGCCAACCTCAAAGGGGTACATTGCAGTGTTTATTTGCTTGGCTACTAAGGCAGTCCACTTAGAGGCAGTGTCGGATGGGTCCACTGAAACCTTTTTGGCAGCTCTAAGACGCTTCATGGCACGGCGAGGGCGGTGCTCAGAATTGTACAGCGATTGCGGACGGAACTTCGTCGGAGCTCACAACGAACTGCGTACTCTGCTTCGCGAAGCAGTGAAACAGGGAGGAGGACCACCCTTTGCAGCCTCCGTCGAAGGCATCACCTGGAAATTCAACCCTCCTTCGGCTCCTCACTTTGGCGGGATCTGGGAGGCTGCTGTCAAGTCAGTGAAACACCACCTACGCCGAATACTTGGCGAGCAGACACTGACCTTTGAGGAGCTGACCACACTGCTGACGGGTATCGAGGCTTGTCTAAATTCCAGACCTTTGTTACCACTTTCAGATGACCCTGAGGATCCCACCGCTCTCACACCCGGTCACTTCTTGATCGGCGAACCGTTAATGGCTATCCCTGAGCCCAGCCTCGAGGAGCTCCCCGCATCTCGGCTGTCACGATGGCAATTAATTCAGCAAATGCATCAACATTTCTGGAAGCGCTGGTCTCTGGAGTACTTAAACTCTTTACAACCTAGAGGAAAATGGCACAAGGACAAAACCTTGATCAAGTCAGGAGTCCTCTGCTTGATTAAAAGCGAAATTCAACCGCCTACTCAATGGGCTCTCGCCCGCGTCGTGAAAGTACACCCGGGACCAGACGCTTCCGTCAGAGTCGCTACAGTCCGCACTGCTACTGCCGAATATCTTCGACCGGTGCATAAATTAATTCCTCTTCTCAAGCCGGACGTTCCCGAGGAGAATGCGGAGGAGGTCCACGAGGCAGGCTCTGCAAGCGATCCTGCGTAAATTGGCGATCACTCTTCTCATATTTTACATCTATCCATCACTGTTCCGCTCAATTCACCTCATATAACTACACTAGTTGAAAATTCACTCACCTCATTTCACAAATTTGTTTCACTTTATGTTCACTCTGCACCACCTCACTGTACATTTTCATTTTTTTCCACTCGCGTCTCTTAGCGTCGATTACTACGCAGTACGGCCATTCCATTCACTTCTCTCAGTTTCGTCAATGAATGACGAGGCGGGCGGAATGTTCTGGATTGGTCGTGCTGGTCTATCGATATCGACTGGCGATCTACGACGCAGCCCGATGATTGGCTGTCGCGTGAGTCGTGACGCTATCGATAGTCGATGAGCCGCGCGTACTCCTAATTGGGAAACTCGAATGTATCGACTATCGATCAATCTATAGATGCGCTAGTAGCCGTTGTCGAAGCTCCGTTGCTTCACTTATCGTATGACTTAGCCACAGTTCGCTTCTCAACGATTTATCTCGAAAAAGTATCGATTCGAAAACGTCGTGCGTTGGAAAACCGGTTTTCTCGGTACTTATACACTAATTTCGGCTACGCGGCGGGAAGTGAGTGTCTCACTAACGAACATAAATCTCTTTATTATCTCTTAAATAAGAGACCTGTACATAGTTAATTTGTGTAACAATAGACGATTGACTAACCACCTCAAACGGTGTAATAAAGTGTGTTCGTGAACAAAAGGAAGTAATTTTCTCCCGCCCAATCCGAAACACAGGGTAACCTAGATTAAGTGTCAAATAGTCACCTATGTATATATAGAACATTTACACTCTCCCACTCACTCACTCACACACACAAACATACACATACACACTCATTACATACGAAAACGGGTTTTTTTCTTAATCATTTTTTCGCCCGTGTTAATATATCGCGCGACAAACAGTTCTTTATAGACATGTCGATTAATCCCCCTACTAATAGTAATATGAAGCGACGCACCAAAGATGTTCCTACTTCAGAAGACTGATTATTGTAAGGTTGTTTTTCGTATTTTTATTTGCGCCTTTGATGTTAATATTGTAAATCCTTCAGCTAATAAAAACTTTTAAAAAAAAAAAGGTTCGATCCCTGGAGAGGAAGAGTTTTTTTTTTGGGGCGGGCGGAGTGCCGGCGAAGCCGGTGCTCCGCCCGTGGGTGGGTGGTGGGGGAGGGGGAGTAATTAATTAAGCGGGGGCGGAGTAATTAGCGTTTTTTTGGGGGCGGTAATTGGGAGTGGGCGGAGGTGCCGGTAAGTTACCGACGGTGGGTAAGAGGGCGGCTGATGGTAACGAGAGTAGTGGTGCGAGTGTGGTTTTTGCGAGTGGCGCAGTGGTCGGTAAGTTGCCGTCGGTCGGTAATCTGGTGGTGGTGGAGAGTGGTTTGTGGGGTGTTGCGAGTGTTGTGGATGAGTTGGTGGGTGGTAAGTTACCTGCGGTCGGTAATTGTGTGGTGGTGGAGAGTGGTTTGTGGGGTGTGGAGAGTTGGTTGGGGGATGGTAAGTTATCGACGGTCGGTAATCTGGAGGTGGAAATTGGTTGGTAACTGTGTGGTTTGTGGGGTGTTGGGAGTGTTGTGTTGTTGTTTGTTGTGAGTTTTGTTGGTTAGTTGAGAGTTGGTAAGTTGCCGACGGTCGGTAAATTGGTGGTGGTTGAGATTGGTTGTGAGATGTGTGGTTTGAGTGTTTTTGTGTTTTGTGGGTTGCTTTTTATGTGGTTTCTGTTGATGCGATTGGATGGTAAGTTACCGACTGAGCAGCCGATGATTACTGTTTCTACTCTTTGGGCGGTCGGTAATTGTGCGAAGAAATTGATTTTTACGGAACCTAACCCTATCCTAGTCCTGAATTTCGGCTTTATTATTCGCCTTTTTTGTACCTACGACGGATGGTAACTTACCGACTTACCGACACAAGGTTTCTTTTTGTGGATGATAACTGCGCAATGAACGTGTTTTAAACGGAATCTAACCCTATCCTAGTCCTGAATTTCGCCTTTATTATTGCCTTTTTTGAGGCTACGAAGGACGGTAACTTACCGACTTACCGACGCAAGGTGCATTTCTTTTGCGGATGATAACTGAGCGACGAAAGTGTTTTTTACGGAACCTAACCCTATCCTAGTCCTGAATTCGTCTTTATTATTGCCTTTTCTTTGTTGGAACAACGGCTGGTAACTTACCGACTTACCGACTCGAGGTTCTTTGCATGCGGATGATAACTGAACCGACTTACCGACACAAGGTTGCTTTTGAACGGAAGATAACTGAGCGACGAAAGTGTTTTTAACGGAACCTAACCCTATCCTAGTGCTGAAATTCGGCTTTTATTATTGCCTCTTTTTGAAGCTTCGAAGGATGGTAACTTACCGACACGGCAACATTGCTACTTTTATTTCAACAATTCGGCGGAGGACCGGCGAAGCCGGTGCTACGCCCTCGCTATTTCAGAGTGAATTTCGTGTTAATTATCACCGACGAGATACTGTTAAAGACTGCCAGCCTTACGGGACTACGTGTCCCACGAAAATTTCGGTGTCCTCTTACGCCCTCTGGGATTTATTTTGACTGGAGTGAGAAACAGAAGCATCGACGACATTTCGTCGGTGCAGAAGACCACTGAGGAGAGATTCTCGTCGCGACGCGTCGGTGAGAAGACGAATCATCACGAAATCATATGGGTTATCATCAAATGTTATATTCTCCGCCATATTTCAGACGAGGTTTTAGTGCTGATTTTTGAGGTTTCAAATATTAAAAGTAACACTCAAGAACAAAAGATTCCTAGAAATATTGTACGTAAGGAAGTATTGAAGCATTATTTTAGAAAAATCTAGAATTCCTAATACAAATTTCATATCAAATACCTGAATGTTTAATTTAAAAATATTTCATAAATGAACATACTTCCTTACACTTTTTTAAATACATAATTGTTCCAAGAATCGATCTCTGAAAACAGAAATATCTAGAAACATGGAATAAATTTTATTTGACATGTTGTTCCGAATAAAGTTTCGACTGATTCCGATAAAGAATTATGTGGATGAATTAATATGTATAAAAAAATGCACGGAATTTGACAGTGAAGTTTCAGTTTCAACTTTAATAACAAATTGATATATTCAGTTAAAGTTGAATGTAGGTTTAGAAACTACGTTTTGTTATGAAAATTTAAGTTACATAAATTTGCAGATCTTACACACTATGATTATCTGACTTTTCTCCATTAGACGGCACACTGTGCTACGTGGAAAACATATGTGGAAAAATAGCGATAATTCTAAGTGGACCTGCCCAAAGCTTGTTCTCGCATTTCGTTCCGCTTAGCGTCTTCGCAAAGAAAACATATACAACCGTCCCCTCGCGAAGAGGGAAAGTGTAGGAACGTCTAGAAATTCAAATCGCTGACAAATATAATATAATTGTAGGAGCAGAGATAGACAAGTTTTTATTGAATTAAGAATTTCAAATAGCCAATATAAGAGATAAAAAAATTATTCGTCACGCGTCAAATAAAAATAATTCTGGTTATCTCTATTGCACGCATGAAAAATGATGTTTTATTCTACGAAAATTTATGTTTTTGCGTTGAATAAACTTTTCATTTTCATGTGTATCTTCATTGAACGGTTTATTCGACTTCGAATACTCTTCTGAGCCGCGTTCGAATGCTGTAGGAAGGACCGAGCACCCGACCAGTCAAAGAATGGAACGCACGCGTTACAATGTAGTACATATCGCGTATCGCCCAATTACACTGTCCAACAAACTTTTTTATGAATAAGAAAATGTTAGAAGGAAAAGTATAAAAAAATGTTCTGAATGTAGTCGTAATATATAGGTATAATTTAATGTATGCATGTAATATAAAATGTGTACAACGCTATGTTATGAAGAAATTAAAAAATCTTAAAACTACTTAAAAATTAAATATATAAAATGTACGATATATATTATAAACGAAAATATAAAAATACCAAAAAAAACTTATAAACTACTTAAAAATTAAAAAGAATATAAAAATACCAAAAAAACTTATAAACTACTTAAAAATTAAATATATAAAATGAACGATATATAAAAAACGAAAATATAAAAATACCATAAAAAACTTATAAACTACTTAAAAATTAAAAAGAATATAAAAATACCAAAAAAACTTATAAACTACTTAAAAATTAAATATATAAAATGTACGATATATAAAAAACGAAAATATAAAAATACCAAAAAAAACTTATAAACTACTTATTAACTAATATTTTGATGGATAATATGGGAAGGGTGGGGGATAAGTGGGGTAGCCGGTGGGTGGATAAGTCAAGGAAGGGTACGTGGAGGGGGGATATGCGGAGGGGGGATATGTCGGGGGAGGATATGCGGAGGGGGGATATGTCGGGGGAGGATATGTCGGGAGAGGATATGTCGGGGGAGGATATGTCGGGGGAGGGTATGTCGCGGGAGGGTATGTCGGGAGAGGATATGTCGGGGGAGGATATGTCGGGGGAGGGTATGTCGCGGGAGGGTATGTCGGGGGAGGGTATACGGTAGGGGGATATACGGAGGGGGGATATGTCGGGGGAAGGTAGTTAGGGATAGGATATGGGGAAGAGGTGAAGTTAGGCGCGGGAGGCCGTCTTCCCATTTGTTTCTTCATCTTCCTCATCTCTCTACTCACAGCCCGTCTCGCGGCCTCGTTGATTCTCTGAAATTCACACAAAAGTACATTATCAATATAATCATTCATACAATAATACATATTTTAAATTTTCATTAAGGGACCAAATAAAAAAGTTTCAAAAAATACTTTCTTTATTTTTGCATGCAACCTTGTAAATTGTATTTCTTAGGAAATCTTTTTTGCAAATCATTTAGTAAACCAATGCTTCTAATTGATTATACAAAATCAGGTCGTTTGGTACAAATATAACAAAGTTATTCTGTTTTAAAAGGTGTACGAAATACTTCTATCCTCCACTGGCAGTATACATATCTGTTTAACAATATCATTACATACCATCATATTTTGTTGAATTAACGTCGGCGGCAATGTCGTCGCCGTAGATGTCGGCGGCAATGTCGTCGCCGTAGGTGTCGGCGGCGATGTCGTCGCCGTAGATGTCGGCGGCAATGTCGTCGCCGTAGGTGTCGGCGGCGATGTCGTCGTCGTAGATGTCGGCGGCAATGTCGTCGCCGTAGGTGTCGGCGGCAATGTCGTCGCCGTAGGTGTCGGCGGCGATGTCGTCGTCGTAGACGTCGGCGGCGATGTCGTCGTCGCAGACGTCGGCGGCAATGTCGTCGTCGTAGACGTCGACGACGTTTTCAGAAATGTGCCTTCCATTTTAAAATTCAGACGTTTGGTGGTCTAAAAACATAAATTATTATTAAATTATGAAAACAGTAAAACATGAAATCATATGTGTTGTTTATAATTTATGAGTATAGATTATGTGAATTTAGATTATATTATATAAATTAATAGGAAGAACTGTTAGGGGTACAGGTACTTACATTTCTGATGCTTCTTTAAGTGTCTGACTGCCGTCCGTCTCCTCTCGATACACAAGCAGAACTGGCTGCTCAGTCCACGTGATGGTACTGATGGTACTGTAGCTGAGAAATGAGAGAGACATCCAATTTTTGTAGGATCTGTCTTCGTTTCTTGCAGCAGCGTGTCAAATGAATCGAGGGCCTTGTGCATTTAGAAACTAATGATCTTGTCTAGTTTCATCCTTTTGGAAATAAAAGTTATTTTAATCTTCATTTTTTTGCAACAACTAAAACCAATTAATTCTTCTTAAAAATGCAAAAGTATTGCATTGAAAATGAACACATCGGCCCATTTTTATAGGTGAAAAGAAAATTAACTCATCGGTCCAAATAGAATTTTTTACCCAATAATGCATATTGCAGATCAAAGTTCGTGTTGAACAGTGTAATTTAAATTATCTCGTGGTCTTCCACACCACCTTTGAGGTCCCACTAGTGGCGCGTTAGATTTTTTTAAAGTGGATCTTCGCCTAGAGCCCTATGATACCACGTGTTATAATCATATTTATCATAACCGTAAAATTTCCCGTTCTGATATAGAAAATAGTATGGTTACATGTAATAATAACTGACAATATCGATTTTTATGAAAATTTGCCGAACACGTCGGACAAATTTGCCGAAACTCTCGGGCCGCACGATGTGTCATGAAGTACCCTAGAAAAATCAACCTGGGAATACATATGTCCGTACCTGAATTGCTCATCCCCCGTTGTAACCCCAACATCTGCAAACTGTGAACGAGGTATCGGCGCCGTACGTAAAGGACACCGCATCTCAGCAGTGTCATAATTTTCCGTAGCTCGACCACCCTCATTTTAGCCGATCTTTGGGATACCGATGTTGCGAAAAAAAGCTCTCACTTTGTCCCCCATTTCTTGAGCAAGAAATTATTGGGAGAGCATTTCTTGCAAATGAACACACGACTGACTCTAAACCTGTATATACTATAAATATAAATTGTCAGCTCACGTTAAATCGCCTCTGACTATACCCAGATAGCCAAGCGGGCCGAGCGCTGAAATCTAGCAGAGCGTGCCGAGGTCAGGTATCAGGATTTTTACGTGTCGAACATCGCTTGGACCTGCCGAGGGCAGCTCGTACCGCGTTTCGGTCGAGGGCAAGTTATGACCGTAAGGGCTCGAGAACGTGCCCTCGGCCGAAACGCGGTTCGATCTGGCCTCGGCCGGTCCGTCCTCGTTTCGGCCAACGCTCTAGTGTGCGTGACGCACACAGCGCTAGACACGTATACATACACGAGGATTGCAGAGGTTCCGTATATTTCGAATCCTGACGCTATAATGCACATTTCAGGGTTCTAGGTAGTCGCAATCGCTAGATAAAAGATTAATCTAGGAGGGACGGACCCTAAGAATGGATGAATTTTACGTATTCGAGGCGTAATTTACATTATTCGGCGGTTTTAGGTTTATGAAAATGTCTCTCGCTTATCCCGTTACTTCTCACGGCTCCGCTACTTGTTGTCGTACGAGGGCAGCACGGTCGCACTAATGTGGCAAATGTCGTTATTCAGGGCAAGTCGCACTAGTGTGGCAGATGTCGGTAAAGAAAATTTTTACTTTTTTATTTATTTTAGTATATTTTACTTATTTCGCACGCAAGGAGGGAAAACGAAATGATAAAGCTCATTGAATAATGTATTTTTGTAATTTTATTCTTTATAATTATTAGTTTTCGGATCTTCGTGCAAAATAAAAATCGATTTAATAATAGTGATATTGAAATAAAGTGAAGGTACTAAATGAAAAGCGATGTTGAAAATTTTCAAAAAATTTTAAAATTTATCTAATCAATTCGGGTTGGTGAAGGGAAAACAAATGAATGAGCTGGTAGGGATTAATGAAGCGTCATTATTACATTATTATTATTAATATTCTTTATTGTTGTAAAAAAACACATGAATTACAAAATTTTATTAACATGGATCATATAATAATTTTACTTTGTACAGGGTGGCCCACATAACTTTTAACAGCTGAAAACGATGTTTGTTAGATAAATGAAGTCCACCTTCATTTCTTTTAAATGGAATGAGATATTTTTTATTAATACATCCAATCGATGCAGCTGGACAGTCGTTACAAAAAAAAGTACTAACCTTCGTATCGAGTTATTTAAATTGAAATGTCTCCAGACCTATTAACTTTTCGACATACAAAGGTTAGTACTTTTTTTTGTAACGACTGTCCAGCTGCATCGATTGGATGTATTAATAAAAAATATCTCATTCCATTTAAAAGAAATGAAGGTGGCCTTCATTTATCTAACAAACATCGTTTTCAGCTGTTAAGAGTTATGTGGGCCACCCTCTGTATATAATAGTTTCTTCTTCCGCAAACTTGTGGCCGGTCACGCGTTGTGGCATGCACAGGATACCTAAAAAATACAAAGACAAACACATTAATGTACAATATGTATGTATGAATATATATACATATATATATATATATATATATATATATATATATATATATATATATATATATATATATATATATATATAAATGGCATAATTTAGATATGCTTACCACGCCAGAAACTAGACAGACGTCTTCCTCGTTCCTGGTTGTCGCAGCCCTCTCCTCCTCGATCCCTGGACAGCACATTCTAGGAAGTCGTTGTCGCATCGTCTTCGTACTCCAACTTCTGGCCGGCATCACGTTCTCCTCAGTGTGCAATTCTGGTGCAAACAGCATACCTACAAAAACGAAAAACAAACAGAATTATTAATGTACAGTATATATATGTACACATGTATACATGTGTTACATAGCATATTCAGATATACTTACTACGCCAGAAACTAGTCAGACGTCTTCCTCGTTCCTGGTTGTCGCAGCCCTCTCCTCCTCGATCCCTGGACAGTGTGTGTTCCGGCGTAAACCAAGCGGATACCTACAAGAAAAACAAGCAAAATCATTAATGTTCTACACACACACACACACATATATACATACAATATACAATTTCACAAATGAATTTTTACCAACCTTGGCTTGTCCGGACAAGTCGTGTTCCAGGATAGACTGTGTCAATAGATTTCCTCATTACCCTTGAGGTACTATTGCTAATGCGTTTTTTTAAGAGTGGTATCCCCAGTAGGCCTACTCCACTATCGTTGCCTTCGACTGCTAGGTTGGCGGCGAAGGGGGGTTCGACGGCTCTCCCCAAACCTCCCTTTCGTCGGCTATCGCCATGGTGATTGCCGACGGTTCTTGGCGGCGCGACCTGACTCGCTGCTTTGCAGCCTTCAACGCCCCTGCGGCTGCTTTCCGGAATTCGACCTTGCTTGGCGCCGTAAATTTATTGTTTCGGCAGACAGCCTCTGTAACATTCGTTTAAATCGAGATAAATATTACGTAACAATAAATGAATAAAGGCAAACAGTATGTACTTACCAAACACAGCCTCTATAATTTTCGACTTGTATAACGGCTGTGGCTTCTCCGTGCAGCCCGACCAGGTCACCTGCTCGACCGCGGCCGGTGACAGGATGTCTTTGAAGGATGCAGTTACTGCATCCTTCAAACACCGACCTCCCACCTGGACGAGGTATCCAACCTGAAAAAAAACATCAGTTTACATATTCATAAATTTGATACACTTACTTATAATTGTGGGTGTAAAATGCGATGGTATACTTACGACCCGGTCGAACTGCAACGTGTCATTGCCGAAAGCCATCACCTCTTCGTAGGACTGGAGCGGCAGGCACTCCGGCCGCTCTCCTGCGTACGCATAGATTCCCTCCAGGCGTACCAGGGTCCTACGAAGAGCCGCTATTTCGTCTTTTTGTTGCCTGAAAAACGAGAAATGAATAAATATCCTTTCGATTACAATCATATTTTAAAAAATACTGAGAACGATGTAACACTCACTGCAGCTTGGCCACGGTCCTCTGGAGCTGCACAATCTCGGTACTTTGTTGCCTGAAAAACGAGAAATTAATAAACGACACATCCTTTCGATTAAAATCATATTTAAAGAAATACTGAGAATACACTCACTCCAATTTCGCCGACATCTGTTCCATTCTAAAACAAAGACAAACATTACACCATATGTTATGAAATGTTATTGTAATTATTAATGAATTTGAAAATAAATAAGAAACTTACAATTCCCACCACGCCGCTGGAGGGGTATTCGAGACATTGGAGGAGGAATTATGTACAGGGGAGGGGAAATTATGTACAGGGGAGGAGGGAGTGGTATGTACAGGGGAGGGGTGGGTATGTACAGGGGAGGGGTGGGTATGTACAGGGGAGGGGTGGGTATGTACAGGGGAGGGGTGGGTATGTACAGGGGAGGGGTGGGTATGTACAGGGGAGGGGTGGGTATGTACAGGGGAGGGGTGGGTATGTACATATTCCTCCTCCAAATCTACGCCGAACATTTCGGCTAGGTTCTGCTCGACTACGCATGGCGGCGGCGCTGGTACGGTGCGGACCTCGTTGCGGCACTGCGGCGACGATGACGACGACGACGACAACGATGACGACGACAACGATGACGACGACGACGTCGACTGGTAGCGGGACGGTGTTATTACCGTCCTCCCGCCGCGTTGTGTCTTTTTCTGAAATGTGAAAAAATTGAAAACCATTTAATCCCGTTTACATGCATCAAAGCCAATGAAATCATTTTTTCACTTTCAAAAAATTCAACAACAATGTTCATTTGTCTATCTAATACTGTACAAAAGTTGCAAGATGGTCGGATGGTTGGAACCATGAAGTATTACTTCATGGGTGGAACATAGTTAAATATTGAAAAACAAATGAAATTACGCCATTATAATAGTACAATGTACAGTAAATTGTCCATACAAGTCCCTAGCAGGGGTCTGCCGAGGGACATTCATGCACCGCAGTCACCATTCTTTGAGTGTTGCCGAACGTACAAAAGGACAGCCAAGCTCGAGAGGCGTCCGTCGCCGAGAAATGTAAACGTAGGCTAATCGGCAATTGCCAACTTTCTTGTTTTTCATTATTTTTTTGTGAGACTTCGATTACCATATTTGTGGCATTTTTCTAATGCAAAATGATACCAAACATGATATAATTCTGATGATATTTACTTGTGTAATAGACAGTCAAAGTTTCGGGCGCAAGGAAGGACAGTTGCCGCCGAGCCTTTGAAATGTGCTGGCGACTAAGGTGAAATACCCTATGCCTGGACAGCATTTTTTGCTACCGTTAATTTTATCACTTTTAGATAAAGAAAAACAATTTTTTAAGAATAGTATGATAAAATTCAGATTTCGAAAAGCAATTTAAAGTCCCAAAATTATTGTTCAGATTAATATTTTGTTCGTATTAACAAGAATACTTCAAACCTATAGTTGGACATATTAAATCCAATCTAAGCTAGTACCTGGACAGAAGTAAAGCCTATACCGGGATAAATTGAAATGATGTATAATCTGTATAACAGACACTATAGTGCTCCGAGCACTATGACCGCTACGGGGAGCGAGACGCACGGTCGGGAGAAGTGGGGGTATTCCTTGAGAATGCCTCCGATTTTTATTAAATCTTTAATGATATACATATGGTATGAAAATATTATTATTCTATATTCAATTTTCATTTTCGGTTGCAAAGCAAGCATTTCAATGGACAATACTCCTTCGTTCTCCATATTCTCTAATTGAATGCACGATTTTGCTTTCTCTTCTTTAATTCCAGACCTTATTTTTTTTAGATTCGTCATTGATTTTTAACTTTATATCTTTAAATTGTTGTGTAATTATCTTTCTTCTTCCATGTAAATTATTATTGTTCTAGTTCTTTTTTAATTTTGTTTCTCTCTTGTTATTAACATAAAAAATTAAGTATTATTCACGTCATAGGCGGTACACACTTTCTATACATAGGTTATACAAGCTAATAGATGACTAATTATACGTACATTTATTTAAATAATTTGCAAACAACGGGTTGATTTTAGTCGCAAACACGTGTCCGGTTTTAGGCGTATGCACATTGTGTATAAGCTTAGAGTGGGACAGCTACTGGCATCGCGTCCCGGTATGGAGTACTTCAAAACAGTCCTAAACTTGGACATCTAATATTTGGATTAATAATTATTACTTACGATAAGTTTGATTGCCAATTTATTTTAAAATATCAATATTATTATGCGTGATAAATAGTTTTTGTTTGAGGGCTTGAATTATATCTTCTTTTCTAACAAAAGTTCGAACTATAAACGCACATGATTCGCATGTAAATAGACAGTTTTGTATACTGTTTTCAGATGAACTTTGAATTTATTTTTAAATTTCAATTGATGTCTTAATAAAATAATATTCACACCTACTTGTAGCTAAGGCCTCAGAATATATAATATAATTATTGAATCTCTTAATTTTTGATTTTACTATAAAAATTCAATTGTCCAGATTTAGGTATCACTTTCGGACTGTCCAGACTTATGGCAATTCACCTTACGTCTCTTTCTTTCCCATACGCTATCCTTCCTCGCGCCCGAAACTTTAACTGTCTATTACACAAGTAAATATCATCGGAATTATATCATGTTTGGTATCATTTTGCATTAGAAAAATGCCACATACACGGTAATCGAAGTCTCATAAAAATATAATGAAAAATAAGGAAGTTGGCAATTTAGAATAGGCGGTCTCACCGAGACACCCGAGCCGCATGATGTCATACTTCTCGGCGACCGAGGCCTCTCGAGTTTCAAGGCCCCTCAAGAGGGTATGCCCCGCAGTAGCGGGGATAGCTCCGGGACTTTTAAAGGCCACACTTTTAGGACATTTCACTATATATTTTCTACGCGAAGTCGAACTAAATATTAAAAACGGACAAATTTCGGTCACGAGATGCGCAAAAGATTCCCCAAGTGCGAACGCGATTCCCGAGATATTTAAAATTGATATCGAGCATGAAGATAACGAAACAGACCTATCGCATATTGAAAATAAAGAATATCAGGGAACCGTCAGACAATTAATACAGGCCTATAGTCCCAATAAAACACGTGACACCGGATAATGTACCGGTCTACCAGAGAGCGAGAAGATTAGCAGCATCTGAGCGGGAAGAGGTGAACAACCATGTAGCGGAATGGTTGCACGACGGTGTCATCAGACCATCGGTGTCTGAATATACGAGGCCGGTAGTATTAGCAAGGAAGAAAAACGGTAGTTCACGACTATGTATCGATTGTCGGCAGCTTAACAAAAAAATAATTAAAGTTCGGTTTCTTCTCCCGATTATAGAAGATCAAATGAATGCATTAGAGAACGCGAAAGTATTTACAACACTCGATCTGAAAAATGAATTTTTTCACGTCCCGATAGAAGCAAATAGTAGGGAATTTACATCATTTATTATACCCGATGGACAATATGAATTCCCACACGCACCCTTCGGTCCATGTAATTCACCGGCCATTTTGCAAAAATTTATAAACACAATTTTCGCAGATCGTATTAAACAAAGAGAAGGTGTTAATTTATATAGACGATTTCATTATTGCCTCACGAGATCATAACACGGGATTGAAGGCGTTGCGAGAGGTATTGCAGGTCGCGGATCAACGCGGTTTAAAATTTAATTGGGACATATGTTTTTTGCAAACACGAGTACAGTTTCTTGGTCACATAATCGAAAATGGAACAGTTCGCCCTTCCGACGATAAAATAGAGGCAGTTATGAAGTTTAAACAACCTGAAAGTATAAAACAAGTTCAAAGTTTTCTCGGGCTCACAGGCTATTTTCGAAAATATGTACCCGGATATTCTACGATTGCGCGACCACTAACCGACCTAATAAAAAAGAACATAGAGTTTGAATTCAATGAAAAGACGAAAGTTGCATTTGATCAATTAAAACAATTGTTATGCGGTAAACCTGTGCTCAGATTATATCGGGTCAAAGCGGAGACACAGTTACACACCGATGCCTCAATGTACGGATACGGAGCAATATTGCTCCAGCGAGATAATGCCGATAATGCCTTGCATCCGGTATATTTCGCGAGTTGAAAGACAACGCCGGCCGAAATGAAATACGCGGGTTACGAATTAGAAGTATTAGCCATAATAAAAGCGTTGAGGAAATTCCGGGTTTACGTATTAGGTATCCCATTTAAAATAATAACCGATTGTCGGGCATTTGCACAAACCATGGCCAAACGAGACCTATGCGTACGGGTAGCCCGATGGGCACTGACACTAGAAGAATATCAATATACAATCGAACATCGCCCCGGAAATAATATGATGCATGTCGATGCATTGAGCCGAAATCCGTTACCATCTGTAATGTTCGTTAAAGAGTGCGAGGATAGTATCATCGCGAGAATACGAAAAGCGCAGCGTAGCGATGCGACGCTGGAAAAATTTTTCCAGCTAGCGAGTAACGGCCAATACGAAGGATACGTGGTGCGAAACGATATATTGTATAAAGAAGAGGCAAACGAGATACAATTGGTTTTGCCCAAAGCGATGCAATCCCAAATGGTTAGGCAAATTCACGAGATAGGTACGTTGACAAGATTGTACGTAATTGCGTTAGTTGTATTTCGTCAGAGAGGAAAAACGGAAAACAAGAAGGTTTTCTAAACGTGATCGATAAGGGAACGCTTCCACTCGGTACATACCATATCGACCATATCGGACCCTTACCGTCTACCAAAAAGAGCTACAACCACATCTTAGTTGTAATTGACGCATTCGCGAAGTTTGTGTGGCTGTTTGCGACCCGGTCCACAACTGCAGCGGGAATAATAATTAGATTAAAGAAGCAGGCAGATATATTTGGCAATCCAAGACGATTCATTTCAGATCGCGGAGCTGCATACACCTCGCGAGAATTCGAGCAATATTGCAAAGACGAAAACATACAGCATGTTTTAATAACGACAGGCGTTCCTCGAGCGAATGGCCAAGTAGAACGAGTGAATCGCATTCTTATTCCAATGCTATCGAAACTATCTGCACCAAAGACGGGCGAGTGGTTTAAATATCTAGAGGTATGCCAAAAATATCTGAATGCTACGCTAAGTGGAAGCACGAGTACCACCCCATTTCAACTATTATTTGGCGTTAAGATGCGTATGAAAGAGAATCCCAGTATAAACGAATTAATTGACAACGAACGAATTGCGATGTTCAACGAGCGACGTGACGAGATGCGAGATCAGGCTGGGGAAAATATATCAAAAATTCAGGAAGAAAACAGGCGTAACTATAATCGGAAACGAAAACGTGCAAACCAATATCACGACGATGATTTACTCGCCATAAAGAGGACGCAAAATGCACCCGGTTCTAAATTAGCGACGAAATATTACGGTCCATATCAAATTGTAAGAGCATTGCGAAACGATAGGTACGTAGTGAGGAAAACACTGTCCAACAAATTTTAACTTTTTTTATGTTTTCATATAACTAAAGGGTGGATCTTATAGATTTTTTTGCGCTGATTCCGAAGCTGCCCTTCGTTTTTCTCATACACGCACAGTTTTTAAAAAACATGACTTTGAAAAAAAAAACCTATTTTTCAACTTCAAACAAATGTTGTGACGGTTGACTTTTCTGAATACGGTGATATCCATTATTAACACATTATGATTGTTTAAACATTAATAAATAATCATTAAAGACGGAGAGACACCACTTTTGCACCAAATTTTGATGATATTTTTTAAATTATCTCAAAAAATAAGGGTCCAGCGAAGAATCGAAATATACCACGCGATAGAGCAGATTTTTATCTAGAAGATCCACCCTTTCAAGTTAGCAACAAATTACGTTTTTACCTGTCCAGAAAGCAAAATATCATCGTCTGACACGAGTTGCTGCCAGTGGCGCTCTTCCACTAGCGCGGTCGTTCGTCGGCGCGCCACGCGGTGTAAGAAAACAATAACGAAGAAAGAGAGCGCGAATTGATATATATTTGACGAGGTAGGTCAGACGGGCAGTCTTCGGCGAAATTTAAAGGTAGACAAAGGTTTTTTCGTTTAAATAGAAAACACGAGATACGAGACACGAGAACACGAGTCGCGTATTAAGATTTGTGCGCGAATTAATGTGATATTCGTAATATTTAATCATTTAATAAACAACTCTCTAACGAAACCCTGACTGAACCTTCCTGACTCTACAATATTATCAATGCTATATTGAATATCACGGGCGATTTACAGCCAAAATTGTAAAACCACCGGAGATATTAACGAAGATATTTGATGTGACACATACAGTACCGATTATTGAGGAAAATAGTGACGAAGATTTAATAAATTATGTACATTATGATTCCTAGAATTCGCATTTAAGGTAAAGGTACCAGTAATTGACCATGAACAAGTAGTTGACCATTTTATAGAAAAACATAAAAAATAAGATTTTTATAAGCTACACACTTTTCATGAAAGTGAACATCGGATGCCATACGATCTGTTGGTTAAATTTCTCTAATACTATTCTCTATTAACTTGCAACGTCTACTCTGTTCCTCAATTAAACTTTCTATGGAATTGATTTGTTTTATTTCTTATTTTATTCTTTAATTGTAATTTGTGCTGAAAATTGTTGAAATTAAATGATGGTAAAATGATTCCCGACATTATTGCTTTAACTCTCTTTCTAGTATAAGTGGTCAACTACTAACGAATAGGAGGTCAATTAACTAGATTTTTCATTTTCATGAGTGGTCAACTTCTGAAGCAATTACTGGATTTCTAAATATGTTTCTTAAATTTGTATAAGTAAACTTTTTTTAAAATGTGGTCTTGGTACATAATTTAAAAGACTTAATGAGTGTCTTTAGACATCGACTCTCACTATTTGACGACAGAGTAATTGGTTACTATTGTTCGCGTGGAAAACTTCTCTTAACTGGTCAACTACGAGTACCTTTACCTTAAGGGTTGAAAGAAAATTTATCTTTCAGGGGTGGAGATCTGAAATTTTGCAGATCAGTGTTATAAGCAAAGACCATTTTCTAGCAGACAAACAAAATGAAGATTTCTTCTGTTAAAGGAATTTGTGGGTAACAATAAAATTAATTTTTTTTTAATAAAGATGTGTACTTACAGTTTTTCTAAGGTACGCTCGTTCCATTGCGGTGACACTCTCACAGCTTAATCCAAGTGACACACACAAAACACACGAAACACACGCGTAAAACACCTTTTGGAAAAAACGCGCTCGCGATGGTCGACTCCGTGAGAAAAAATCAGCGTGAGATCGCGTATCAGTGCCGTTGCTCACTGGGTTGACAGCTTGAGCAGCCGATTGCCCACAGTCTCGTGGGACTTGTAGGGGGTGTGTCGTGGACTGAGAAAGGTGCGCTGATTGGTTGCTTTCTTGGGTCGGTGCACGACCCTGCCATTCCTTGCGCGCTCGGGTTGCTTTTTCGTGAATTTATTTTGCGATTTCAGTGATTAAAACTCTTTTGGTAATTCTTAATTTACTAAAAAGGGAAAAACTTTATATCCATTGTATGCCTACATGTTCTCCAACAGCTGTACCCACATTAACAAAAAACCAAGGTGGCATATATTTCATTTCGATTTAAAGGAAATGAATAACGTACATACGTTTATTAGACACTATTTAGAAACTTCAACAGAGGGACAGCGTAGGAAATGATTTATACATGATCTTACTGGGGAAGATCTACTGAAAATATTCGATTTTGTTACAATGTTTGATCTCCGAAGCAAAAACAGATACATACACATCTTGTCAACTGTAGAGTATTTTGAGATTTTTCTTTATTTCATTCAACATTACCCTTAAACGAGATTATGTACGATAATTATTAATGGCGTGCACGATTTCTTATCTCAAAAGAATGCTCTTCAAAGCCGAAAAAAATCGAAACCAATTCTCAACTGAGCTCCTCAGGACACCACGAAGATACAGAACAGTTTCTCTGAGAAGGGAACGAGAATGAGGACGTTGATTTTTGGCGAAATATCACCGAATTTCTCGATTTGGATCACTGTGCGGCGCACTACGGGGCAGACGGCAGAATGCAATTTCAAAATCAAAAAACTTTCACTAGAAATGAGATAGAGCGATGAAATGTTTTTGAAATGACAGCTACAACTTGGCAGCATATGAAATAATTACAGAGATTGTGATACGAACAGTTGTTAACCTTGAGAAAATTTATTAAACTTGCACAAGTTTAAGAAAATTGTGGTCTTTCCAATACCACGTGCGGAAAAACATTTTTTGTAACATGCGACACATCATTTCCCGTAGATTTCCTCACGCTGATTTTAAATCTGTTCTCGATATTTGTCTATGACCTCAGGATATTTCAAAAAATCGATTTTTGTGGAAAAAAATCAATGAAAACTAGAAATACCCATGTCACGTGTATTTTTCAATACACGTGATCACGTGTAATTAAAATATCCGTGCAGAAGTCCGGACACTGTTTCATACACGGATACACGTGTACTGAGGTACACGTGTTCACGTGTATTAATATGCACGGATAATACACGTGTCGATCCAGCCTACTGTGCGGCGTGGCCCGGATCCGCAACCACGAAGTCCGCAGGCGCGTGCTCTAACCACCGATCGAACCACATTGCCTTGATCAAAGTCGCGGTGATTTTGAAAAGCGCGAGTCCAGCCATTTATTCGGATCTACATATTCATCAAACTTCGGTTTTTTGAAGCCAAGAAAATTAAAACAATATTCGGATGGCGCAGTTCAGTTTTTCTTCGAGAACCAGATGATCAATGGAATAATCGGTAAAATACACAACAATTCGAAATCACGTCACCCCGTTTATCCCTTTTCCATCAATAAATGTTTCCATGTATGTATTTTACTTTGGATAACAAAACGCAGAATATGTATGTAGGTAAAAAAATAGTGAGAGGAAAGTGAAGAGAGGAAGGTACGGAAAAACCCAGGAGGAGAAGGAAGTCAGGTAAGGACACATGGGAAGAAGCAATCGCTCGAGGATTCTATTAAAAGGGAAAGATTTGAAAAAGACAATCAAGAAAGGACGTCGTAAAAGAGAACCTGGCGGAGGCACGGGAGAGGATTAGGCCTGCATGAATCTGGTCGCCAGATGTGTACACGATGTACAGTAATCTCTTGATTTTTTTTCCACGGGCTGTTCGCGGAGCGGAAAAAAATCGCGATGTAGGCTTGTCTTTCTGATTTACGGCTGGGTCTACCGCTCCGATCGCGCCTAGCGCGACTACAATAGAGCGACGGTGCCAGCGACGGCAACGCGCAGCGTGTGGCTGCAGCGTATCACCGTTGCCGGCGACGGCGACGGCGACTGTGCGTGTCTCTTTTTTAATTAAATTATATCGTGTTTGGTCTTGTTCTAATCAGAAAAATGCCAGAAATACGTTTTGAAAGGCCCATAAAAAAATAATGAAAACTAAGATGTTCGAACATTCGATTCGTTGTGTAAATCGTAAATTTTTTATACATTTTTAGAGAAGTACAGTCTCTTTTAAATTATTTTAGTCTATACAATATAAATACGTTCCGTCGCGTCGAAAAACCGATAGAACCCTCCGTTTGAAGGAATAAGCGCGAATCCGAATTCAGGTAGGTAAACTCTCTACGGACGACCGTCTCTTTCAATCTTCTAATAACTTAAGGTGAAGTGCCCTAAGTCTGGACAGTCCAAAAGTTATACCTAAATATGGATAATTGAATTTTCATACTAAAGTCAATAATGAAGAGATTAAATAATTATATTACACATTGTGAGGCCTTATCTACAAGTAGGTGCTGCGCTTCGACTCTTCGCGACACTCTCTGTTCCATACGGTCTGTCCTCGTTTGCGCCCAAAACTTTAGTCGTTCATCACACGAGTAAATATTGTCTAGGTTGTATCAGAATATATGGTATCATTTTCATTAGAAAAATGCCACGAACATTGTTGGTGAAAGTCCCATTTGGGGTTGGACGGAACAGAAACTGCTGGGTGGTTGAAACGGGCCCTAGGATTTGGCAAGGTGACACAGGTGGCGACCAAATGTTGGGGTTTTCCAGCCATCTGGAAATCAGACATCGTGTAGCTTCAAGCATCCAGCCGTGTGTAGCCCAAGACACGACGATGTTAGTCACTTTTTGGCAAGGCCGCGGTACCTTGAGGTACAGGTGGGACAATGCCATGGGACAAAGTGGCTGTTTCCCCTTTGGAAACGAGGGGCTTAATGCCGGCACAATTTTCTATACCGATATTCTGCCAAGAGGCGGTACCACCGTTTTCGAAAAAGGCCAATGTTTTTCGGTTTTTCCTGTGCTTAGGGTGCCCCAAATAAAAAAGGAACTGACCCTAGTCGGTCAGTAGTCAGTTAATTGTACAATATAAATATATTCCGCGTCCTAAAAGTCCAGCGATATAGACAACGGACCATAACTGTCGCGGTGCGCTCGACTCGCCCTCACTTGAAACGGCGCTCTTTATACCATCTCATTGTGACGCCAATTTTTTATAGCTCCATCATTTTCAGGGGCACATTTTAAAGGGGAAACTTCAAGGAATACAACAATATTCTCTTCCAAATTATATCGAGTTTAGTCCTCTGTTGATCGGAAGCGACCAATAGCATAGGGGATAGGGTTAGACAAAAATCATCGCGTAGAAAACCACGCGCGGCAGAAGTGAAACTTCTTGCAGTCTAGTAATGAACGACCAAAATTTACGACGCAAAGAAGGACAGCGTATGGTAAATGCTTTGAATTATGTCACTTTCTTTCCCATCGTTCGACAGACCATCTACAGATTTTACGTATAACATTTTTCGATGAGACAACTAGTTTAGAATATATTCAGGAAAAACGAGTTTTACATGAACGTTTTCTCGAAAACCGTTTGTCTTTTCAAGAAACGCACGTCTCCAAGATACAATCATTTTTGGAAAAATTGAAATACTACATATGTCGTGTTGTTGGACATACCCCTAGGGGCTTTCGGTTGAGCATTAGGAAAATTTTTTCGTTAATGTTGCGATAGGATGCACGTCGAAAGCGAGTAGACGACCCGACGCACAGTGGGGTATTTGACCGAAAAACGGGAATAAAATATTGTAGTGTTATTTGTGGGCTGAGGGTCATAAAAAAGTAGGTCGTTAGATTCGTCCTGACGCCAGCTACAACATTATGAAATAAAAAATGTACTTTAACATTTAAAAAAATCAAAGTAATTTTTACTTTTTGTCGGAAAAAAATTTTTTTTGAAATTTTAAATATTGAATTTTGCACATTTTTAAATACTGTCCAGCTTTTATTCGAAACATTTTGTCGAATTCGAAACACAGAAGAGTCACATATTAAAAAGGAACACGGCCGCGTCCGCGGCAGCAACAACTGATGCGAGGCAGAGAGAGAGAGAGAGAGAGAGAGAGAGAGAGAGAGAGAGAGGGAGAAAGGGAGAAGGAGAAGGAGGAGTTCACTTCTATCTAAATTGTCTGTAATTTGACGGAACGAGATGACACAAGAAAGAGTACCGAAAAATGATTAATGAAATCTTGCAATTGGAATAATAATTATTGATCTATCGCATATCATGAAATATTAGTAACTATTAAAAAATATATGGAGAAGAAATCACAACTGTTTTAAAGTGTAGCATATACTCTCCTCAAAATCTAAGAAAAGTGAAGAATCAGGCAAAGTTATTTCAAATACTAGAAAATCTGTAGTAAGTAAATGATACTTCAGCGAATAGAAAAGAAATACACTGTAACCACAAAATTTTCTGACTTCTAACGAAGTACACTCTTTTATGAATGCATAAATGAAAAAAGTAGCTATGGTACGATATTCTATACGTATTCCACTATCTTGTATAACAAAAATAATATGGTTTACACGAAGTTTTAAAAACTGAGTTTATTCCGGATTTTTTGGTGCAAATACCCCACTGTACAAAAAATATTATGTAATATTAAACGTCCCTGCGCTCAGAGAAACGTATTCCAGACTTTAAAACGTGCGTAGCACAAACACGAAAATAACACTGTGCATGGTATATTCGAATATTTTGAAGTTAATTCCAACGGCGTCGGTTGGTGCAGCGGCAATGGTCTCTGACTGCGGAACCGCTGAAGAATTTTTGGACCAAGTGCGAATCCCCGGTCAAGTCAATTTTTTTTATATGATTGTTGATGAACCACGGTAAAAACATTCTTTAACTATGTTTAGACTAATTTAAAATAATTTATCGGAAAAATATTTTCTCAGTACTTTCGGCCTCCAGTCCTTTACTGACTGTATTACAGCTCTACTTAACATATTTTTACATGGATTTGTGCATCGTTTGTGTACCCTGTAAATAAGATTGATTAGTTTCGTGACACGAAATGTACACCTCAAGTAATATTAGGAATACTTACCGTTACTAATGCGTCGCGCCGGTGGTTTGTGAAACGGTGATCACCATTGTCACGGAAAGCTAATGACACGAAGGACAATTGACCGCTGCTTGTAAAATATATAATAAAAAGCAGCGAAGTATAAACCTTGTTCTTATTATATCCTTCATCCAACAATATCTCTACACCCCAATAAAACACTGGTTTTATTACTGAATAATACACCCAGTAAAAATAAAAGACTTAAGAGTCCAGTCGATGCACAAATAACCCAGCCGTGTTTATTGCTCCACTCGGCCGCAGCAACAGAGCCTTCGTCGCATTGGCACCTCGTCGTGTTAGCAGAAAATGAGGAAAAGGATCTTTTGAAAGTCTACGGATCCTTTCGCGAATACGTTCACGATTACAACCACCAGACGCAGCTCGAAAGTCTATCGAGTTTAGTCTTATTGTAATCAGAAGAACGCCGCGATCCCTCTTGACGTCACTCCATGGAAAAATTATGCGAAATAACAAAGTTTAGCAATTAGACTTTTGCCGTATCCCACCGATATACCTGCCTGGCCGTGGGGTTACCCAGCCGTGTTTATTGCACTACTACATATTTCTCCTAAAAATTTCTCTTTCCTTTACAACTCTGTCACGCTATTGTTCTCTGTTTCCTCACTGCTGGTCGCACATTTGGTGACCAGCCCTCCACTAAATTCCACCGCATCCTGTTGCTGTCTTCTCAAGTTTTCCTGTTCCGTTCTCTTTTCTTTTTCTCGCCCATCTGTTTGCTTTCTCTAACCGCGATGCGTTTGGAAATGCAACAAGCGCAGCCAGTCGATCCTAACCCTATCCGAGGCTACAACACGAACGCCGCACAAGTATTCGCACTACCGATTGTACTAATAAACGAAGCGAGGACAAATCCTACTATTTTATATCCCACTATCCACTTGAGGATCTTTAACTTAGATACAGATACTAGCTACAAATGTATCCGTCGCTTCGGACTCTTCTGCTGCAGATGCAAAAGTATCGAATTAAACTTCGGATTGAAGATACTTTTGGGTTTAAATCCTCGAGTAACTAATTACAAATTTTGTATCCATCATTCACGATACGAAATATGGATGTAATCACGTATTCTGCCAAACTCTGATTCTGAACTTCGCATTCGTAACCTTAAGTATGTTCCTTTTTTTCTGTAACTACAGAGAGTGACAAAGATAGACAGCGCGAACTTCATCAATCGCTCAAGTTGAAAATAGACGTAGACAATTAACAATGTTTTTGGTTTAACTCTAAACTGAAAGTTGCACTTGTTGTCTTGACCGTGGGCGTATATTAAGTAATTTGCAGCGTCATTACACTGAAATAAGCAATAATTCTCCATGAAAAATGTGATTTGAGAGAAAGAAAAAATTGTATCTTGTGCGATACATACCCGAATGTTGACAACGCTTTGTTACATAAAGTGTTACTTAAATATTTCTAAAACATTGAAAATATATTGTTAAATTCGTATGAATGAACCGTATGCATAATAAGAAATTGAAAAACTCAAGTTTGACGTATGCAATCACGTTTTGTATAGGCAAAATAAGTCGAGCATACCGGTCGAGCAGGTATAGTTAACACGGACAGAGTAGAGGTACGATTGTGTGTGACGCGTGCGAAATCGAGCAGGCACCAACACACGGGCACACACAGTGGTCTGGATTGGAAAATCGTGTGCCTTTCTGCCCAAAAACGAACTTTCCACAGATTTGCCCACGGATCTCGGAAATGATGAAAATAGTACAATTCAATGAATATAATGGTTGTAATAAACATTGAAAGTAGGACAGTTTAAGAAGAGTAATTTTTACGAGAAAAATGGCTTCTGTTTGATGCGGTGCCCTGACGTTCCTATTTAATATTTTCTCACGCTTTTTTTGTTTATATTGAAGAGCAGACCTTTGTGATAAAAATCATATCCATCTATTATCTATTAATGTAAATACTCTATTTAAATAATACTGCTCAATGCCGTAAGAAAAATTTGTGAAGTCCTTTTTATTTAAGATGGTACATCTTGAAAGTTTAGCCAAGTTTAGCTTTCTAATAAATTGGAATATTTTTAGTACACCTTCCTCTAAATAATCATGAAAAAATTAATTCCCACCCTTCCTCCCGTTCAAATTATTATTGTATAAAGCTACCAAAGTTGAACGCGGTATCGCATCAATTGCTGAAACTCGAGGGTCGTTGAATATGAATCTGATGTAAAAATTAATGAAACAAAATGGCGGTCGGGTATGTGAAAAAATTATTTATTTTCTCAAATATTTGGCAATAGAATGTTCGCGAGGTGTATTGTTGGTACGAATTATTATCAAATGATTTCAGATAGCGAAAAATGTAAGATTTTAGAGTGAAATATTGCATCCGAGGTAATTCTGTAGTATTGAAATGTAATAGAAGCTTTTCAGTTCCGTTTCGTCCCGATGTTCCGCCCACCTCTAGTAAAATAAAGATGTAAGGTAGTAAAAAAGTAAGGCAGTTAGAAGCAGAAGCTTTAAAATTAATAATTAATAAATAATTACGATTTAAAAGTTACACGAACATGCTTCACAAGCCTCCAACAAAAAAATTATAATCATTATAAGTTATTATAAAAAATATCTTTGACACGCTTGTGATGTGTTTTTACCTCTACGGTAATTTTTGTATGTGTTGACTGCAACAAGATTTCTTGAATTTATATTTGACGTATTCCATAAAACGTTACATGTGTGAAACATAAATATAAAAAATACATATTTAGAAAGTAAAAAATAGCTTGTACGGTTGTATAAAAAAAAATTTTTTTTAATCAAGAATACCAATGAAAATTAATAAAAAATTATTGTTCAACAAACGCAAAAAATGTTTAATTACTTACAGTTAAAAGTGACTATTTTTTAAATATTTTTAGTGAAAATTTCATTGCAATATCTCTACTGAATCAAAAGTTATAACAAAATGGCACACGAGTTTCCAATCCAGACCATTGTGAGGCAGCGCGGTCGACATCAGTACGTCAGGGAGAGGGAACCGGCGGCTTAGGGCAAGGGCCCAGGGCCCACGGCCCATGAATATCCCACCGCTCGTCCAGTTTTCTGTTCGCGTTCGTTTCGGACGGTCGCACCACACCATCGCTTTCCTGTGATAATTACTCGCGAGTGCGGTGTTTTCCAGTGCTCCATATTTTATTTACAGTGTTGTGTTGTGTAGTGCAGTGCAACGCTCGATTTTTTTGAGGATTACGCGCACCACGTGCAAGGAAGGAAGGAAGCAAGGAAGGAAGGAAGGAAGCAACCAAGCAAGGAAGGAAGAAAGCAAGGAAGGAAGGAAGGAAGGAAGGAAGACAGTCAGCCAACCAGCCAACCAGCCAACCAGCCAACCAGCCAACCAGCCAGCCAGCCAGCCAGCCAGCCAGACATCGACAGGTATTTTTAATTAATTATCGATAACACTTTGCCCCAATGTCTCCTCGCAGGCCTTTGAAACCCTCCATCTCGCGAAAATCTTATCGGGATTTAAGTGCCCGTCAACAACGGCGTTATTGGGCCGAAATAAGACAAAGTTTGAGGTCCTCGCGCAATACAGCAGACGGTCCCGCTAACGATGGCACTGTGCAGAACGCTAGCACAACCCCCCCTTCATTCGCGGTTAATCAAAATGTAGAGTCCCCGGAAATTGTAGAAAATCGCGACGCGTCTTCTTCGTCCGTTCCGCGATGCGACGATACAGCCGGGCAATCTGCTAGCGCTGTGTCGGAACCATCGTTTCGCGATCTTTTAGCGTCATTCGTCGTCGACAATAGAATAACGCACACTCAGGGAAACAATTTATTGCGCGTCCTGCGAACGCATCGCAGTTTGACCAATTTGCCGAAGGACGTGAGAACGCTTATCAGCACACCGCGCGATAGGGTCATCACGTCTGTGGTGGAACCCGGAGAATACATTCATTTCAATGTAGAATCCAACTTAATAGCTTCGTTACATAATACTTTGGAAACCATTCCCGATAGATTGCAGATAGATTTTCATGTAGACGGATGCGTATTAGACGCATCCAACCTAATACATTTGTGGCCCATCCAAATTAGAGTCAGTAATATCAAAAATAGCAAACCCATCGTAGTAGGGATATACAAAGGTCCGCGGAAACCAATGAATTCCGAAAAGTACCTTGAAAAATTTGTCTCCGACATGAAATCAATCATGTCGAATGGAGGCATTTTTTTCAAGGGAAGTAGAATCGCGATCGAGTTAAGATCTTTTATTGCTGACGCGCCAGCCCGCGCTTTTATTTTGAATCATCTCGCGCACACGTCCCTCCACCCCTGCTCGAAATGTCGTCTTTCCGGAAAGACAGTACAGGGTCGCACGGTTTTTTGCGACGTTGAAACCCCCCCTCGTACCGACGAGGAATACGCGAGACGTCCGGCTGACGATCTACATTTTCACAAAACCCGTAATAACGCGTTAACTGCATTATCAATGGGAATGGTTTCCCAAGTACCGTTCGAATATATGCACTTGGTTTGCCTCGGGGTAGCAAAAAAATTGTTGTCCGCCTGGGTGTGCGGTAAATATTCGGAAAATGTACGCCTAACCCCCGAAAAACTCGCGATAACCACCGCACGGATAAATCAAATAGTAAAATATTGCCCAACCGATTTTGCACGGCGCCCCCAACCCATTTCCGAATTCTCTAAATTCAAAGCAACCGAATTTCGACAGTTTTTATTATATACCGGCCCGGTCGTTATGCACCAACAACTCGATGATTTAACATACAAACATTTTTTGCTTCTGCACAGTGCCATTAGAATACTAGTTTCTCCCCACCTAACCGCAAAACACTTTAAATTCGCAAAAGCCGGTCTTAAATTCTTCGTCAAGTTATGCAAACAGTACTATGGAGACTGTTTTTGCTCGTACAATGTCCACGGTCTTCTGCATTTGGCGGATGACGTGGAACATTTCGGGAATTTAGATTCATTTTCCGCGTTTCCGTTCGAAAATAATATGTCGGTTTTCAGCTCGTTTTTTCGGAAGCCAAACCAGCCGTTGCAGCAATTCGCCAACAGAATGGCTGAATTGGAACGGCATGGCAGCAGAGAGGAAGGTTGTAATTCTTCAACCTCTATCTCTGCGTCCATGTCGTTTCTCGATAGCAACGGCGCGGTTTGTCATCCGAAAATTCGATTCGGTAACACTTTATTATCAGCAGTAGACGATCGCGACAACTGCTGTATTTTACGCGACGGCTCAATTTGTCTTATTTCGTCGGTCCACCAACGCCAAGATTCCGTTGAATTAGCCATTCATTTATTTCAAACTGTAGAGTCGTTCTACGACATTACCGTAAAATCAACAGATTTCGAAATTTTTAAGTGTGCAAATTTGTGCACCGAAACCGTCCCTGCGAGTTTAGAGGATGTTAGGGCTAAATGTTATCGCATGCCCTTCTTCAGCCACAACTACGATAGCACATTGGGAACCTCTCAATGGGTTGTCGTAGTACTTGCACACGCTGATGAGGCATAATATCATTTTCATTTTGCACGTGGATTAGGCCTACCGGGGAAACCACATAAAAAAAAATGCATTGTCGATAGTACCTCCAGGGTAATGGGGAAACCTATCGGTATTATTTAAATAAAAATAAATTTTTTGAAAACACCACGTTTTTAAGACGAACTAAAAAGTATAGAATAATTTTTCCTAGCCCCATTCAGATTCCTATCCCCATACAGATAGTCCTGGAAATTTGTGATTGTGAATTTTGAATAGCTATGAAAATACTTGTAAGATTTAAAACGAAAAACGTGGGCGCATGCAATAGATGCATGAATAGTTCACCTAAATCAGTAATAATTTTATTGCACTGCAAATGATATGATGCACTCCTTACTATTATCTCGCGCCCCACGTTTCTCGTTTTAAATCTCACAAGTATTTTCATAGCTATTCAAAATTCATAATCACAAATTTCCAGGACTATCTGTATGGGGATAGGAATCTGAATGGGGCTAGGAAAAATTATTCTATACTTTTTAGTCCGTCTTAAAAACGTGGTATTTTAAAAAAATTTATTTTTATTTAAATAACTATTTCGTTGACTTTAATCAATGTAACGTCCTGTCATAACATAACCATGTAATTCTAACCTTTTCGTTTCATCGTAAGTACAGAGAAGTGATTTAGATTATAGACGGACGGACAGACAGGCAGGCAGGCAGGCAGGCAGACAGACCGGCAGGCAGGCAGACAGACAGGCAGGCAGGCAGGCAGTCAGGAACGAGGAAGACATATAGTTTCTGCTGTGGTAAGTGTATCTGATTATACTATTCAACACCTGTATATATTTATGTAGAACATTAATGACTTTGCTTGTTTTTTTGTAGGTATCCGCTTGGTTTACGCCGGAACACACACTGTCCAGGGATCGAGGAGGAGAGGGCTGCGACAACCAGGAACGAGGAAGACGTCTGTCTAGTTTCTGACGTAGTAAGTATATCTTAATATGCAATGTAACACATGTATACATGTGTATATATATATATATATATATATATATATATATATATATATATATATATATATATTGTCACGTCGCTCGCGAGCGGAGGCTTGAAAACCTCCGATCGAGCGACTTTCGGGCTTTTACAGGCCTTGAGGCCGGGCCGCGGGCCGCCGTATGCCCGTGGTCCGCCCGAGACAAAGGACGTCCGAAGGTTCGAAATTTCCGCGAGATTGTTCGGGCGCCAGACACCGTGAAAAGTGTCACGCGAAACACGACACGAATTTCGTACTCGGAGATCGAACCTTCGAAGCACGCGGATCGTAACGAGGACGCGATGGGGTCCGGTGGTTCGAACACGGAAGGACGAGGACAGCCCTTACGGCAGGACGGATCTCACGGGGAATGAACGACACCTTAATTGGCCTCGAGTGGGTGTTTTATTCCTTTGTCAAGTAATACAATTTAGCGGTCACGTGACCGCAACCCGAGAGCCCGCGCTCTTCATACAGAATTGCGGACGGTAGGTCGGTCGCAGCGCGGTTGTCGTAGGTTAAGATCGCGCGAAAGGGTACGGATGATCGGTACCGACGATACGATTTCCCGTCGGACGGGATCGCGCGAAGCGCGGATGGACGGCGCGATACAAGACTGTCGCGATAGCACGCGTACGCAAAGCACACGACGGACGATACGAACGGCGACGGAGTTGAAACGCGTTCGCTACGCAATACGACACAGGATTCGAGATGCTTGCGAGGCGTCGGACGAAATATTCGCGAGACGCGATTCCTCCGAGGAAACTTCCGAGCGCGAGATTTTGGGGGAACTCTCTACGCGAAATACCGCTCAAAGGACCGTCGCTACGGCCCGAGCCGACGGCACGAGACGCTTGGCGTCTCGGCCTTCGCGAAATATCGAGGACGAAACGACAAATGGTCGTCCTCGCGCGATAATCGAGCCAACACGCTAACCGAATATTCGAGAGGATCACTGTGCGACTCACCGTTCTTTCACCGCCGCTAGTCCCTTCCTGTGGGCCTCTTTCCGCCACACGATAATTCGGGCTTCGCTCTCGCTATTCTTCGGGGCGAACGAGAAGTCCGCCGGGGCACCACTTCGGACACGAGACGGCCGCGAGACCGGCGTGCGCTATTAGGATGTTGAGGCGCAACAACATCGCGTTCGCGATGTCGCAACAAATTCTTATCGTCTCGCGAGAGGCTAACGCAACAGTGATCATCGATTTTCGGGCGCGTGCCGCATCGATTCTCGTTCCCCCCACCCGACCTCCTTGCCGAATTTCCTAGGGCGCCTTTTCACGCGCGATGTTCGCGGGGCAGGGGCGTCTCGACGGGGTCCTTGGCTCCTGGACCCCTTCGCGAAACCGTCTCACTTTTCGGGAGACGTGGGAGGAGGCTCGTGCCTCGTTCTGGCTTCTCGGTGGCACCATCCTCGCTGGAACCCTATTTATGGCGGGATGAGGCGGCGTCGGGACCGCGAAATGATAGGGTGGTCGATAGGGGTTCCTGTCCCTTCGGCGCCTCCAAGTCGATTGACCGGGTGCCCTCGATAGTCCATAGATGGCCCGTGCACGGGGCTTCGATTCATGCCATTTGTGTTTCGTCGGACGTCCTCCTGCCTCGAAATCGTTTGCCTTGGAAATTGTCGAAGGTCGGGGCTCCGTTTCCGGGTCCGCTGCTCGGCCCTGAAACTTGCCGTTCTCGGCGCGCACGCTAGGTGTCAGTGCGCGCTCTAATTTATGGAAATTCCTCGCGGAACGCTCTCGAATCCTGTGTTTCCCGGTCTCGCGTCTCGTTATTGCACGGTCCGGTCCTTCGCACTATTAAAAATGTGCTCGCAATTAACGGCGAAGTGACGTCGCTGATTTGCAACGTCACAACTCCCCCCCCTTTAAAAAGGACCGGACCGATACGGATTCGTCGACACAGTGATCCGTTGGCTCGGCGTGAGAGAGCGTTCCCTTCGGAAGTTTTCCTTTACAATACGAGGAACCGTCACCAGGAGAATTGCCCACGAAAAACGAGTCAGCGTTCCACGCGTAACTTGTTCCTGAAAATTTAAAAAACGAACATGCAAAAAGAACTAAACGGAATACGAAACGAAAGTACTATCGTACGCCAAAACGGAAGGTGTGTCGTCCTCTTGAATCTCGGACGAGGCGCGTGCCTTGGTGAACCTACAGGGTTGTCGGGTGTCGCTAAATAATTTTGAGAATATGCTCTCTTACTGTTTTTATTTATGCCTCTCGGCCCTATAATGGTGTGTAATATTTTTATAACGTACGATAACGCCTACGATAAAAAAAAAGAAAACAAAGAACATACTTGAAGGAAAAAAGAAATAAAAAACTACTCTCGAAATTAAATAAATGTTTCCTCCTCGCGAGAGGGTACGCGGCGACTGGTAGGTTGGGGAGTATAAATGTAGCGAAAAAGAAAGGAAAAAACTACTCCCGCAAGTAAATAAATGTTTCGTCCTCGCGAGAGGGTGCGCGGCGACTGGCAGGCGTACGTTACGACTGGGAGAGCGGGCGGTCAGCGACCTATTTCGCCGGCCTGCACGAGATGGTGGGCCCGCTGGAACCTTCGCGGGGTGTCGAGGATCCCTCCCATGTCGGTCCGCATGTAGGGCAGGTCCTCCTCGACACGTCCGGTCTTCCGCACCGGAAACAATGCGGCCTCACCCGCTGGTCGCACTGGTTGCGGGTGTGGCCGTATTTCCCGCAGTTCCAGCAGGCATCCGGGTCTCTCAACAGGCCTCGAGGCTTACCCTCCAACCACCCCTCGTACAGGCCCCAGCTCGCCGTCTTTTCCTGTCGCGTCTTCGTGACGCCCCCGCCCCGCCTCTCCGTTTCTTGTCGCCTGCTGGGCGATATCCTCCCCGTCGGGGGTGTGGCTCGCGGTTCGTGGTGGTGCAGTGTCACCCGCTTCCGCGATGGCTCCCGTAGGCCTTCCGGCGATCGTTGTGGTGGTCGCTCCTGTGTCTTTTCCTCCTCCGCAACAGTGTTCCGCGCTGCCTTCGCGGAGGGTCCTGCCCGTTCTCCTGGCCTTTCCGGTTGAGGCGGTGTTAGGGGGGCTTCGTCCTCCTCAGATAGGGTGATCAGCCACCCCTGGCTATTTGTTGGCTGTTTCGACGCCCAAAGTGCGTCCGTTACCGACGGCGTGGGCTGATTCTCTACCCCTTCCTCGAGGGGCCCGAGGAGGTCGGCCACGGGGGCTACCTCCCGATATCTGGCGGCCGGGATCGGCGGGAAGCGGATCAGTCGCTGGAGGGCTTCGCAGCTGCGAGCCGCCTTCCCCAGCTCGTACGCTATGCGCCCGAAACGTTCTGGCGCGTTTATTTCCGCCCCCTCCCTCGGGCCCTGCTGGAAATACTCCTGTATCTCCTTTATTTCTCGGATGACGGGTTCTAGCTCGTCCGCTATCTCCTCGCGTGACCTCTCCACGCTCATCTGTGTCCAGAGGTTCGACATCTGCAATAATTGACTCATCTAGGGTGTTGTTCGACTGTACTTCGTTGCTTGGCGAAGTGTACGTTTTCAGGTCGCTCACGTGAGCTTTTCCCGCGTCTACCCCTTCGGTGGTACTCAGTTGGTAGACCACCGAAGACAATTTTTTCGCGACTACAAAGGGACCGCTAAATTTGGGGCATAATTTGGCCGCAATGTTTTGCGCGGCCGACGAGAGGACGCGGAGGCGTCGAAGAACGAGATCTCCTTCTTTGTACTGCCTGTCCTCATGACTCTGGTTGTAATATCGCGCCTGCGTTTCGTATGCGCTATCTAAATTTTCCGCGACCCAATGGCGTAACGTAGCCAAATGCGACATTCTTTCCGACCACCCTTCCGTAGGTTCCACCTCGAGATCCGCGCGTGGATCTTCGCTCGCACGCACGCACGCTGCCGGTTTCGGTTCTCGTCCGAAATTCAAAAATGCAGGTGTCGCTTGCAGCGCAGTGTGGTACGCCGTGTTGTACGCGAAACGAAATTGGGGCAGATTCGCATCCCATTCGCGATGGTCTCGATCGAGGTATGCTACTATCATTGTTTTCAATACACGATTGACGCGTTCCACGGGGTTCGCTTGTGGGTGATACGGCGGCGTTGTTCTAATCGCGATACCATAATCTTTCGCGAGCTCGTGAATTGCTTTGTTAACAAACTCGGTACCGTTGTCGGTGATCAAAGTTTCGGGTGTTCCCCATCGCGAGAACACGAGATCTTCGAGTATCTCTGAAATTCTCGCCCCTGTGGCCTTTCGGAGGGGACAACATTCTATCCATTTTGTAAAGATGTCCTGAATTACTAGCAGGTACGAAAAACCTGCACGACTACGGGGAAGCGGGCCCATAATATCGGTCGCGACTACTGTCCAGGGTGCTCCGATGCGACGCTGTCTCATTAACCCGGGTGGAAGGGTTTGCTCCACTTTTGTCACTTGACAGGTGGGGCAGCGTCTGACGTATTCAACTACGCTTCGAAACATCCCCGGCCAATAATATCGAGTAGCAATTCGATGATACGTTTTTTCTACTCCCATGTGACCCGCTTGCCTTTCGTCGTGAGCCTCTTTTAAAATTTCTATTCTCGCGTCAGACGCGACGACGAGTTTCCACTCGTCCAAGTCTGCCCCGAGAATTTCGGCAATCAATGGATCGGATCTACGACGAAAAAGTTGCCCCTCGCGAATTGACCAGTTCGGGAATTTACTCGGATTCTCTTTTACCTCGCGAAACTTTTTCTCGTACCATCCGAGCGTTGTCACGGCCGCTGATGTTAACGCGAATTCCCCTTCCCCCGGGTCGGCTCCCTCGTACATACGCGAGAGTGCGTCTGGTACGTGATTGAGTTTTCCTTGCCGATATTTAATCTCGAAATCGTATTCTAACAATTGCAAGGCCCAGCGCGCAAGTCGTCCCGAAGGATTTTTCAATTGACGCAACCACCGTAAACTACTGTGGTCCGTCACGATCGTGAATTTGTAACCTTCGAGATACGGTCTGTATTTCTGTACGGCCCACACGATAGCGAGGCATTCTAGTTCGGTCGCGGAATATTTTCTTTCTGCCGCGCTCAATGATCTACTCGCGAACGCGATTACTCTTTCCGTTCCCTCGATTTCTTGAGCCAAAACCGCTCCAAGCCCTACCGTACTCGCGTCTGTCTGCAGGACGAACGGTATCTCAAAGTGGGGGCACGCGAGGGTAGGGGCAGTCGCAATTAACGCTCGTAATTTCTCGAAGGCGGATTGTTGTCCAGCCTCCCATTCCCACGTCGCGTTTTTTCGCAATAATTTATTTAATGCATCTGCTACCGTCGCGAAATTCGGAATAAACCTGCGATACCACGAGGCCATCCCGAGAAATCGCTGCAGTTGTTTAATATTTTTCGGAGCCGGATACGCTACGACGGGCGCGACTTTTTCTGCATCGACCTTTAACCCCTCCGCGCTTACCACGAACCCGAGATACCGCACTTCCTCTTTGCAGAATTCGCATTTGTCCGGGTTCACGATTAATCCTGCCGTTTTTATTTTATCTAAAACCCGGCGGAGCCATTCGAGATGACTTTCGAATGTTGTAGTCGCGATAATAATGTCATCTAAATACGCGAAAGCGTGAGGCTCCATTTCCGGTCCGATTAATTTATCTAAAAGCCGTTGGAATGTGGCTGGGGCTCCCGTGAGCCCGTACGGCATTCGTTTAAATTGAAATAACCCTTTCCCCGGAACGGTAAACGCGGTGATTTCTTTGCTTGATTCGTCAAGCGGGATTTGGAAGTACGCTTGGCTCAAATCGAGGGTGGAAATGTATTTTGCGGCTCGTAATTTGTCTAGAATGCTCGACATAATCGGTAGCGGGTACGCGTCTTTCTTGGATACCTCGTTGACTTTACGAAAATCGAGGCAAAAACGATATTTGCCATTTGGTTTCTTTACCATGACGATCGGACTGGACCACTCACTTTGCGACGGCTCGATAACGCCTTGTTCCAGAAGCGAATCTACTTCTTTATAGATCGCCTCCTGAACTTTCGGCGAGACCGTGTAATATCGTTGTTTAATTGGTCTATTATTGCCAACATCGATTCGGTGAGTGGTTAGCGTCGTCACGCCTGGTATTTCCGCGAAACCGCTAAGCTCGGTTTCCAAGAATACGCGTAATCGCTCCTTTTCTGACGCGGTAAGAATCTGCAGGCCGCAACAGAGAGGACCGCTCTCTTTGTTACCGAAAGGAAATTCAACGTGCGGTCGTGACGCGAAATACCATATCGCTCGGTGGTATTCGACAACGATACCGAATTGCGCGATTGCCTCGATTCCCAATAAAACCGGATTTACTAAGTTGTCGAGGATGTACGCGAAAATCTCGCACGTTACGCCTTTTATCGTTAATTGAAAACGAACTTGCTCTACCGCGCGATCGATTGCCCCGGTCGCTAGAAGAAAATAGCACGGTTCTGTCGCTTTTGTAATTTTCGCGACGTTTCGCACGGATTGTAATGTTTCGCGACTCACGAACGAGAGAGAGGAACCAGAATCTACTAGCGCGTGAACGAGTTGATCCCCGATGTATGCGCTCACGATAAGGAGCGACGGTTTCGTTACGAGCGCGAGTTCGAGATCCGTTTCTGCAACGCGGGCCGATATTAATTCGTACGAGGCCGTTCTGGCCCATTCGAGCGGCTTCGTATCGCGTTTCCCGCTTCTGCTGTACAGCGGTGACAATTTCTTGTCGTTACACCTTGCTCTCCACAGCGGTAGCAGTGGAGGCTTGGTTTTTCGCGACAATTTTTTGACCGGTGTCCCTCGCGCTGACAGTTCCAGCACGTGTTGTTCGCGGCCGGCTGTTCGTTCGGCCGCGTGACAGCTCGGCTTTCCCCGGCAGCGGTCGGACGGTCTCGGCTCGGAGCCTCGCGCGAGCGGCTGTTCGGCTGCGCGACGCGACGCTCGGTGGCGAGGGGTTCTCGCGGGCGGGAGGGTGGGCTACGATACCCCGCTTCCGCGCGCCCGTCCCCTCTACCGTCGGTTACCGCGTTCACGGACTCGTATCGATACGATCTCTCGCGGCTCAAATTCTTCGTCTTTTTGTACAGGTTCGGGTTGTAGGCGAACTCTTTATTAGCCAAATACGGCGACTGATAATAATCCGCGCTCCTCGGCGTCGTATATCGTTCCCCCTCGCGTAATTGGTCCTCAAGCTCTCTCACCGTCGTGACGAGCGCGCGTGATATTACGGCGCGTAATTCATCTCTCGCGCCCCAATAGATCCGGTCTATTTTCTTTTGCTCGGACCACGAGGTTTTCGAACGCGCGAGCATCGCTTTCATGTTCGCGAGATAATCTCGCACCGGTTCGTCCGGACCCTGTTTTCGCACGCGCAAATCATGCTCCAAAAGTTCTTGATAATCTGGATCGCGAAAATTCTTATGCCATTCGCGTACAAATTCTGCCCAGGTCGACATCGGGGGACAGTTCTCAAACCACCTCGCCGCCAGATCGGTGAAGCAAATCGGCAAACAGCGCACGAGATCAGCGTCTTTCAAGTTGCAGACGCTGCGCATATTCGAAAGTCGAGTGAAGAACGCTTCCGCGTCTTCCTCCGGCTTTCCTCCGAAGGTCAGATGCCATTTCCTCATTACTTCGTACGCTGAAGCCGGGGTTCGTCGATCCGGCGGGGAGGGGCTGGCCGTTTTTGGAGTCGCCACTGGCCGTCTTATAATCGGAGTTCTCGGGCGTTCGGGAACTTGGAGGGTGATCCCGCTGGTACCGGGGAGGGAGTCGTCCGGATCGAATTTTATATTCGACCGGGCGTCCTCCTCCCCGTCCGTTTCGTATGGGCTATAATACGGCCCGTCTTCATCATTCGGCCACGTTGATCGATACATTTTTCCGACACCCGTTACCTGTTCGAATTTGTTTACGAGCGTGAGACCCGGAGCGAACCGTACTCGAGCGAGAGTCTCCTAGGCGCGCGTTGTTTACTAGTTGCGTCCGGACGCAGGGCCGTCCCCCCTCGTGCTCCCGGCCGTAACGTTACCAAAACGGAGCCCGTGGTTGTCAACCGTCGCGATATTAGGCCGTATTGTCCCGATTTATTTTCGGAGTTTCGCACGGCCGCAACACGGTACCGTACCACACAACGCTGACTTTGTGCCACAACTCAATAAGCAAATCGGTCGGAGCGACCTTGCTCTCCTTTGTCTCGAACTCGCGCGAGATATGACAAAAAAAAAACAAAAAAAATTTTCAAACTACGCGACAAACACGCAGGAATTCGAGTTCGTGCGGGACAAAGGGAAACGGTTTCGATCTTCGAAACCGCCGTTACGTTCACGACACCTGAAGACGTACACTCTATACCAATTTTACAAAATTCCACAAAATTTACAATGCAATAAATTAGGACGAACACAAGAATATTTCATAGGTTATGCAACCTCAAGAACACGGCGTAGCTGGCTCGCTATTTTATTTCTTTCCCTACGGGGAACGCACGGAGAAAATCGCTAAACGCAACGAACGTGGTTGAGCGGGTTTCTCCTGGCGTCGTCCGTCGCGAATATCTCGTCGACTCTCGAATCCGTGTCTCGTTCTATCGCCGATTTTTACGCGCTCGCGAATTTTTCCGTCTTCCTCGTACCGCGCGTAACCCTGTGAGAGTCCTCAGCCCTTCAAGTGCCTCTCTCCGTTCTCGGACAATAATCCCTTCGAGAGAGAGGTCCCTGTTCGGGCGCCAATTTGTCACGTCGCTCGCGAGCGGAGGCTTGAAAACCTCCGATCGAGCGACTTTCGGGCTTTTACAGGCCTTGAGGCCGGGCCGCGGGCCGCCGTATGCCCGTGGTCCGCCCGAGACAAAGGACGTCCGAAGGTTCGAAATTTCCGCGAGATTGTTCGGGCGCCAGACACCGTGAAAAGTGTCACGCGAAACACGACACGAATTTCGTACTCGGAGATCGAACCTTCGAAGCACGCGGATCGTAACGAGGACGCGATGGGGTCCGGTGGTTCGAACACGGAAGGACGAGGACAGCCCTTACGGCAGGACGGATCTCACGGGGAATGAACGACACCTTAATTGGCCTCGAGTGGGTGTTTTATTCCTTTGTCAAGTAATACAATTTAGCGGTCACGTGACCGCAACCCGAGAGCCCGCGCTCTTCATACAGAATTGCGGACGGTAGGTCGGTCGCAGCGCGGTTGTCGTAGGTTAAGATCGCGCGAAAGGGTACGGATGATCGGTACCGACGATACGATTTCCCGTCGGACGGGATCGCGCGAAGCGCGGATGGACGGCGCGATACAAGACTGTCGCGATAGCACGCGTACGCAAAGCACACGACGGACGATACGAACGGCGACGGAGTTGAAACGCGTTCGCTACGCAATACGACACAGGATTCGAGATGCTTGCGAGGCGTCGGACGAAATATTCGCGAGACGCGATTCCTCCGAGGAAACTTCCGAGCGCGAGATTTTGGGGGAACTCTCTACGCGAAATACCGCTCAAAGGACCGTCGCTACGGCCCGAGCCGACGGCACGAGACGCTTGGCGTCTCGGCCTTCGCGAAATATCGAGGACGAAACGACAAATGGTCGTCCTCGCGCGATAATCGAGCCAACACGCTAACCGAATATTCGAGAGGATCACTGTGCGACTCACCGTTCTTTCACCGCCGCTAGTCCCTTCCTGTGGGCCTCTTTCCGCCACACGATAATTCGGGCTTCGCTCTCGCTATTCTTCGGGGCGAACGAGAAGTCCGCCGGGGCACCACTTCGGACACGAGACGGCCGCGAGACCGGCGTGCGCTATTAGGATGTTGAGGCGCAACAACATCGCGTTCGCGATGTCGCAACAAATTCTTATCGTCTCGCGAGAGGCTAACGCAACAGTGATCATCGATTTTCGGGCGCGTGCCGCATCGATTCTCGTTCCCCCCACCCGACCTCCTTGCCGAATTTCCTAGGGCGCCTTTTCACGCGCGATGTTCGCGGGGCAGGGGCGTCTCGACGGGGTCCTTGGCTCCTGGACCCCTTCGCGAAACCGTCTCACTTTTCGGGAGACGTGGGAGGAGGCTCGTGCCTCGTTCTGGCTTCTCGGTGGCACCATCCTCGCTGGAACCCTATTTATGGCGGGATGAGGCGGCGTCGGGACCGCGAAATGATAGGGTGGTCGATAGGGGTTCCTGTCCCTTCGGCGCCTCCAAGTCGATTGACCGGGTGCCCTCGATAGTCCATAGATGGCCCGTGCACGGGGCTTCGATTCATGCCATTTGTGTTTCGTCGGACGTCCTCCTGCCTCGAAATCGTTTGCCTAGGAAATTGTCGAAGGTCGGGGCTCCGTTTCCGGGTCCGCTGCTCGGCCCTGAAACTTGCCGTTCTCGGCGCGCACGCTAGGTGTCAGTGCGCGCTCTAATTTATGGAAATTCCTCGCGGAACGCTCTCGAATCCTGTGTTTCCCGGTCTCGCGTCTCGTTATTGCACGGTCCGGTCCTTCGCACTATTAAAAATGTGCTCGCAATTAACGGCGAAGTGACGTCGCTGATTTGCAACGTCACAATATATATATATACTGTACATTAATAATTCTGTTTGTTTTTTGGTTTTGTAGGTATGCTGTTTACACCAGAATTGCACACTGAGGAGAACGTGATGCCGGCCAGAAGTTGGAGTACGAAGACGATGCGACAACGACTTCCTAGAATGTGCTGTCCAGGGATCGAGGAGGAGAGGGCTGCGACAACCAGGAACGAGGAAGACGTCTGTCTAGTTTCTGGCGTGGTAAGCATATCTAAATTATGCCATTTATATATATATATATATATATATATGTATATATATTCATACATACATATTGTACATTAATGTGTTTGTCTTTGTATTTTTTAGGTATCCTGTGCATGCCACAACGCGTGACCGGCCACAAGTTTGCGGAAGAAGAAACTATTATATACAGAGGGTGGCCCACATAACTCTTAACAGCTGAAAACGATGTTTGTTAGATAAATGAAGGCCACCTTCATTTCTTTTAAATGGAATGAGATATTTTTTATTAATACATCCAATCGATGCAGCTGGACAGTCGTTACAAAAAAAAGTACTAACCTTTGTATGTCGAAAAGTTAATAGGTCTGGAGACATTTCAATTTAAATAACTCTGAAATACCATTACAGTCGTACTAAGACGTTACACTAGTAAGTAAACGCTAACGTCTTGGTACGACTGTAATGGTGTTTCAGAGTTATTTAAATTGAAATGTCTCCAGACCTATTAACTTTTCGACATACAAAGGTTAGTACTTTTTTTTGTAACGACTGTCCAGCTGCATCGATTGGATGTATTAATAAAAAATATCTCATTCCATTTAAAAGAAATGAAGGTGGACTTCATTTATCTAACAAACATCGTTTTCAGCTGTTAAGAGTTACGTGGGCCACCCTGTACAAAGTAAAATTATTATATGATCCATGTTAATAAAATTTTGTAATTCATGTGTTTTTTTACAACAATAAAGAGTATTAATAATAATAATAATAATGTAATAATGACGCTTCATTAATCCCTACTAGCTCATTCATTTGTTTTCCCTTCACCAACCCGAATTGAGTAGATAAATTTTAAAATTTTTTGAAAATTTTCAACATCGCTTTTCATTTAATACCTTTACTTTATTTCAATATCACTATTATTAAATCGATTTTTATTTTGCACGAAGATCCGAAAACTAATAATTATAAAGAATAAAATTACAAAAATACATTATTCAATGAGCTTTATCATTTCTTTTTCCCTCCTTGCGTGCGAAATAAGTAAAATATGTTAAAATAAATAAAAAAGTAAAAATTTTCTTTACCGACATCTGCCACACTAGTGCGACTTGCCCTGAATAACGACATTTGCCACATTAGTGCGACCGTGCTGCCCTCGTACGACAACAAGTAGCGGAGCCGTGAGAAGTAACGGGATAAGCGAGAGACATTTTCATAAACCTAAAACCGCCGAATAATGTAAATTATGCCTTGAATACGTAAAATTCATCCATTCTTAGGGTCCGTCCCACCTAGATTAATCTTTTATCTAGCGATTGCGACTACCTAGAACCCTGAAATGTGCATTATAACGTCAGGATTCGAAATATACGGAACCTCTGCAATCCTCGTGTATGTATACGTGTCTAGCGCTGTGTGCGTCACGCACACTAGAGCGTTGGCCGAAACGAGGACGGACCTGCCGAGGCCAGATCGAACCGCGTTTCGGACGAGGGCCCGTCCTCGAGCCCTTACGGTCATAACTTGCCCTCGGCAGATTCGAGGAATTTGGCTATCTGGGTAAGCATGTATATACTATAAATATAAATTGTCAGCTCACGTTAAATCGCCTCTGACTATAAGCATGTATATACTATAAATATAAATTGTCAGCTCACGTTAAATCGCCTCTGACTATAAGCATGCATATACTATAAATATAAATTGTCAGCTCACGTTAAATCGCCTCTGACTATAAGCATGTATATACTATAAATATAAATTGTCAGCTCACGTTAAATCGCCTCTGACTATAAGCATGTATATACTATAAATATAAATTGTCAGCTCACGTTAAATCGCCTCTGACTATAAGCATGCATATACTATAAATATAAATTGTCAGCTCACGTTAAATCGCCTCTGACTATAAGCATGCATATACTATAAATATAAATTGTCAGCTCACGTTAAATCGCCTCTGATTGTATATGTAGCATAAATTTATAGTATTAAAAATTGCCAACTTAGTTTGTCCAGAATTGTTTCACGTACTTTGAACATTTATTAATTTTTGCACAGGTTTGTGGCGATAAGATGTTTTTCTTATTTTATTTCCTAACCATTCTAGATCTTTATGAATTTTAACTTTCATCATATAGTATGCAAGATTTTTCCGATGGAGCCCACAAGTTTCATGTTGAAACCAACCTGGATATTTCATATCCACAGCTTCCATCATTAATGGAAATAATATATCTTGTATACCATATTTGTGTCTAATATTAGGATAGCCCGCATCAAATACTGCATTCATTAATTTGAATACAAATGAAAACTCTGCGGATGGAGCACACAAATGGCCTAATAGTTCGCCGTCATTTGTGTCATAAGCTCTGAAAAATGTTAATATCTGCCTATCCTGTATGTAATTATGGTTTTCACTAATTAACGAAATCGAACATTGCTCACAACCAGATTTCTTAATGCATTTCATCGCCACAAATCCTGCAAAAAATTCAACCGCGGAAGCTTCTAATGTTTTGTCATTAACATACGAAACATCAATGACAACTTCTTCGACATCAATGAGCATGTCTTGATCAATTTCAAGTTCATGACTTGTATTTATCGATGTTAACGCACTATTAGATGTAGCATCATGTTTCGAGCTTGGAAGTAAAGTTTCAGCCTCATCATCCAAACAATTGGCAGATTGAGCCGGTTTTGACAAATTTAATACCATGTTCTTTTGTAATGTCAAGCGGAAACATTTTGGAGACGGATTCTGATTATAGGTTCCACCATAAGTGCGAATCATTGAAAATAAATTTTCTAATGGGTCTTGATTCACTCTAGACGTCATAAAAAATTTAATTCCATCGCGTTGAAGATCGTCCCATAATAGCAAAATAGCTTTAACAGAAATTTCCAAACCTTCGAAACATGGTGGTATATCCAGACCTTTAGACGTGATGGTACGCCATTTGGCACATTTGTCTAATAGTGCAACTAAGTTAGTTTTTGCATTTAAACGAATTTCCGACAATGCACATCTGTCGGGATTCGAATCGTTACAAGTTCTACTGTTTAAAGAATCAAAACTATCGTTGAGGAGTTTGAAAAATTCAGCAGTATGCATGACTGTTGGACTATCAATTTCTCCCACCGTTCCAGCGGTTAAAAGAGCTGCTGAAACTCTGCGACTAAATACTTGCAGAGCTAAACGACATTTCATTTTTTCAAAGTTATTTGGAAAAATGTGCTTTTCCGATAATTTGCAAGCAGCTCTCGTTGCTTTACCATCTTCTAATTGCCATAACGAACGTACGTCCTTCCATGATGCAATTTTGTTATTATCAAAAATAATATCATATTTCAAAAGTTGATTCCTTATAGACTTAAAAATATGTGGTATATCAAAAATTGTATATATTTTTTGATTTCCATGCATGAAATATGGACGGTCAACAGAAATTTTATTTATAATGGCACTTCGCATATTGCTACCTTGATCACAAACAACAGCACGTACTTTTAGTCCCGTGTTTAAAATTGCATCTATAACTTCATTTAACAAGGATGTTAAATGAATATTATTAATTGCATTACTGGTCAAGATGTATGCTACAGGTTGTTTCCAATTATGTAGCAAGCCTCTGACCATAAAAACTAATACTGAAGTTGCTACCTTATTAGTACATCCTAGTGATCCTAAATCTTCAAAACCTTCAACTTTCTGTCGACCTACATGGAAATCGAAACATTTCTTTATCCGCATTTCATCTAGCAATAAAACACAGTTGCGTTCGCTAGTGTCCATACAATCAACTTTTGATTTAAGTTGTACAAAAAAGTTATTGCAAATACCTGGCCATAGGTTTACATTGCTAAACCATTTACTCATTATGCTTCTCCCAGGTAATATAAAATCAAATTCTTTACGCATTTTCGCGTACAAACTGGGCGAAGTATAATGCATCTTTTTTGATAACTGCTGCTCTTCCTCAGTATACAAAGATTGCTTTTTATGAAACAATTGCATCGTAATAAATGTTAGTAAAAACCCTTGGATTCGACGTCGTATAGCCTTTAGAAGCGTTTCGTCTGACAAATTACCTTCTGTCATTATTTTTAGTTTTCGTCTCAGACGTAAAATAATTTTCTTATTATTTTTATTTTCCCGTATTAATTTAATATGTTTAGCTCTTAATGTTTTAATAGCAGCAGACGTTTTTCGCTGTAGGTTCATTTCATCAGAATCGTTATCCTCATCATTAGATTCAATATTATAAACAATTGGTTCCGCATTTCTTTTCAATCTGCCACTTGGAAATTTTGCATTTTCTGAAAAATGTCTGCTGCATATTGAAAATGTCCGCAATTTTGCGTCTGATTCTTCTATTAGATGATCGCAACCACTATTTACTAACCATGTGATTAACCGATCTCTATCAGAAACTGGCAGACTATGAAATCGGACATTTAATATGTTGTCCCTACTTCTAATTCCACAATTTTTATAAATACAAATGGTACTATGAGTAACTTTACTCACCATTTTGTTGATGGTATTGTTTAATTGTAAATTGTGTATATCCTCACCTCTTACACTTTATTACTTCCAATTACACTGTACTACAAAAGCACACGCGGAAAATGTTTCACACGCGTGAGCATTCGATCGCACGGTATCGTAAAATAAACAATGCTTCTCGTGATGCGATTCGCGCGCGACGGTGATTCGGTTGCAGTGGTGAGATGCTATGAAGAAAGCAACAATGTATGACTTTTATGAAAATATCGGCCGTCCTCGAAGTTATTTGAATCCTGCAGATTTTGTATAATTTTTCCCTACACAGGGTGGTTCACCAGATATTACAATCTCGATTTACGCCATTACTATTATTTGCAACGAGAAATATGTACATGGTGATGTTATGGTTTCAAGAAATGCACATAATGGTTTTATTCTTTCTTTTTGTAGGTGGACGCGTAAAGAACTTATGAAGGCCAACTTTGATTTTATAAATGGAACTGTATGTTTTTATGCACCAGTCGATGCATTTTGCTTTCTACATAAAGATTAAAATAGTAAAAAAATGATTAGTTTAATAGATATATTAATGTAAATATTGCAATTGAAACCTCGGATAAATAATACTGTTTACACAGAAGCTTAGACCACTTTTTCGATATCAAGGAACGTATCATAAACGATTGTTGTAAAATATCGACCAAGATCTTGAGGGTGGAGATGTAAATATACTTTGGATAAACCCTTTTTGTAAATAAATATTAAAAAAGTAAAGTTGTCATTAGCAACAAAAAGTGAGGTTTTCTTAGAAATAATTAAATTTAAAAAACCTTTAAACTAACAATTTTTCAACATATATACGTCAAGTAGTACTTTTTTATAGATACTAAACAGCTGCATCAATTGGTGCATAAAAAGTTTTTATTAAAAACATTTGGTTCTATTTAAAAAATCAAAATTAACCATCGTAAGTACTTGACTCGTCAAAATTGCACGACTTAACTTTTTTTAGCAATTAGAAGCATTGATTTACTAAATGACGCGTAAAACAGATTTTATAAAAATTAAAATTGGTAGGAATTACATGAAAAAATAAAAGACTTTCTAAAAAATTTTTATTTCGAATCTGTCTTTACATCTGCGTTAATAATACACGTACTGCAAATTTCATCAAAATCGGTTGGCGTAGAAGAAAACAACACGCATAGAAAGCAGGGATTGAAAACTATTATGAAACCCAAGATGATGTTATAACTGTTATAAGACTATCGATATTGTTTTATATCGGTTACGGTTCCGGTTCCGGTTCCAGTTTCGATTCTGTCATTTTAAATTCCGTATTGTGTTCGGCATTATGTATTTATTTGGGGTGTACGGGCCGCCCGATTGTCGAGCTGCCGAAGAGAGTACATAACTCGACTTCGCCGGACACGTTCGGAAAGAATCGGACAAGTTCGGACGAGCGAGTTATTGCGATACCCGAGAACATCTCTGCGTTCTTATGAAATAGATAATTGCAATAATGGCATTCTTTCATAACTTATAACGTAATTTTTAATATATAAACACTATTTATTATTTGAGTAGTTATTCATTGTTATTTATAATGTAAACAATTGTTACATACATTTTTTATAATTTGTTTCTACACTCCATATTTGGATTATTATTTCAATAATTTCTTGTTAAAATAATTGTTTAAATAAATTATTATGGAGATAATACTTCAAATAATAAATATAGAAATAATTAAACATACAATTACTTTAACAAGAAACTATATTGAAATATGTAAGAGATAGCCTGGATTAAAACAGCAAATGCGAATCAACTTTATTTAAACGCCTTTTTCCGGAGACTGTTTCTTGTTCATTTCGTTTTCGACGTTCCGCTTCGTTTTTGACGTTCGCTTGTCGTTGGCTACGAACCGCTTGTAAATAACATTTACAATACACCGGGTGGCGTAACATGAATAACAGCAACATGAACAACAGCTTACAAATATTAGTTCAAATAATAAATATAGAAACAATTTATAAAATTTGTTTATTTAAAAAATAATTTTAAGAGTACATTAGTATTGAAATAATAATTTCAATAATGAATATAGAAACAAATTACTCAAATGTATTTATTTAAAAATGGTTTAAATTATAAATAACAATAAATAATGATGATTACAGAATATTTTTCGTTTACGAATCATTGTTTTATGTATAATTTTCAAATTAATTTTGTTTGGGATTGGCTGAGCGTGTCGGCAGCGTGAACGCGCCGATTTACTGCGCCGCCGCGCTATTGGCGGATTCACGCGTAACAGCGAGATCGAGAGTCGATAAGCAGCTCGCAGTAGCTTATGCCAGCACCGTCGGACATCGATTATGATCGATTATCGACCCCGAAAATGGGATTACTATTGGCGGATCGCTCTATCGATCCGCCAATCAATAGTTCGACGGTGACGGTAAACTGCCAGCTGTTCGACTCCGATCGCAACGTACATCAATCGTGCTATCTCGTCGCTACGGAAAACGTCGTGCGTCTCGGTGACCGGTTATTCGCGATTTAGTCGATTTAACATCGGGATTCACGGGCACTACTCGTGAATATATCTTCGGGCAAAGTGATACTCATTTTGTAACCACACTCATCTTTATCCAATATCACTCTTTATTCATCATACCCAGCCAAAACAAGCGTGAGTTTTGGCCACACAAAACATCTCCATTGTACATAATATCCGTTATACATTGAACGATCCCAACTTTGGGAAATAAAGTTACGTTTAAGTGAAGTGGCCTATTTTAACCCCTTCCAATCCGTAACATTTGGTCCTTCGAGCCGGATCCAGTGCTGCAGTTCACTGGAAAGTTAAAATAAAGTGAGTGCATCTTAATCGTCTCGCTTTTGAAATCGTGAAGGCAACAATGGCTGACCTCATCATAAAACAACGGCTTCTCGCGCAACGCATCTCTCGGGTCGCGGACATCCTGAAGACTCGATACCAGGGCAACATCTCTATCGAAATTCTTCGTAGCTCTCACGCCTTCATCGAACAACTGTGGGATGCCTACTACAAGGGCGATTCGGCCATTAGAACCGCCGCTAGAAAGGACTCAAAGTTGATGGAGAGCTATAACGTGGATGACGAAGAATTCGAAGAGACCGAGATGAGCTACTTCGAGCAGGCCGGTTCCTTACTCGACATGATCACCGAACACGGAGCCGACGCGACCGTTACAGAACCGTCGACTTCAAATGCAACGGCCGTCGAGAATCACACTCAGAGGTCACGCGCTTTGTTGCCAACATTGTCTCTGCCCACGTTCGAGGGCAATGACAAAGACTGGCCGTCCTTTCGGGACTTGTTTACTGACCTCGTCGTCAACGACCCATCTTTATCATCACGGGAACGCCTTCGTTACTTGAAGGATTGTTTGAAAGGCGAGGCCGTCAACCTCCTCAAACACGTGGAGACAAACACAACCGACTTCCAAGTCGCTTGGGAGGAACTTGACAACATCTACGCCAACCTTCGGCTTTCTTCGGAGCAAGCGCAATCCGAAACACTGACCGACAGGATGCATCAGCCGATACTCGGCCATCCTGATGGTCAAAACGGGCAGCAAATCAGATGGAGACCTGAACAGGAAGAAAGGTTAGTGGATTACGAGCTGAGCTCCGTCGCTCGCGGTGTATCTGGTGCACCTTACCTCGTACCCAGATGTCACCTCGCCAAGGTGGAGGAGCACCTCCACCCTGTGGACTTGCACATCAGGAGAGTCAGATACTTGGCTGACCATCATCACGGAGTGGACACACCTCCTGAGGCGGGACCTAGGTCGCAGGAACTCCGAGATTTCCTCATCGCTGGCGGCTTTTCACGTGGCACGTGGACTTCCGACTCCCTGAATCTTCGCAGCGTCTTCGATAACTGGGTCTCTCTCTCTGACTGCTGCCAGATCATCGCTTCTGCTTCTCACTGGAACTTTGGGTTCCCCGAGCTCTCTGCGCTCGTCGGAACATCTCTACTCGGGCCTCCATCGGAGAGCTGGATCCACCAGACAAGCGAGTTTCCACGGTGCCCGTGGACATCCTGCTCCAGGAATCTTCTGGATGGTCACTCCACCTCCGAGCTGAAGGAAGTCGGCGGATGGGATACTCTCGTCCTTCACTGCAACTTCAGCATCAACTGGGTTTCTCTCTCTGACCGCTGTCAGACCACATCGGCATCCTCTCTACGGATCTCTGGGTTCCCCGAGCTCTCAGTGCTCGGCGGAACATATCTACTTGGACGTTCATTGGGATGCTGGATCCTGATGGCGGGCGGCTTTCCACGGTGCCCGTGGAAATCCAACTCCAATCCACTTGATTGGAACTCTGGGTTCCCCGAGCTCTCAGGGCTCGGCGGAACATATCTACTTGGACTTCCATTGGGGTGCTGGATCCTCATGGCGGGCGGCCTTCCACGGGGCACGTGGACAACCGAATCCAGGAATCAACTGGATTTTCACTCCTCCTCGGAGAGGAAAGGAGTCGGCGAATGGGACCTGCCCATGTGTCGCTGCGTCTTCGACAACCACGGGCCCTCTTCATCTGACTACTGTCAGATAATCGCATCTCCTTATCGCTGGAACGCTGGGTTCCCCGAGCTCATTGTACTCGGAGAAGCGTATCTACTGTATGTATACCCTCTGGCTACGTTGTGGGTCGAAGCTGCCCACAACCGATGCCTGCACGGGGGAACACAACTTCTCTTGGCAGCGCTACGCCATAATTGCTGGATCCTCAGCGGTCTTCAGTCGGTGAAATCCTGTATCGACTTTAGCACCGTCTGTATAATCTGGGAAGGGCAAACTGCCCAACCTAAAATTGGAAAAACTTCAATTAATTCTAATCACGGCTCATATTCCAGATCTGGAGGCTATTATCACGCACCTACGCACCTTCGATCCAGGCAGGATCGTGGTCAGCGGAACTCCAAGCGAGGCAACTCTTGGAAATTTAAACTACCTTCCTCTCGTCACTTGAAGGAAATCTGGGAAGCTGCTGTGAACTCTTCTAAGCAGCACTTACGCAGGATCTTCAGAGAGCAGCGACGGTCCTTCGAGGAGCTGACCACGCTCCTGACTGGTATCGAAGCTGGCCTTCTCTCAAAATTCATATTTACGTTGACAGACGACCCTGAGGATCCTGCAGCCCTGACACTGGGGCACTTCTCAATCGGAGAATATCTCACCTCCTTTTCAGAATCCAACCTCGAGGAGCCACCAGTATCCAGGGTACCTCGATGGCATCGGGTTCTCGTCGCAACCGTGCGCATCTTGTCGTCGCCATTTCGTCGATCAGTGGCCAAGTTTATCACTCGGTTGTCGCCTGAAGACGAGGAGAAGGATACTGGTGGAACTCCTGAGGCTGGATTCACACGCGGGTCTCCAGATTCATACCTAAAATCGTAATTTAGGTTAAGCTATTGTTTTGGTGAATCACCTACACAGTTCACTTTCTTCGAATCCAGCTAACAATGTTATCACGCACTCACCTCGGTATCACGTCGTACATCAAAACTGTAATCGCTGATCATCTCTTCATTTCACCATCACTGCGTTCACTCGGTACCACTATCACTTATAGTTCTTTCAGGTACTACGCAGCCCGTTGTCGACTCATTCAGCAATTCCTCGCATTACGTACGTTATCGCCCACCTGATTGGTTAATTATTTCGTACAATTTCGTCAATGACTGACGAGGCGGGCGGAATGTTTGGGATTGGCTGAGCGTGTCGGCAGCGTGAACGCGCCGATTTACTGCGCCGCCGCGCTATTGGCGGATTCACGCGTAACAGCGAGATCGAGAGTCGATAAGCAGCTCGCAGTAGCTTATGCCAGCACCGTCGGACATCGATTATGATCGATTATCGACCCCGAAAATGGGATTACTATTGGCGGATCGCTCTATCGATCCGCCAATCAATAGTTCGACGGTGACGGTAAACTGCCAGCTGTTCGACTCCGATCGCAACGTACATCAATCGTGCTATCTCGTCGCTACGGAAAACGTCGTGCGTCTCGGTGACCGGTTATTCGCGATTTAGTCGATTCAACATCGGGATTCACGGGCACTACTCGTGAATATATCTTCGGGCAAAGTGATACTCATTTTGTAACCACACTCATCTTTATCCAATATCACTCTTTATTCATCATACCCAGCCAAAACAAGCGTGAGTTTTGGCCACACAAAACATCTCCATTGTACATAATATCCGTTATACATTGAACGATCCCAACTTTGGGAAATAAAGTTACGTTTAAGTGAAGTGGCCTATTTTAACCCCTTCCAATCCGTAACAAATTTTAAATTCCAATACTTTTTTAGGATATTACGTGGTAATTACTTTTGTTTTTCCTACATCTATACACTGTCGATTATAAAACGATAACTACAATGGTGAACAATAAGGGACATAAGAAAGCAATAAGAGTGCGTAATGAAATTATACAATAAAAAGTAATTTTTTTCTAAGAATTACAGAATGTGAGTAATGTCAGCATTCTACATTTAATTATTATCTGCGGTACTGAATCTATTTACCTACGCCACTGACGCAGTTTCATGTGGTTCACGAACAAATGATTTATTTAGGTAGAGAGCGCTGACCACCAACAGTATTTCGTCGGTGGTGGAACTTTTAGCGATGTGGTCTTTCAGGTCACTGTAATTTCCACCGTTACCACCCCGCCCATTGCGCCCACTTACCGGACCGCGGAATAGCACGGGCGCTGGCAGTCTTTAACAGTATCTCGTCGGTGTAATTATCCAGCTTTATTTCCTTTTTTCATTCCGGTAACGGTAAATTACCGACCGTCGGTAACTGACTGACGCACAATCCGACGATTCTTCTTCTATTCTTTTCCTTCTTTATTTCGGTGTGGCGGAGCGCCGGCCCCGCCTCTCTTTCTTGCGACTGCTACGTACCGAGTGTCGGTAACATACCGACCGGCGGAGTACCGGCGAAGCCGGTGCTACGCCCTCGCTGTTTCCAATGATTTTCATTAAATTTTTGACCAACTTTAACATAATTACCCGTTTACGGATGCCGGTGACTCGGCATTTAACGGTAACTTACCGACCGTCGGTAAGTCTGCAGCCAAACTTCGGACGATTATTCTTCTTTGCTATTTCTCTTTTTCCCAGCAGTGTGGCGGAGCGGCGGCTCCGCCGCCCCTTTGCCCTCACCAATTGCGGAAACTCTCTTTCTTGCGAATGCTACGTACCGAGTGTCGGTAACTTACCGACCGGCGGAGTACTGGCACCGACGAGATACAGTATCTCGTCGGTGGTACTGGCGAAGCCGGTGCTCTGCCCTCGCTCTTTCATATGATTTTTATTTCATTTTTATCCCCCTGTGCCGCAGTTACCACTTAGCACATGCCGGTTACCCGGCATGCAATGGTAACTTACCGACAGTCGGTAAGTCACTAACCAACCTTCGGTCAATGATTGAAATTTGCGTCTTCCGTCTTTGCCAAGAGTGTGGCGGAGCGCCGGCTGCGCCGGCGCTTTGCCCACATTAGCAACAGCCACTTTTCACTTCGGGGTCCTTCGTTACCGACGGCCAGTAACTTACCGTCGGTCGGCATGTTACTGGCAGTCGCTAACCAAGAAATTTTTTTTTGCTTCTCTTTGCGTTGCCGTTCCTGAAACACTGTTGCGGAGGGCCGGCGGAGCCGGCGCTACGCCCTCGCTTGTCGGTGCGAATTTATGCGGCGTGCTCCCTTCCTTGCCGACCGACAGTGACTTTCCGACGAATGGTCACTTACTGGCAGTCGGTAATGAGGAAATTCCTGTATATTCGCGTCTCATTTTTCTTGGTTACTCGCAGCGCGATTCCTGCCTTACCGACAGCTGGTACATTGCCGACAGACAGTATTTCAAGAGCAGTCGGTAACCTAAACAACTCAAAAAAAAAAAAGGAAAGAAAAGAAAAGAATAATGCGCTCCCACATTCCAATCCTAACCCAGTCCAGTGTCATTCCTATCCTGACCCGACTTACAATTCATCTGCTCGCAATCCTAACCGACTCCTTAACACGAGAGATCTATCCTAACGGAACAAGCTACACTATCCTATCCAAAGACAACTTGCACGCACTTGAAATCTTTCACTCAATTGGAAATGATGAGGTTCGTATACCTACAGACACTCGAAAGCTCTCTTCAATCCTGAACCCAGAGGAGGTTAGGATAGCATGGTCTTTGGCGCTTCGGAGGTTAGGATAGCATGGTCTCTGGGGCCTCGGAGGTTAGGATAGCATTGTTACAGAGTGCCTCAAGGGTTGGGTCCAAGGCCATGTGTCGCTGACAATGCTGACTTTGAACCATTGTCGGTTTCGTCTTCACTATTTGTGGAGGTCACATGGCTAAATCCTCTCACTCCAACCTCCTCGTGGTGGCCCCGGGCACCCACTGCGGTGGGTGGCGAATGGAGTGAGGGGGCGCATAGGGGGGGTGCCTGTGGCTTTGTACTGCGCGCTGTTTGCGCAGAAGGGCACCTCCCGGCGTGATCACGTGTCCCGCACAGCAAGATGTCTGTGCAGGGCCGCAAACCGCAGCCCGGCCCCCAGGGGCCGGAGGCCGGGGGGGCTTGCCTTAACCGGCCGGCTCTACGAGGATTGCGCCCTCTATAAAAAAGCCCTTAAGCTCAAGTCTGTGGCTCGCGGCGAAGAGATCTCCTACGGATTCGACGCCGGAGGAGGGCCGGGTGAGTGCATTCGGTTCTTAGCGAGCCACTCCGGGGCACCTGCCCGCACTTCCGGAGTAAGTAGGGCTTCCCCGCCCCTCCTTCGCCGGGGGGGCTTGAAGAGGCAAGGCGGCTCTGCCTGGGGCGATATTCTTTCCGACCACGCTCGTGGGAACAAGTTTAAATGGATTTTTCAAAAATATTTGGGGACAAGGGGGGGTTAGGCGCGAAGGGGCGCGGAGGTGATGGGAAGGCGGGCCCGGCTAAGCCGGGTGGGAAGGGGGGTAGCGGACCGGGGGAGGGTTCCTCCGCCGGCGGAGATGCCCCTGCAGCCGGAACCTCGGGGAACCGAGGCGAAGGGCGCGGGGATGCGATGGAGGTAGGGGGGACGACCCGCCAAAGTGCGGCGCCGGGGTCCGATTCGGATTCTCCGTTTCGGTTCACGGTGCCGACGAGCCCGGGCTCGGGCGGTATGACGTCCCCCCCGCCTCCATTAAGCCCGGGATCGGGGTTCTGGCCGTCGCCGCAAGGCGACGTGCCATGGCCCCCATCACCGGGAGGGGAAGACCTGGGGGCCGGCAGCGGAGGGGACGGCGGGTCCGTCCACTCCGTCTCGTCGGCCTCCTCAGCGGGCACGGGCAGGGGGTCTATGGGGTCGCGGAAGAGGAGCGGGGCTCCCCTTAAGACCGCCAAGACGACGGGGGTGAGGCAACCCACTCCTCCTAGGGATCCTACGGATCCGAGGAGTGAGGTTGCCTTCGGGAAGACGTCTCTCGCGGGGCTGCCGGATCCGGGGGAGCTGCGGACTAAGTGCCGCGGCTCCAACGTGTACGCCCTGCGAGAGACGATAAGGACTTCGACACAGATAGTGGACTCGGTGTCCACTGTGTCGAAGGGCCTTAAGAGGACCCTCGCCCGCGATCTGCGGGCCGCGTGCCTCGAGATCCGGGCGGCCGGGTTCGAGCTCGCGGCCCGCGCGGTCGAGTCCGGGGCCGACATCACCGAGGTCGAGGAGGCCCGCTCCTTCGCGAGGGATCTGGAGGTCAAACTCCGGAGAGTTCGCGAGGAGCGGGACCAGCTCCTCGACAAATACGAGGGACCGCCCATCCAGAAGATGGCGCGGATGGGGATTAAACCCCCCAACCCCTCCGGGCCGGAACCGGGACCTCAGTCCCGGCATACGCCGGAGGAGTTGGGGAGAGTCGGCCCGGGACCGGCACTGCCCCTGCCCGCTGGGGGGGGGGCGCGGGGAGGTCGACGCTGGCCGTCGATAGGGGGATAAAGTCGCGCGAGGGGGGGAGCCTGTCGGTCGAGGCCGTGGAGCGGCTGATCGACGACAGGCTCTGCGCATTTGAGGACCGCCTTTTGAAGGCGCTCCTCCCCCACGGGGACAGGGAGGTCCCCGCCGGCGCCGCGGGGGCCATTATGGGCCCACCGCCCGCTGGACGGGCTGCCCCCAAGGCCAAAAAGGCCAAGGGGAAGGGGAGGGGGAAGGGAGGACCTTCGAGGTCCCCCTCAGTCGGCTCCGCTGCGTCGAGTCGGGCGGGGGGGAAAACCCCCCTTCCGGCTCGACCGCAGCGGGGCCAAGGGAAGAGCGAGGGGAGCTGGACCGAGGTGGTCCGGAAGGGGGGCAAGCGGGCGGCTAAGGCCGCAGCGCAGCCACCCCCGAAGGTCGGCCTCGGGATAGCTCCCACTCGGAAGGAGGACCCCCCTAAGGGGTCGGGAGTACCCCCTCCCAAGGGGAAGAAGCCCGCGGCGCCCAAGCTGCCGCGGCAGCCGAAGACGGCTGCCGTGGTGCTTACCGTTCCCGTGGGCGTCAAGGCGTCCTATGCGGACGCCATGAAGAAGGTGACGACCGACATCCGTCTCGAGGATGTCGGCATCACGGAGGGGCTGGCCTTCGGTCGTGCCCAAACCGGTGCCCTCATCATGAGGGTTCGCGGGGCGGGTGGCCGGGAGAAGGCGGTCCTCCTCGCGGGACGAATGCGCGAGTCCCTGAAGGACTCGGGGGTGACGGTGACCACCCCCACTCGCACAGCCGAGATCCGGCTCCGGGGCCTTGGCGCGGGCGCCACCCCGGAGACCGTGCGAGAGGCACTCGTGGGGGCAGCTGGCTGCCTCCCCGAGGAAGTGCGGGTGGGGAGGGTCAACAGACCCCCCAACGGGGAGGGAAGTGGGCCCGGCACGTGCTGGGCCCGGTTGCCGCTGGCGGCAGCGCGGAGGGTGGCCGGTGTCGGCCGAGTCCGCGTGGGGTGGGCCTCGGCGCGGGTGGAGGTACTCGAGCAGCGACCGCTGCAGTGCTTCCGGTGCCTGCGCCGAGGTCACACGTGGGCGCAGTGCGCCCACACGGGAGAGGCGAGCCGGCTTGGCCGGTGTTATCGGTGTGAGGATGAGGGGCATTTGGCGGCGGCCTGTCGGCCCCCCCCCAAATGCCCACTCTGCGGGGATCTGGGCCTGCCGGCCGACCATCGGTCCGGCACCAAGGCCTGCCCCTCCTTCCAGTCCAGTGGGACACGAAGGAGGGGAGGTAAGGGGCAATCGGCCCCGAAGGACCCGGTCACTAGGACCGGGCCCCCGCCGGCCGAGCGGGCTCGCCCTCCCGAGGGGGGTATGGAGGTGGACGTGGAGGACGCCCCTACCACGTCCACAGGGCGCGGGCGCCCTAAGGGGGGAGAAACCCCCTCCGATGACCCGGATACCGGGCCACCGAAGGGGGTCTGAACGCGAAGACAGCCGGGGTCTGAACGCGAAGACAGCCGGGGTCTTCGTGTTCACGGGTGGGGGTTCGACCTGGGGGTGCACGTGCACCCCCCCGAAGGTCGAACTTTTTCGCGTGCGGCGACCTCCTCTCCGGGAGTGGTGGGACGAGTGGACTAACCACCCAGTCTTGCACCGGCCCGGAAAGGGGGTCGCCGGGGGACGCTAGGGGTGTACGGGGTCGCTCCCGAACATTCCCATCGGGCGTCCCAGGGAAGGGGGAGGGTGTGGCATCCGCCGCTGCACTCTCTCGAAGGGGCCGATAGGTCGGGGGGCTTCTCCCCCCGACGGGGTGTCTAATGGAAAGACTGCGGGATGGCCAGTTGTATGCTCGCGCGATCCTGGTCACCCGCATCATAGTCTAGGGGCGGACGTTGTAACCGTACGATTACATATTGGTTGCCATGGGAACAGACCGACGCGATTTCCACCTCTTCGAGCCGCGACGGGATCTACTATCCTTGTCTAAGGAAGGACAGTGGATCATTACGCCTAATTAGAGTGCGCGCGCATCGATCCCTACTCGATCTAGATCGAAGGAGGTCGATGCGCGAAACAAATTCGGCACTCTACGTCTGGAAGCGGAACGGATAACACGCGACTCTAAACGATCCGGCGAAAACCGGTACGGGTTCGAGAAGTCAAACCGACTTCGCAATTCTAGTCAAACCGCCTAGATTGCCTTCGTCTCGTATGCGCCTCAAACCGAGGAGTCACTGATGCAAACCGCACAGGGGCACTGCCAAGTGATTTAAATAGCGGGTGTTAAATATCGTAACAGCATAGTAGTCTTTTATTGAGGAACGTACGAGACGACGGGAATCTGTGTTAGAAAGGAATCGTGTGGTATCCGTCGCAAATAACGATTTGACGAAGTACAGTTCAAGTTAATTATCCTAGAACCGGAGTGTGTCTGGGCCCGCTATCCGGCGTAGAAGGACATACTCCTTTGGTGAAGCGTAATAATGCGAACTTCGTACGCGTCGACAGACAGAATGTCTCTCTGAGAAATCAGCAAGGTATCTGGGTGCTTCGACAGTCATATTTCGTTCAGGTCTTACGCGTGTAAAGATACAACTAGACCAAGTACAGTTCAAGTTCACTATTCTAGAACCGGAGTGTATTCGGACCCGCCGATAGGTGTAGAAGAATACACTCTTTTGGTGAAGCGTAGTAATGCGAGCTTCGTACGCGTCGGCATACGGGCTATTCCTCTGAGAAATCAGCAGAATACCTGGATGTTTCGACAGTCGCCAGTTGTACGGGAATACGTGAAATAAACGTTGCAATTAGTATAATTTGAGCTATATCCTCTAGGCCCGGAGTACGACTAGATTCACCTGACGGTGCCGAAGGTTTCACTCTTTTGGGAAAGCGAATATAGTGAGAATTTCTTTACGTGTCATCCTGCATGATATTCCTCCGAGCGATCGGCAGAATACATGCAGGTTATGATGGTTGCAGACGTCGGGCGTTGCGCACGTAACATCACGACCGTATTAACTAACATCTAAGCGAAATAAAAGAGAGACTTTCAGACGTAGTGTCCTGGGGCGTCTAATAGATTCTGCGAGCGGCATTTATAAGAGTATCGCGCTAACGCGACCGTATTTGATAGTGGGAGTTTCGGTAAATCATTTAATATCTTGCTATAAGCAAGTTTTTCTTGTACATAGGGAGTATCGCGCTAACGCGACCGTATTTGATAGTGGGAGTTTCGGTAAATCATTTCATATCTTGCTATAAGCAAGTTTTTCTTATATATAAGGAGTATCGCGCTACTGCGACCGTATTTGATAGTGGGAGTTTTCGGTAAAACATTTCATATCTTGCTCTAAGCAAGTTTTCTTTTATATCAAGAGAATCGCGAACGCGATCGTATATGACGTAGGACTTTGGGTAAATCGTTCATATTGCCTTGAGCAAGGATTTGTTCCTCCACAAATTGTATCGAGTCACGGCGACCGTGTCGAATTGTAAATCCCAATAAGTGTATCTGGATTGAATATCTCGATTTGAAACATCGCATAATCGATTGTGATCCACAAGGGCAAATTCCAATAATTGTATTGATAATCACCGCGTTACATCTCATGGTCATACTAAGGACTTCTAACAACCAGGTCTTCAACAGATTGTGCATACCATCGATCGGTCTAACACGTATAGATCACTGTACATATTATTCGGTACAATATACCCTACTTTTACCTCCGAACACATCTCAATTTATTTATCAGATAATCTAACCTCTCCGCTTTCCAGTGCCTGGAGGCACGAATTCACTTTATCCATTCATAATCAATAACTATTGGTTGATTTGAATTAAATAGTAAAGAAAGTAAACGAATAAAAGATATACGGTTACAACGTGGGGTTTTAGGCGATTTGAGTTCGTCATTCTGCTCCCTTGCTGGCGGCGGCATGAGGAGCGGGATCCATGAGGATTTCCCCGTTGTTAAAAAAAAAAAAAAAAAAAAAGAGTGCCTCAAGGGTTAGGATTGGATTGTAGTAGATGTTTTAAGGGTTAGGATTGAATTTAGACTCAAAATGGAGGTCGTGGATAGGGTTAGGATAGGGTTACTGATTAGTAGACCGACCGCTCTGAAAGTTGCCCGGGCTATAAAAAGCAGAGCGGCGGTCGAACGCAGTGGTATTTGCAACCCTACGGGGCCGAGAGCCGGTCGCCATATGAAACTGACTATGCTGTCGGTGTGCGATCGGGAGAGGGGGTGGTGCCGCCAGGACAGGTAGGAGTGCCGATCACTTCTGCCCCGGCTGAATTTACTACTACTACTACTACTACTAGGATAGGGTTAGGATAGGGTTATGATACCAGGCAAGGGAAATGAGGCGGGTGCCCCTCATATGCAAACGCAGGATAAAGGAATGGGGACAGTGGCACCTTCGAACCCACAAATGGTTCAAATACCACAACCACCAATGGAAATTGCTGTTCAGCAGCCAGAAGTGAATCTGGATCAACAGCCGGGAACTTCGAGGCCTAAGGAGATAGGAATCGAAGAAAGAACGATTGCTATCGTTAAAAAAGGCTACCCGGCGCCGGGTAAGGAGATGTCGAGAGAAGAAATAAATAAAATGTGGGTCCACTTTATTAGATTCAAGATTAGGACTAAGAAGCCAATTGACTACGGCAGATGGGGGCCGAAGGCAGGAGGCTTCATTTTAACGGCTAACAATGAAGAATCGTTAGCCAACATAAAAGAGGCTTTAGCCATTTATAATCAAGGAGAAACGAAATATGTACTAATAAATGGCAAAAGACTAGACGGGGAAGTACGTATGATAGTGTATGTTCCCAATAGGGAGATGTTGTACGCAGATGTAGTGGGGATATTGGCGGAGGAATATTCTCAACTAAGTCCTAGGAAATGGGTTCTCAAAAAAGAACCCAAAGTCAAAGAAAGAGGGGTAGAGTTTGAGGTAGAGGTTCCTCCAAAAGATCACAAGTTTATCAAAGATAAAGAACATAAATTAGGAATAATGGGAGGAGGAATTAATATAGTTTTCACTACCCGTAGGTATTAAGATAATGTTGTTTGTAAAACCTTAGTTTTAAGTATAATATATAATTCTAGCATTAAGATCATAATCTAGCGTTATTTCACTTTTATTATTATTCGTCTATATCTTATTTTATATGGGTTTATTGTGTTGAGTTTTCTTTTTACTGTTTATATCTTATTTTATATGGGTTTATTGTGGTGAGTTTTCTTTTTACTGTTATATAGTTAATTAAATTGACTGAATATTTTTAATAAAGAATTTTAATACAGATGTAAGTGTTTTTTGTCAATCCTAAATAAAACAGATTTATTTTACTAATCCACTAGTCAGCAAATATTTCATTGAAGAGGTAAGTTTAAGTATGAAAGGGTAAACAAATAGAGCGATTATCAAATCAGAGAGATTGAAATAACTTAAGAACAGAAAAACCTCAAATAAGATCATTGTACAAAAGGAAGGTAATGTTCGGAATTGAGTATAATTGATATAAAGAATATAACACAGTTTCAAACCAATAGGGAATAGAATAGACAACATGGAATAATTAAGCAGAAATGATGGATTTACTAGAGGGGTAATTAGACAGGAATATAGTAGATGAAGGAAATAAAGGAAATTGTACAAAACCAGTAATATGTAGATAAAGGACATCCTGGAAAAGATATTAACAGGACAATTATAAACGGGTATAGCGGACAATTAATTAACTATTGAAGCTGCATTACAAAGACCCATTGGGTAAGCTGACACTGACAACATAAAAAGGTAATTGATAAATGAATATAGAAAAAAGAGAAATAAGGATAAATAATTAAAACACTTATCTGTTCAATCTAATTGGTTCAGCATATAACTATAAGGAGAGACACATATTATAGGGAATATTCCAAAATGAGAAAGAAAGAAATGTTTTTATTAGAGTCAGTATGTAGGAAAAGTAATTATATTTCATAATCAAGAGAAAATAAATAAGATTATCAAGTTTGACAAATTGAAAAGGAAGGTAAACCTTAATATAATTAAGGAAATTAGAAGGTGTTTGAGAATAGAAGGGGGTAAAACAAGCCACTTCACTTAAACGTAACTTTATTTCCCCAACTTGGGTTCGTTCGATTTGTAACAGGAATTATGTACACAGCGATCTGTAACTTGGCCAAAACACCAGCTTGTTTTGGCCAGATTTATGAATAAAGAATGTTGATTTGTAGTTAGAGACATTCACGTTTAGCGTCCGTGAATCCAGATCTCGAATCGACTTACTCGCGAAAACCGGTCAAGAGACGCGCGACGTTTTCTGTAGGAACGAGCGAGAACGATTGACGTACGTTGAGATCGGAGTCGAACAGCTGGCAGTTTACCGTCACCGTCGAACTATTGATTGGCGGATCGATAGAGCGATCCGTCAATAGTAATCCCATTTTCGGGGTCGATAATCGATCGTAATCGATGTCCGACGGTGCTGGTCTAAGCTACTGCGAGCTGCTTATCGACTCTCGATCTCGCCGTTACGCGTGATTCCGCCAATAGCGAGGCGGCGCAGTAAGTCGGCGCGTTCACGCTGCCGACACGCTCAGCCAATCCCAAACAGAAGGTAATTAAAGATAATATAGATTCACTGATCAGCGTACATAGTATTTGGAATGTTAATTAAATAAGTCTAGTATAATAAATAAATATTAAGTGCTAATATAAGGGAGGTAGTACAAATCTGATTCAGAACAAAAGGATATATATCACTTAATTCATTAGACAAATCAAGTATGATTAACAAGGTAATGGAGCTACTAAGCAAAGGAAATGAGTTTAGTTGCAAAGAAAGGAACACATATTACAAATAAGTAAGAGATAACACATAGCACTCCAGTACATCAGCATCCTGTCTAGAAATATTGTAGGGAGCTGTTATAGTTGTCTCATCAGACAGCAAATTGGTAAGACCGTCAGGTATACCTAGAAAAGGAAGAATTGATTAGTAACATAATAATAAAAGGAATAAATAGTTAAGATTCTTACCTGAAGGAATTAGCCAGTACAGTATGCAGATATGAGGAGTAACTCCTGGGTACCTATAAAACATGAATATTGTAGTATAGAGATCACCTCTAAAAAGATAAAGGGAGTCATATAAAGAGTTTTAATTTTATCGAAATCTTTATTAATTCTGGTAAAGGGTAGATAGGATTATGAACTTGATAAGCAAATAAGAGAAAGGATAAGTAATTAAATAGAATATGGAAGACTTTAAATCATAGGAAGGTATTAATCACCGGTCATCATGAATCACTAAGGGAATTATTAGGTATAAATAATGTAAATAGTAAAAAGGAGTTAGTTCAAACAAGGTTACAAATAGCAAATAGTAAGGCAGAAATACAACAAGCTAACACTATAGAAATAAAAGAGAGTTCATATAACACAAAGGAAGGTTATAATACATAAGCACATATAGCAAGAAAGAAGTACGGAAAGAGAGATAAGGTATATAATCAGCTCAATTCAAATAAGGTAATTCTAGGAATAGATATGAACCAGGTAGAGTAAGGAGCTACTTCAATAAAAACCCAACAGGTAATCCGTCATAATCTGCTGGAAGAAATGTTTGACAGTAGAACCTAAAAAGGATAAGAAGTGATTAGAGAAATAATAAATAATAATAATAATAACAAGAATAAGTCAATTGGTACAACTTGCGGTCATGCGGAGAGAATCTTGGGCATTTATAAACAAACAAACATATGATATTAATTTGAGGAATGATACCAAAGAAAGAAATAAAATGGATTAGGAATCAAACTAATACCAGATAGATCAAAAAAAGGTAAAAGTGTTATGTTTAACGCGCACTAAAATATAGACAACAACATGTAAATAGAACTTAAATGCTTGTAAAGTATATTGACAAACAGGTGCGTTACCGAGCGTAGATGGCAGGCAGTAATTATGAAATATTAGGTAATAGACAAACAAAGGAATATAAATGATTAAATCAGTATGTTATAAAGCTCGTTGAATTCTTCGACAACGTATAGAATAAGTCAAAGGATAAAGGAGTAGGCATAAACAATGAACTATGTAAATAATAAGGTATGGGATTAATGTAAAAGGGGTAATTACAGACAAGCTTTTGAAGTTAGGAAAGGTTTGAGCTAGAGGTAGTAAATTAATAAATGAGGTAACATGGTTAGTCTAATGAGAAGCAATCAATAAAGGTAAAGCATATAAATTTGAATGGAAATAAAAGAAAAGATATCCGGAAGGGCATAACTATCGTATTGATAGCACATTAGGTATAATAAACATAAGACACTAACTACAGACAATAAAGGATTAAGGATGCGTCTGACCCCCGTGGGAATTTTTTGGCGTACTTAGCGACATTGCGGCGAAACCTGAAAGCTCCTCGACAAGGATAGATCCTCCTTCTCTCTCCTGTAGGGCTGCAACAGAGACTGACATGCGTCGCTCGCAGGAGAGACAAAGACAGAGATTACGAAGCTGTTTTGTATTCCGATGCGCCTACTACAAAAGCATTCAGCGAGGAAGCAATATTTTTGCATAATTTTGGTATCGAAATATTCCCTGAATTATTGCGCGTCGCCGTACAGAGCCCTTTTTTGCAATTTGTCTCCTGAATCTTTATAAACAATAATTTTGTATGTTTTTTATAGAAAATTTTTTTTTCTGTACACTTTTTCCAAAAAAGGGCTCTGTACGGCGACGCGAAATAATTCGGAGAACATTTCTACACAAAGAGCATCAAAAAATATTGCTTCCTCGCTGAATGCTTTTGTAGTAGGCAATTTTCCTAAAACTGAACAATTTGTATGACAATATGGCTGCTCCGCTGTCGCGCTTTCAGACTTTCCGCCGCAGCGCTGTTGTCGTATCTCCTGCTATTCTTGCATCGACGCTACGGACCCACGATGTATAGCATGCATAAGCACGCTTTTTCGGCGAGCGTAACTGACCTACGACGGAAGTGGGAAAAGGATAGAGTGATCCTCGTCTCTCCTGCAGAGCTGTGACGGAGAGGGAGATATGTCACGCGCTCGCAGGAAAGACAAAGACAGGGATACGACGAAGCAGCTTGATTTTTCGATGCGCCTACTACAGAATTATTCAGCGAGGAAGCAATATTTATTGAAGCTCTTTGTGTTGAAATGTTCTCCGAATTATTGCGCGTCGCCGTACAGACCCCTTTTTTGGAAAAAGTGTACAGAAAAAAAAATTTTCTATAAAAAACATACAAAATTATTGTTTATAAAGATTCAGGAGACAAATTGCAAAAAAGGGCTCTGTACGGCGACGCGCAATAATTCAGGGAATATTTCGATACCAAAATTATGCAAAAATATTGCTTCCTCGCTGAATGCTTTTGTAGTAGGCAATCGTCATAAAACTGAACAATTCGTATTCCAACATGGCTGCCTGACTATCGCGCTTTCCGACTTCTCTCCGAGCGTAACTTGAGCGTAACTGACCTACGATTAAAAAAAGAGAAGAATAGAGAGATCCTCGTCTCTCCTGCAGAGCTGTGACGGAGAGGGAGATATGTCACGCGCTCGCAGGAAAGACAAAGACGGAGATACAACCAAGCAACAGGTTGATTTTTCGATGTGCCTACGCAGGATGGCTATGGCCGGATTTGGGGGTCATATTCACCCCCAGTGGTATTTTAATCGTTCTTGAACCATCCGATAGCCTATCCAAAGAGACTCCCCAGTAGCACAAAAATATTGGGTAAATGTTTTTCCCAAATATTGAAAAAATATTTTTTAAGCCACACTTTTTCATATGAGAAAAATATTATATCCGAATATTTTATACATATACAAGAAATGTAAATTCAATGTTCAGAAAATATAAGCTAAATATTCAGAAAATATAAATTACATATTTAAAAATCATAAAGTAAATTTTTAAAAAACGTGAAACTCATATTTAGATAACGTTCAATTAAATCTTCAAATTTAAGAAAAAGTTATAACAAAAATTAGAAAATATTATATAATAACACTACTTGTTGTGCACTGCTCGAGGGAATATTTATCTTCGTCTTCAAAAGGGGTTTATTGAAAATACAGAATTTTTTTATACAGTTAGAAAGATTAATGGTTCCGGGAATGCTACATTCGTAGGCCCATAGATTTTTTTTTGTGCAACTGTGCATGTGCAATTAACAATTGCAACTTTTCTTTAAGTAGAAATGCATATTTTTTGTTGTACTAATCGATTTCACTGTTTATTCTGTGTAAAAAATGATTACCATAGAAAAAAATTATTAAATTATCTTGTTTTCAAGATACTTTAAAATTTCTATTTCTAATATTACATAAAGATTTATTTTGTGAGAAAAAATATTTTTTCCATGGTATGAAATAGAAATATTATTTGTATATTAGGAAAAACTACTCTATTTTTAATATTAAATAGAGATTCGTTTTATAATAAGAAATATTTTTTTCATAATATGAAATAAATATTATATGTATATTAGGAAAGAATATTCTATTTCTAACATGAAATATAGATTCATTTAATATTTAGAAAAAGATATTTTTCTCGTAACATGAAATAGATATTTCCTCCATATGTATAAAATAATATTCGTTACTTAATATAAAATAAATATTGTACGAATATTTGAATTGTAACGCGACGAGGGGCGCCAGCCCGCCTTGACACCACCCTGAAGCGACAGAAGAATCGCGCCGCGACCGAATATTCTAGAAAGCCGCGAAATCGGGGAAACTCTAACCCTTAGCAACACCTTGTTGATAAAGTTAGCAACGAAGCGGTATAAATACCGGTAGAATATCGCAGAGCGCTCACTTTAGCTGCGCCTGTGGGAGAGGACGAGGTAAGACCACGGCCGCCCATAGGTTAAGGGAGAGTACGAAGCAATGCTATCGGACGCCCGGCAGCTCAGGAGAGGACAGGGGTTGCACCTGGACGCCTCTCGGGTTAAATGGGAGAGGACGGCCATGAAGGCCGGCCGCCCGCCGAGAGGAAAGAACAGGGTAACTTTCTGGCCGCCTGAAAGTAGGAACGCCTGGTTCCTCTGTACGTCTCGGAGAGGACGGCCATGAAGGCCGGCCGCCGAGCGGACAGGAGACACCGGGTGATTCCGAGTCTTCGTCATTTCCTCAGAGGGAGAGTACGGTTGAAATAAACCGGACGCCCGATGATGGAACTTCTTCCATCGTATAATTGGTTTAAACCATTCGTTGCTAACCTTTCGTTGCTAGTTTTCGTCTAAGGTTTATTACACAATTGTACGAACATTCCCATATTGTGAGATTAATCTTTTAAAATAAATTCTATGTCCAGATATACCCATTTCCTGTCATTTTGCGAAGCGAAATCCAATCTCGTATCCTACAACAATGTTGGCGCCCAACGTGCAGGCCGAGGCTCACGACCAGAACTCCGACTCCATTTCCAATCCTGACCTGAGTCCCAGTCCAACGATCCAGTTTTCACCGAGTCAATTTTCCCAGCTCCTGGGATCATTACATGATAAACCACCGGTTTGTCAAGGAAGTTTTACAAGATGTAGGGAACGCTTCGACGGTTCCCATGACTATATGAAAGTCAGCGCATTCATCGCCGCCATCTCGATATTTAAGGATATCGAAAATATCAGCGATGAGAACGCTTTGAAAGGGTTACCACTGCTCTTCGAGAAACACGCAGCTGTTTGGTGGCGAGGTGTGCAAGGATCCGTATCGTCATGGAAGGAAGCTTTGGAGACGATTAAAACAACGTTTGCACCTCGACGTCCCGCGCATCAGGTGTACACGGAGCTGTTCCGAACTACGCAGGACGCAAACACCCTCACAGATTTATTTATTAGCCAGAAACGGTCACGACTGGCAGAATTACAAAACCCGCATCCAGAGCCGGTCCAAATAGACATGATTTACGGTCTCCTACGCCTTCCGATTCGGAAGAAAATTCCCCGGGATTCGGTAAAAACATTCACCGACCTGATAAAACGTGCTCGAGAAGTTGAAGCCCACGAGAAGGAATCCCAAGGAAAACAACAGGCATCAACCCATTTCCATCGGACGAAGGAAGAATTTGCCAAACCATACCCCAGGGATCACCGCCGCTGCAATATTTGCCGCCGTCCAGGACACGCCACCACCGACTGCCGTTTTCGAAAAAACAACGTTCCCGTACCGAAACCGACAGCCACTCCAACCATGTTGCAGCCAAGTTACACCCAGCTTCCAGTGAGTCATACTCCGCTGAAATGCTACGGATGCGGCAAGCCAGGAGTTGTACGTAGCAAATGCCCGGACTGTACCAAGACGGCCAAAACTCCCACTTCTGCTGCATTTTGCACAGTAAGTGCTGCAATTCAACCACGACAACGACCTGCGGTCGACATTACCATCGCTGGAGAAAAAGGGCAGGCCTTTTTCGATACAGGAGCAAAGTGCAGCGTGGCAAGCCAAAGCTTGTACTCCTTGCTGGTGAAAACCGGCCACTCCTTTGGCGAACGGAGCATGGAAATCGCGCTAGCAGACGGCAATCCACGTATTCAAGCTGTCAAAGCGGCCCAGCTTGAAGTAGAGCTTCGTGGTCGCCGCCTTCGAACCACCTTCATTGTCCTACCAGAAGGAAAGGATAACCGAACCTTGCTGGGCGTCGATTTCATTGAAGACGCAGGAATCGTCTTAAATGTTCCACAGCGGACATGGCATTTCGTGGAGGCACCGGAGAACGTACATGATTTCCAGGACGAAATTCCAGTGAGGAGTGCATCCTTCGGCAAGGGGGAGACCCCTGTTCCTCTATTATCCCTGAGGGCAGATACGATTCGTGAAATCCAAGAGCTCGCGAAACCTCCGCCAGGATGTGTGAGTCCGATTCACGAAGATACGACGAAACTCCAGGCCTACTTACAAGACAAAGTCGAAATGGAGGAACCAGTGTCGAACACGCATTGGCCAGACATCGACTCTTTCTTTGAAAAATGTGTTCAAACTTTCGAAACAAGGATGGACATCTCTACCGTCGACATCGGAGAAATAAGGGAGGACGAGGCGGTAAATATCTCCACCGCAGAAAAACAAGAACTCCACGAATTGTTGAGAGAAAACGCTGATCTATTTCAAGCCAATGCACCACCGAGCAAAGAAGCCGACCATCGGATAGACACTGGAGATCACGCTCCAATCGCTGTGCCGCCATATCGCATACCACCTGCGAAGAGGGAATTGCTGCGCACAGAGATCAAGAAGATGATCGAGGCGAAGGTTATCGAGGAGTGCGAATCGCCATGGGCTGCACCCGTAGTTCTGGTGCCCAAAAAGGACGGCAGTATTCGGGTTTGCGTGGATTATCGCAAACTCAATGCTGTAACCGTTACAGATTCGTACCCTTTGCCACGGATCGACGACCTGCTCCATTCGGCCAAGAGGACAGGATTTATGTCTGCACTGGACCTGCAATCAGGTTATTGGCAAATTGGCGTACGAGAAGAGGATCAAGACAAAACGGCGTTCACCACACCTTTTGGAATTTTTCGATTCAAACGGATGCCATTTGGACTGAAGAATGCACCGGCCACTTTCCAACGTCTCATGGACCGGATGAGAGCTGGATTGGGAGAGCGCAATATTCTTGTCTATCTAGACGATATATTAGTGCTCTCCACCAACTTCGCGGAACATCTCGAGGATCTGAGGGCAGTGTTTAACCGACTTCGCCAATTCGGTCTCCGAATGAATCGACAGAAATGTCGTCTGGGATGCCCGAAAATCAAATACCTTGGACATGTACTGACAGCAGGAGGTATACATCCCGATCCCGAGAAGGTCAAGGCGATCCAAGGCATGGCTACACCGGCGAATTTGAAACAGCTGATATCCTTTTTGCAAACCTGCTCATGGTACAGGCGGTTTGTACCAAATTTCGCTACAGTTGCCCAACCTTTGACCCAGCTGACAAAGAAAAAGGCAACCTGGGAGTGGAAAACGAGTCAACAACAGGCGTTCGAGCACCTAAAAGGAGCCCTTATGAGCCCTCCGATTCTACAATACGCCGACGAAAAGCAGCCCTTCACCATACGCTCCGATGCCAGCGCCTATGCCATAGGAGCAGTTCTGTTACAAGGCGAAAAGGAAACCGAACATCCGATTGAATATGCCAGCAGATTACTGACGCCGGCAGAACGCAACTACTCAACTACCGAAAGAGAGGCACTAGCAGTAGTTTGGGCCGTCGACAAATTCCGAGGATACATCGAAGGAACTCCGGTCACTATCGCCACAGACCATCAACCGCTGAAATGGCTGATGTCTCTGCGTTCTCCAAGCGGACGGCTCGCCCGATGGGCACTATTATTACAACCTTACTGTCCTAATATACAGTACATTCCAGGCCGATGCAACGTCGTTGCCGATATGCTGTCAAGGTTACCGAGCGAACCGTGGAACGAAGAAAGCAGCACGGAGGTTGCAGAGATTTCCGTCGACATACCAGCACGAGGACCAGCAGTAACTCGAGAGGAACAATTAAAAGATGCTGCCCTGAAAACCATAATCGAGTCACTCGAATCAACTACACGAGACGACGAAATGATTAAATGGACTACGAGAGGATATCTGATTAACAACGGAGTGCTCTACCGATACGCTCCCAATGTAGACATGGAAGAAGCTCAGCTGGTTGTACCTTTCCACGAGAGGAAAGACATTCTTCGAGCATACCACGATGATGCCACTGCGGGTCATTATGGAGCTCAGCGTACGCTGCACCGGATAATCAGTCGATACTTTTGGCCAGGGATGAGCCGAGAAATCGCAGCCTATGTTCAAGCTTGCGTGGAGTGCCAAAGGTATAAAGCAAACAATTTGAAACCAGCAGGTTTGTTACAGATGCCCGTCATGCAGCAAAGGTTTGAAGTACTTGCTATGGATCTCTTTGGACCTCTGCCGACCACGATGAAGGAGAATCGATGGATCTTCATTGTGGAAGACACAGCTTCACGATGGGTAGAACTGTTTCCACTGCAGCAGGCAACGGCAGAAGCCTGTGCAGAAGTCCTCATCAACGAAGTTATGCTGCGATTCGGGATGCCACGACGAATCATCAGCGACAATGGCACTCAATTCGTCAGCGGGGTCATGCAGCAGGTAGCACATTGTTTTGGGCTGCAGCAGGCCTTTACTCCTGTCTACCATCCCGAGGCCAACCCGGTGGAGCGGAAGAATCGTGATCTGAAGGCGCAGCTTGGTATCTACGTCGGCAGAGATCACGCTGCCTGGGACGAGAGGCTGCCAACCATACGCTTTGCGATGAATTCAGCACGATGCGTGACGACCGGGTACTCAGCAGCCTACCTTACGTTCGGGAGAGAGCTGAGGACGCCTGATGATGCCATTCGGGACCTGAGGACCATCATCCAAGCAGAAAATTTCCTGCCAGAAATTACTCCAAAACTGCTGACACTGGCGGACACGATGCAGGTGGCCCAGCAGAACCAGGAGCAGCAACAGGAGAAAAGGAAGGAGTATGCTGATCAACGACGACGGCCCAATCCCGGATACGAGAAAGGAGACCTGGTGTGGGTAACCACTCACACCCTCAGCCGACGAGAGAGGAACTACACAGCGAAGTTCGCACCAAAGAGGGATGGTCCGTATGTGGTGAAGCGCCGCATAGGATCCAACAGCTACGAGATCGAGACCCGGGATGACCAGCCTATATGCGTAGGGGTGTACCACACCTCGGCGCTAAGGCCTTACAACGGGGCACGAGCGAACCCACCACCAGATCCAGTAACAACGATCCGTAAACGAGGGCGACCCTGTAAGCAGCGCGAGGGTCAATCAACGCAGCGTCCAAAGAAGCAGGCTCGGCGATAATGAAGGAAGTCCTGGACTACTCGTCGAGACGCCGTCGTGTCCAGAGGGGGAGACTGTAACGCGACGAGGGGCGCCAGCCCGCCTTGACACCACCCTGAAGCGACAGAAGAATCGCGCCGCGACCGAATATTCTAGAAAGCCGCGAAATCGGGGAAACTCTAACCCTTAGCAACACCTTGTTGATAAAGTTAGCAACGAAGCGGTATAAATACCGGTAGAATATCGCAGAGCGCTCACTTTAGCTGCGCCTGTGGGAGAGGACGAGGTAAGACCACGGCCGCCCATAGGTTAAGGGAGAGTACGAAGCAATGCTATCGGACGCCCGGCAGCTCAGGAGAGGACAGGGGTTGCACCTGGACGCCTCTCGGGTTAAATGGGAGAGGACGGCCATGAAGGCCGGCCGCCCGCCGAGAGGAAAGAACAGGGTAACTTTCTGGCCGCCTGAAAGTAGGAACGCCTGGTTCCTCTGTACGTCTCGGAGAGGACGGCCATGAAGGCCGGCCGCCGAGCGGACAGGAGACACCGGGTGATTCCGAGTCTTCGTCATTTCCTCAGAGGGAGAGTACGGTTGAAATAAACCGGACGCCCGATGATGGAACTTCTTCCATCGTATAATTGGTTTAAACCATTCGTTGCTAACCTTTCGTTGCTAGTTTTCGTCTAAGGTTTATTACACAATTGTACGAACATTCCCATATTGTGAGATTAATCTTTTAAAATAAATTCTATGTCCAGATATACCCATTTCCTGTCATTTTGCGAAGCGAAATCCAATCTCGTATCCTACAGAATATTAAAAAAAGATTGAATCTCTTTTTAATATTATATAAATGTGTATACAATGTTTTGTGCTACTAGGGACTCTACAAGATGCAAAACGTTTATTCGTACCGATTGGTCGATCTATCTCGGCATAATCGGTGAACATACATAGAAAAAAAAGTGAAAAAGGCACATATAGGTCGAATTGACCTCCTTCTTTTCGAAGTCGGTTAAAAAATAAAAATAACTTATAAGTAATATGTAAGGGTTTGCCGCTGACGATGCCGCGTGTGTGTTTGGTGTTCGCCGATCGGGGCGCGAGGCCGCGATGACTGTTCGAGCCGCTGTGTCCTTTTCGGCGTGGTACCGATGCCGCGGTGTTCTTTCGGCATGGTGCCGCAAGGAACGTCGTGGCGATGAGCGGTGCCTTTGATTTTGAATATTGGCTGCTATAAAGACGGGTCTCGATGACCAGTTGTCGCACGACTACGAATAGATCGACATCTTGACTTTCCGCGTAACTCACCCTTACAAATAGATTTTAGACTTCAAATTGATGATCAATTTTCAAATGCAATTTTCTCAGAAAATCTTGAGAAGCGCTCGCTAATGCTTTGCTAAATTACATTTCGAGAAGACATCTGCAATTTTTACTATCTTTAAACTTTATTAGTTGATTGCAACGTTGACCGACTTTGAGGAAATTATCAGAATATGTCAATTGACATAAATCTACGAAACGTATTTGCTACATTTTCAGAACATGTTCACATAAAAAGGTACTGGACAATATTCGAAAAAGCTATCGTCTTTTTAGAGCGTTCTCGTAGGTCTATTTCATTTATTTGATTAATTCTTTTTTATTTCAAACTATACAAAAATCAATGGTATTTTTGTAGAATTCTTAGTGATGGAAGGCCCTCAACGGGGGAGGTGACTCGAACAGTGCCTGCAGTGATGCCAGACGGAGGAACCTGGAGGAACTTCCCCCTCCGGCTGGGCCCCCCACTCTTACTTCTCAGCCTCTTGTGAGTCTCACACAGGCAGAGTAGAGGTACGTTCGTGTGTACCACGTGCGCAGTAGAAGTAAGAGTGGGGGCCCAGCCGGAGGGGGAAGTTCCTCCGTCTGGCATCACTGAGTGCGTGAGCCGTAAGAAAGTAGTTCATTGCTAGCTGTCGGACGAGTCACATCGTAAAATGCAGAACGACAATCCAAACGGTAAGCTTTGTTTCTTTTTTACATTTTGTACAAAAAAAAGTACCAGATCAATAGAAATCATTGGATATTGTTTGTATTATTTGCAGTTCCTTCAATAATACTAGATAGGCGGGTAATGTATCTACACATGGGAATGCCCATGGGAATGGGAATTCCCATTCCCATGCGGATGGAAATTCCCATTCCCATTCCCATGGGACCGCCGCCGCCGCAGCCACCGTCGCCACCGCCACCGCCGCCACCACCACCGCAGCAGATGCTTGTAATATCCGACGAAGCTGGTGCGCCGCCGGGAGCGGGTGTTCCGCCGCCGCAACAAAATGTAAGTAAAAACAATTCAAATTTTTTGTTGAGACATCTTACTTGTGTAACGAACAGTCAGGGCCGACGTGACCTTTTGCGGGGCCAGGTTCAAACACTTTGCAGGGCCAGAATACACAGTCATATCCCATACAAAAATTTTAGAATAAGGATTTACTATTATTTCGCGATTGTATTTTCCACACACACCCGAATATTCAGTCTACTATACAGGGGGTCCTGCAAAATGTCTGATGAGTTTTTATAGGCCGCGAGACATTTCAAAACGCGAGGCCGGGTTCCGGCGAACGCGCTGAACCTGCCTCGTGCGGGCTCTGCAAACAGTTCAAGTTATGTAAAAAAAATGATGTCTCAACATTTACTTTTGATATGTACAACAGTAATATTTTATGGTTTTATGGCATTTTCAGAATGAGCGGAGACGGCTGCGGAACCAGCGGCGTCGCCACCGCCTGTATCAGGCACGGTGGGAGTTGCTGCGTCTGCAGCAACAGCAGCAGCAGCAGCAACAGCAGCAGCAACAGCAGCAGCAACAGCAACAACAGCAGCGCGGCCGTGGGCGAGGCCGTGGACGAGGCCGTGGGCGAGGCCGTGGACGGGGCCGTGGCAATGCAAATAAGATTGTAATTTTTAAAAATTATTTTTAATTTTATAATAAAAAAAGTTTAATTATATATTTATACAGTAATATATAGAAATTATTTTTATGTTGTACATATTCCTTTCCCTACGCCCCCAACGCGCGAACTCCTTTCCTGAACGTGCGAACCGATTTCCAAATCCTATTGCAATCTCCGTCTTTGTCTCTCCTGCGAGCGCATGACATATCTCCCTCTTCGTCACAGCCGAACAGGAGAGACGAGGATCTCTCTATCCTTCTCCTACTTCGTTCGTTGTTCACTTATATGCCAATAGACGCGCCACTTTACCTCCTGTAGTTCACCTCTCGGCCAATAGAGGCGCCACTTTACCTCCCGTAGTTCACCTCTCGGCCAATAGAGGCGCCACTTTACCTCCCGTAGTTCACCTCTCGGCCAATAGAGGCGCCACTTTACTTCCCGTAGTTCACCTCTCGGCCAATAGAGGCGCCACTTTACCTCCTGTAGTTCACCTTTATGCCATAGGCGTCACTACTGTACATTAGACGCGCCCTTAAGAATTAATTTAAACCATAACAAATTATGAAGGGTAGTGGCTTTATGAACAATAATATAGGAAAAAGGAATAAATTACAGGGTAAAAGTCAGTAGATAGATAAATATGTCAATATTAGAATAGTAAATAATAAAGGCTAGTCCAGACGAAAGGAATAAATAGATAAGAAGGTAGAAGGAAGTGGAAAAGAGAATGAATTTTATGACAATATTCGGAAGAGTCTTCGTTTTGGATAGAAAAGACAGATAAAATGATCGGAATAGGAGAATAACCTACAAATAGGAAATATCAATGTATAACCTAAAGTATATGAATAATATGGTAATAACTGGAATTATCAAATTTAAAGTATTAAAGGATAAAAACACATAGATGCAAGTAAATGTTATCTAAGGAATTACTTACAAACCGGTAGAAGATGTTAATCTGGTATTAAATAGAATCGGAGGTGATTGCCCTGTAAACTCAAAGCAGTAAGACTATTGGAATGGTGAGCGCCATCTAGGAACAAAGGCATGTAATATGCCAATAGGTACAAGAATATGAACAACTGTGAATTGGATTGCATATAACATAGAAAAGTAAAGGAATGATATGTTGTAGTACCAAAGAATTTGCACAATAATAATAGCCAAATTAGTAAGGATACCTATATGGATGATTAAATCAAATAGAACATAATAGATAGTATATACCTAGATATATATGACAACTCCTAAATTTATTAACATTAACATGATATTATGGGAGTAATAATCATAATATGATTAGCTAATTTATAATAAAGTACAATAATTAGACATGATAGCCAATATATAATTCAAATAAAAAGGAAAGCAAAAGGTTTTGAAAAAACTAATGGATAACTCGCGTAATTGTAACCGTAGTAATGACAAATCAATTCAGTATTGTTAATAACTCCAGGAACATTAAAGTAGAACTTAAATAGTAATTGCAATGGAAATAGTGGTTAGGATATTAAATTAGAAAAAGTTTGTAGACAAACAGTATTTTAAAAAAGTGTTAAATTGTAATGGAAAGAAATGGGAGGAATTACATTAATATGATGTATATATCAATAGATGGGAATTAATCATCATGACCAATATAATATACTAAAGGAGTATTGGGGAAATATCAAACGGTACAGGAAACATATCATAAACCTTATTCAGTATTGAGAATGCTGCAAAAAAAAAAGACAGGAAGAAATTAAGGAAATAATCAAGTACGAGGATCAATGGCAAAGTAATCAAATTATAGAGCATGGGATATCAAATCAGTAAATTACTTAAAGATAAAATAACAATTACTTGGAAATAACTTTGTAAGGGGGAGCAATGATTCATTGGAATCCAAAACTAAAGAATTTTGTGATTTGATTATATATATATATATATATATATATATTAATAAGAAATTAAGTAAGACGGTTCGAGGGCAAATCTGAAATATTTTACTAGTGAAGGGATATTACTGAACTGTAGACAAGTTTTAAGGGTTCGATAATACCTAGAACGGTAACCAGGGGATAGCCCGAGGGGAAAGTAGTTATCTGATAGACATAAAAATGAGTAAATATCAAGTATCAAATGTCAGCCGGTGACAAAGGAACATATTAAACAGAGAGTAAGAGAACTCGCTGGGTAATAAGCGTGGATTATTTAAGATTCACATGACAATTACTGGCGAAATTAGCCTTTATGGGATGTACGTATGGGAACAAATTATCAATAATTAGAGCAGGTATTATTGTATCATAAAGGCATGGAAATGCTGTAAGGAAACTAACAATACATAATGTAGTATGAAGGAATGTGGACATTGAAGTAACAGAGAACTAGATAGGAAATGGTAAATTATCAGTAAATAATAGATAAACCAATAAGTACTATAATAATGAATTATAACATGTGGCTCATCACTATATAACATAATAGAAAAGAGTATAGAGAATAAAAAGGGAATGTTAAGGGTAACATGGAATCTTTTCATTGTGAGTAGCAGGATTGATCTATTATGGGAATATGATGATAAATAATGATTAATTAATATGAGGAAGACATTCAAGGTGCTAAGAAAAGTAATTAAACAGGCAATAGTAGTAAGTGACTTAGATATAGATATGCCAAAGTTCAGGAATGGACAATGGTAGTACTAATGAACTACAAACAATCGACAAACAAAGAACATTAATCTAACAGGAATGATATAAGAATAGATATTATGATAGTATTTGTAACGAGTAAGTACTTTTATATACATAGGAAGCGTGACACATATAAGTATTTCAACACTGAATAAGTTATTTTATTGACATGAGTAGATAAGAGTATAGGTAGGTTTCATTAACTATTTATTAATAAATAAGAGGAAGGGTTGAAACTCAGTATAGATAGATGGGAAAGTTATTAACAACAAAGAAAAAAGAAGAGAAAGAAATAGAAGAAGACTTTTGAATTATAAAGAGTTAAATATTTCTCATAAAATTAAAAGAAACGTATAATAGATAAACCAAAGAAATTAAATATAATACTGTGTAAGGGGATCTTTATTAATAAGAAGAAATACATTAGTAGGATATTTGAAATATCGCGTGGTTGGATATGATTAATTATACCAAAGAAATGGGCAAAGTGAAGTATGTAAATGGAAACAGTAATAGAGTAGTTCTGTGATAGGGTGAATGAATAGTAAGTAAATTAGTTAAGGATAACAATAGGTAATAATGTCTCTCAGGTATGAATTAGAGGTGATAGATGGGGTAGATTAATGTTGTAAGGACAAGATCAGTAAGTTATGTTGGACTAGTCAGAATATATCTAGGGTGTAAATAATGGAAGCATAAGGGATCAAAGAAATTATCTGTATATGTAAGTAAATAAGAGTACCAAACTACAGGAGGGATAGGCAAGGAAATATAATTAAAGGTAATGATTAAGTCAAGGGTACAGGTAAATTAAAGGATGCTAGGAAGTGTATAAGGATGTAAACAATAGAACCTGTTATACGGCTGAAAGAATTAAAGAGGAGACTAGCGGGGTGGAATTCAAATGAGGGAATAGGGGCAAACCACAGATAAAGGAAATAAGATAGATTGATAAATAGAATTTGTATTAGTTACTATGTACAAGGGAAATATTGTTAAGTATTAATATTGAAGTTAGATGATAGATTAAGAAGCTTGGCAAATATTTCAGCAAGCTTGGAGAATATATGAGGAATATTGGAGGTGTAGATTCAATGAAAAAGGGAGGTTAATATATATGTAGGAAGGATTGGAATTAGGCAATATAAACCTAGTAAATGAAATGAGGAAGAAATATTTGTATAAGAATGTATATATATATATAAAAAAAAAAAAACTTTAGAATGTTCTAACTTAGATATTTGTGCATGTTTACAGAGAGTGGAGAAGAAGTAAGAAGAGAGTCTATGGATTCTGCCTAAATAACAACAGGCAACGAACTACACACACTGCAGGAGGAACATCAAATACTACAAATCAGTCGTATAAATTGGCTGGGCGGTTAAACGCAAATAGAACTAAAGCAGATACGTAAAGTAAAAGGAAAGAGTACTAAAAAGGAAATGAAGATAATTCAAATTAACTTGCATCATGCGGCGACGGCAGCGGCCTTGCTGACCAAGAAATTCAGAGAGGGAAGATATGACGTGGCTCTTATTCAAGAACCATGGTTAAACTACAGAGGAAAAAAGGGAATAAGAGGTATGAACCGAGCAGGAATAATACATTCGGGAAAAGTGAATTTAAACACGAGAACATGTATTATAACAAGAAGGAAACTAATAGGAACGCTATTGCCGCAATTCACAGATGAGAATATGACGACAATATCGATCCAGACAGGAAAGGGAAACAATTACAAGGAAATTCTATTGGTATCTTTGTACCTTAAACATAGCAGTAGAGAAATTATGGGACGAAAATGCATGGAAATGGTAGAATGGGCCAATAGAAATAATATACCAATAATAATAGGAGCGGATGCGAATGCCAGACATAGAAGCTGGGGGAGCACTGATACGAATGAAAGGGGAAGAAAACTTATGGAATACATTATAAGTGAAGGCCTGTGTGTAGCCAATTATGGGAGTAGACCTACTTTTGTCACAAGGGATAGACAAGAAGTATTGGACATTACATTATGTTCTGAAACAATAATAGGAAAATTCAATAACTGGTATGTAATGGAAGATGTAAGCTTATCGGATCATAAATATGTAGAATACAAAGTGGAATGGGGACATCAAACGGAAAATGAAACAACAAGGAACAAGAAAAACACAGAGTGGGAAATGTTTGACGAACTAAACAGGGTAACGATTAAAGACTTGGTAGGGAGATATGGGAACAAGGAAGAGATTGACGCGTATGCGGAACAGATAGCCTCAATGCTTCGTCAGAATTGGGAGGAAGCAACAGAGGTGACAGAAACGGTAGGACAAAGCAAAACGGAATGGTGGAATAAGAAATTGGAAAGAAGAAGAGAGATAGTGAAGGAATGCAAACGCAGGTGGAGGATAGCAAAGCCATGGGCAAAAGGAAGGAAATGGGAAATATTCAAAAAAGAATCAGCCAAATTAAGGAAAGAAATTATGAAAAGTAGGCAAGGTAGCTGGAGGAAATTTACTAAATCAATTGAAAGAACTTCAGTGGCAGCCAGGATAACACAAGTGTTACTGAAATGTCAAGGCTCGGATATGGGGGCCATTAGGAGAGGAAATGCATTAGTGCACAAAAACGAGGATATTATAGAACAACTACTAGAAACTCACTTTCCAGGTTTTGATAAAAATCAAGACATGGATATAGAAGAGGACAGGGTTACACAACCCAACTGGGGATTAGCTAATCAAATTGCAAATCCTAGTAGAATAAGGTGGGCCCTGGGTTCATTTAATCCAGATAAGGCTCCCGGATTGGACGGACTTAGTCCAAGGATATTAAAAAGGGCACAGGATTATTATGGACAAGCCATAACTAATCTAATAAAGGCTAGTATAGCAACGGGACATATTCCGAAAGCCTGGACGGGTACAAAGGTGGTATTTCTACCCAAACCAGGCAAGACGGATTTTACAGAACCAAAGGCCTACCGGCCAATATGTCTAACATCGTTTCTACTAAAAACAGCGGAGAAACTGATTGACAGACATTTAAAAAGCACGACGCTAAGGGCAAAGGAGCTGTTCCCAGGACAACATGCTTTTAGGACGGGACACTCAACAGAAGTGGCACTACATAGGGTAGTAAGGGAAGTCGAAACAGCGTTTAGGAAAAAGGAATGTGCTATAGCTTGCTTTATGGATATAGAGGGGGCTTTCAATATGACCCCGATTGATACCATAGAGCAAGCATTAGAAGACTTTAGTGTCGAAGAGAATATAAAACATTGGATAATGAACATGTTAAGGAATAGAAGAGTAAAAGCTTGCAGGGGAGATGCTGAAGTGGAAGGAAGGGTTCAAAGAGGTACACCACAAGGGGGCATTCTCTCACCACTGTTATGGTGCATGGCATTGGACTCCCTACTTTGGGAATTAGAAGAAACAGGAGCTGTGGTAGTGGCGTATGCAGACGATATAGCAGTGATTAGTAGAAACAGAAATAAAGTAAAATGTTTGGAAGTGATACAAACGGCATTGAATATAACAGAGATTTGGTGTGATTCAGTGGGTTTATCCGTAAACCCAGAGAAAATGGAAGTAATGGAATTTACTAAGACCACGCTTTACCCAGTTGAGAGTGGTCTATTGTATATGGGCACACCAGTACCATTAAAACAAAAAGTGAAATATCTAGGGATTACACTAACAAGGAAATTATTATGGAGACCACACGCTAAAAATAAAGCGGATGCAGCAAAGGGCAATATCGCTATGCTGAGTAGAGCGATAGGAGCAACATGGGGAATGAAACCATACATAATGAGATGGATATATAGGGCAATTATAGTACCAAGGGTAACATATGGCGCAGCCATATGGTGGCAAGCGTCAGATATGGCTACAGTAAAAGGTTGGTTTGATAGATTACAAGGAATGGCCAACAGAAGAATTTTGGGCTGTACTAACAACACCCCCAATAAAACTATGGAAGTGTTAACAGATATGTTACCACTTGACATAATAGTTAAGGAATTAGCATTAAAGACAATATACAGATTAATAAGCTGGGGCAAATGGGACAACCTTGGTTACGGGCACTCAAATTTAATATACCTTATTGGTAGGAATGGTAATCCGGATATTATTGAGTTGAGCGAAATGCGGAAAGATAGTGACGAGAGGAAGTACATAGATCATTGTTCGAAAGCGGCGCGCTCCGGCGCCATGTCCGACCCACGGCAAAGCACTGCAGCCAATGCGGCGCGATCCCGCCACGAGTGCGACACAAGGCGTGTGTCGTCGAGACTCGCGCGGGCGACAAATCGTGCACCTGATTGGCTGCGTGGCTTCTCGATCTATCTGGAATGTTCTAAAATACCTTATCGGAACCACCGGGATAGAAAGAACTTCCAGGTAGATCGAGATAATAAAAGAGAGAGAGAACGTCCGCCATTCGCTCTTTTCAATAGCTCTCTTGCGACGATCAGCTGATTTAATTAAGCGCCTTTTTTTCCGTTATTTTAACCAAGTTCTTTTATTGTACAGTTTCTTAACTACAGATAAAGTGTGACAAATACAGTAATACGTATTAACAGATTCCATTCATTCAGTATCCGGCACATTCATTCGTAACTTGCACTCCAGATTCAAATTCAACCGTTGCTCACTCATACAGTCCACTCTCCTAGCAAATCCAGCTTTTCCTGCGTCTTCCCGACAACCAAACTAAGCAGCATAGTTTTCCGCTTCACGTTAGGAACACGCACAATCATATTTTACAAAACAGAAATAAGAGCAAGGGAAGATTGGGAAAATGGTATCCCAGAGGACTTAAGGAATACGGCACTATGGTACACGGATGGGTCCAGAAAGAATGGACTAACGGGAGCGGCATGGACTAATAACAGAGACAAACATTATTATATAAAATTAGGGGAGCACCCAACTGTATATCAAGCGGAACTCCTAGCCATACAATTATGCGCTAAGGAAGTAAGGAATCAGGGGGAACAAAGGAATCAGATAACGTTCTGTTCGGACAGCCAGGCGGCTATAAAAAGCTTAAGGAAGATGGAGTGTAGATCCAATTTAATATGGGAAACTCACATTGCCCTAAATGAATTAGGGAAAATGGGGAAGATGGTTAGAATAACCTGGATACCGGGTCACTCGGGTTTGGAAGGAAACGAAAGAGCAGACGAACTTGCAAATAGAGGATCGTACTTACCACCGGATGAACCGCAAAATTGGATAGGGTTATCCAATGCGAACTATAATCTGGCAATCAGGAACTGGGCGATAAGCCAAGCGGCGGAAAGATGGAGAAATTCCAGTGGCTTGACGCATAGTAAAAGTTTTCTGGGAGTGGACTGTTGGCCAGCCAAGCGTGTACAAGGTATATTACAATTGGAAAAGAAGGAATTAAGAAGAATGGTGGAAACGATAACGGGTATAGCACCGTTAAATAAGCATTTGGCAAAAATAAGTAAAGCAGACACGAGTATGTGCACATTATGTAATGAAGAAGAAGAAACTCCAGAGCATCTGGTTAGGAACTGTGCAGCTCTAGTGCATAAAAGGAGAACGATATTGGAAACAAACTTCGTTGATGGAGCGATTTTAAGAGGCTTTAAATGGAAAAAAGTTAAACGTTTTATGGACGAAGTGGATTTATGGAAATACTAGGAACTATTTCAGGACAAGGACAGGGATCTAAGTAGTATTAATCAAGTGAATGTTAGAACTAAAAACAACATGGTAAAAGATATAGACCAAAAGGTAATAGGGTACACAAAAGGGGGCAAGATTAGTAAAGGCATTGTATGGGCAATGCGCTGAGATTACCTTGGTAATCAATGATGGATCTCGCCCGCCAAAAAACTAATTCTTCGCCAAAATTCTTGAATGTTGTTGATGAACAAATGATAGCTACTCAATGGTATCGTTCAAATAGAGCAAGGATAGTACAATATGGAAATTGTGGTAAAGGAAAGCACAAAGATTGTAATGACAGAAGGAGGGGACATTTAGAGGAGATCAAATCCTATATTATTAGGAAAGTGAAGATAGATATTACAAAAGACTAAAGCAAGCTCTCGGAGATGGACGGTGCTTTGTGCAATAAAGATCAAATAGCAGTGCAATAGTTCAGGAAGTTGGGGAGTAGATGTGTTTTAAGGTAATAAATGTAGGAAAATAAATAAAGTATTAAACGCTAAACAACATTGAGAAGTACTAAGGGGAAAATGGTAAGGGAGACAAGATGGAATTACGAAAAAAAAAAAATTAATTTAAAGACTAAATCAAGGGGAAGTAAGGACTATAATAAAGTGAACAAAAGTTTAAAAAAGAAGGTGAAATAACAAAAAATTAGTAAGGTATGAGGTTAAAGGTTCAGTATCATTGGAAGGTAGTAAGATAAATAAGTAAAGATCAAATAGTAAAGTATTTATAGACGAAGCCATTATAGCGGTAAGGATGACAATAAAGTGTATGAAAGAGAAAGCAATAGGGTAATCAGTAAGGATAGAACTAGTTAACAGATACATGGTGGATAAATAAGGGATGGTCAGGTTGGAATATAAATAAAGACCCCGTAAGTAAGGTGATAATAATAAGGGAGGAAAGAGGAATTTTACACATGGGAGACAAACCTGAATGGGGGACGGCGGAATGCGAATTTAAGATGCATTTTTTGCCGAAACCTGGGGACGTTGGTCACGTCCATCATACCAGCCATAGAACCTAGTGTGGCTTTGAGCCCTCCATCACCCCAACACGTGGTAGGCTCGGCAAGGAAAGACCGAATGGAAGTGATATTTCAGTGCATACTGGAATTTCGCGGAAGTCGGATCGGACCCCAAGTTGATGTATACGTGTTAGATAGGGTGGAAGGTCCCGGAGGGTGAAGACCATATGAAAGCGATATTCAGGTTGATAACCGGAATTTCGCCGAAGTTGGATCAAACTCAATGGGGCTGGACACATAAGTATACAACTTCTTCCCAACGCTCATGAAGGCGCGGTCCCTTGTTTTGAGTAACTTGTAAGAGTCATAGAATAGCCTGTCCTAATCCTGGGGAGGGAGTGGGTGAATCCTGGGCAGCCGGGATAGAATAGGTTAAGGGATGTAATACTCAAAGGTGCACAATATGGTTCTATGGTGAAGAGGGTGGGGCCAAATGGGCAGGTATGGCAAACCTGCATGATCTGAAGGTGAGCAAGGCCCGACGTACGCTCCGAGCCGTAAAACGCTCAAACACTCAAATGGGTTAGGTAGAATGGCCTCTCACTGATGATGATCGCTCCCTGATTAGTAGATCGTCACCCTGCAAGTTGCCCGGGCTTTAAAAAGCAGGGGAAACTGCAACCCTACGGGGCCGAGGACCGGTCGCCACATGAAACTGACATTGCTGTTGGTGTGCGTTTCGGAGATGGGCTGGTGCCTTGCGGCACCAGCCCTCTCCTCAATGGAACAAGGAGATGGTGCCGATCACCTACTCCCCGGTCAAAACTTACTACTACTACTACTACTACTAGGATAGGGTTAGGATATGCGGGGATTTAGGCCTGCCGGACAACCATCGGTCCGGCACTAAGGCCTGCCCCTCCTTCGTGTCCAGCGGGACACGAAGGGGGGGAAGTAAGGGGTATCCGGCCCCGAAGAGTTCGGTCACCAGGACCGAGCCACCGCCGGCCGAGCCGACTCGCCCTCCCGAGGGGGGTATGGAGGTGGACGTGGAGGACGCCCCTACCACGTCCACAGGGCGCGGGCGCCCTAAGGGGGAGAAACCCCCTCCGATGACCCGGATCCCGGGCCACCGAAGGGGGTCTGAACGCGAAGACAGCCGGGGTCTTCGTGTTCACGGGTGGGGGTTCGACCTGGGGGTGCACGTGCACCCCCCCGAAGGTCGAACTTTTTCGCGCGCGGCGACCTCCTCTCCGGGAGTGGTGGGACGGGTGGACTAGCCACCCAGTCTTGCACCGGACCGGAAAGGGGGGCGCCGGGGGACGCTAGGGGTGTACGGGGTCGCTCCCGGACATTCCCATCGGGCGTCCCAGGGAAGGGGGAGGGTGTGGCATCCGCCGCTGCACTCTCTCGAAGGGGCCGATAAGTCGGGGGGCTTCTCCCCCCGACGGGGTGTCTAATGGAAAGACTGCGGGGAGGCCAGTTGTATGCTAACGCGATCCTGGTCACCCGCATTATAGTCTAGGGGCGGACGTGGGGTTTTAGGCGATATGAGTTCGTCATTCTGCTCCCTTGCTGGCAGCAAAAGGCATAAGGAATGAAAATCATTCAAATAAATCTGCATCATGCAGCAGCAGCAGCGGCACTACTAGCCAAAAAATTCAAACATGAAGGATATGACGTTGCGCTTATTCAAGAACCCTGGTTAAACCAGAGGGGGACTAAGGGAATAAGAGGACTAGGGCAAACAGGGACAATACACTCTGGCAAAATTAACAATCACACCAGAACGTGTATTATAACAAGAAGGAAACTAATTGGTACCTTAATGACACAATTTACGGACGAAAATATTACCACAATATCAATACAAACAGGAAAAAGTGATAACTATAAGGAAATACTGTTAGTATCTCTATATCTACAACACAACAATAAGGAAATTCCAGGGAGCAAATGCAGGGAAATGGTAGAATGGGCAAATAGGAACAATGTTCCAATAATAATGGGTGTAGATGCTAACGCCAGACATAGGAGCTGGGGTAGCACAGACACTAATCAGAGAGGAACAAAACTTATGGAATACATCATAAGTGAGGGTTTGTGCATAGCAAATTACGGCAGTAGACCAACCTTTGTCACCCGTGATAGAAGAGAGGTCTTGGATATAACACTATGTACGGAATCTATAATACGGAATTTTCACAAATGGTACGTATTGGAGGACGTAAGTCTATCAGACCATAAGTATATTGAATACGAGGTAGAATGGGAACAACAAGTGGATGACGAAGTGAGTAGAAGTCTGAAGAACACAGACTGGAGCATGTTCGAAAACCTTAATAAGGTGACAGTAAAGAATCTGTCAGGTAAATATGGTACAAGAGAGGAAATTGACACGTATGCGAGTGAAATAGCCTCGACTTTAAGAAACAACTGGGAAGAAGCTACAGAAGTTGTAGAATCTTCAGGACGCAGCAAAATAAGCTGGTGGAACAAGAAATTAGAAAGAAGGAAAGGGATCGTAAGGGATTGCAAACGCAAATGGAGAATAGCCAGACCAGCGGCTAAGGCTAGAAGATGGGAAATTTATAAGAGAGAATCGTCAAAACTAAGGAAAGAAATCATGAAAAGCAGGCTGAAAAGCTGGAGGAAATTTACTAAATCCATAGAAAAAACGTCAGTTGCAGCACGAATAACGCAGACGTTGCTGAAGTGTAAGGGCGCCGACCTAGGGGCCATTAGAAGAGGTAACACACTGGTACACAAAAATGAGGAAATTATGGAACAACTACTGAACGTGCATTTCCCAGGGTTCGACAGGAACCTGAATGAGGAGGAACTGGAACATATAGAAGGGCAGCCAAACTGGGGACTAGCAAACCAGATTGCTAGCCCAAGTAAGGTTAAGTGGGCACTGGCAGCCTTCAACCCGGACAAAGCACCAGGAATAGATGGGATTACCCCAAGAATGCTGAAAAGCGCACAAAATCAATATGGACAGGCTATGACTAACTTAATTAAAGCGAGCATAGCCACAGGGCATATCCCGAAGGCCTGGACGGGAACGAAAGTGGTCTTCCTTCCCAAACCAGGCAAGACGGACTTCACAGATCCCAAAGCATATAGGCCAATCTGCCTTACATCATTTCTGCTGAAAACAGCGGAGAAATTAGTCGATAGACATCTAAAATGCACTACATTGAGGGAAAGATAAATGTTTCATGGACAGCATGCGTTCAGAACAGGAAACTCCACGGAGGTGGCACTACACAGGGTAGTTAAGGAAGCGGAACTAGCTTTAAAAAAGAAGGAGTGTGCTATCGCATGCTTCATGGACATAGAAGGGGCATTCAATATGACCCCGGTAGATACAATAGGACAGGCACTAAAGGATTTTGGGGTGGAAGAGAATATCCAGAAATGGATAATGAACATGTTGAAAAACAGAAGAGTCAAAGCGTACAGGGGGGACGCAGAAGTAGAAGGGAAGGTTAAGAGAGGCACGCCACAAGGAGGGATCCTATCGCCTTTATTATGGTGTATGGCGTTGGATTCACTTCTTTGGGAGTTAAATGAAACAGGAGCTGTGATTGTAGCTTATGCGGACGATGTTGCAATCATCAGCAGACACAAGAGCAGGGCGAAATGTATGGAAACAATACAAACAGCATTAAATATTACAGAAATATGGTGTGAATCGGTTGGTCTGTCGGTCAACCCAGATAAAACGGAAATAATGGAATTCACTAAATCCACATTGTATCCGGAGGACAGCGGCCTGGTGTACATGGGGAAATCAATCCCACTAAAGCAAAAAGTAAAGTATTTAGGTATATTGATAACAAGGAAACTACTCTGGCGACCACATGTTAAAGCTAAAGTAGACGCAGCAAAGGGAAACATAGCAATGCTCAGTCGAGCGGTAGGAGCAACCTGGGGAATGAAACCTCATATAATGAGGTGGATTTACAGGGCAATCATAGTACCTAGGGTAACATATGGTGCAGCCATATGGTGGCAGGCGACAAACTTAAAAACGGTACAAGACTGGCTTGATAGAATGCAAGGAATGGCTAATCGGAGGATCCTGGGCTGTGCGGGAAATACTCCGATCAGAACAATGGAAATACTGGCAGAAACGGAACCACTAGACATAAGAATTCAGGAAATAGCCCTGAAGACGGTATACAGACTAATAAGCTGGGAGAAATGGGAGAAGTTAGAGTATGGCCACTCGAATCTTATCTACCAGATAGGAGGAGAGGGTAGTGAAGAGATAATAAAGATGAGTGAAATGACAAAAGACACTGATGAAAGAAGATATATGGATTTCAAGCTATATAGCACGGTGATAGGGGAAAGGGACGATTGGAAGCAAGGAGTGCCAGAGAATCTGAGGAACACAGAACTCTGGTACACGGATGGCTCCAGAAAAAACAACTTAACGGGAGCAGGGTGGACGAACTGCAGAGACAAACAGCATTTTATTAAACTAGGAGAGTACCCAACGGTGTACCAAGCAGAACTCCTGGCCATAAAGCTATGCGCGGAGGAGATATGGACCTTAAGGGAAAACAGAAGGAATGTAACTATTTGCACAGATAGCCAAGCGGCAATAAAAAGCCTGCGAGCATTGGAAGGCAGATCGAAACGACTTTGGGAAACACACGTAACGTTGAATAAATTAGCAAAAACAGGGAGAAAGGTAATAATAACATGGATACCGGGCCACTCTGGTTTGGAGGGAAACGAGAAAGCAGATGAACTAGCGAACAAGGGATCGGACTCACCTCCAGAGGAACCTCAGAACTGGGTAGGAATACCAGACGCGGACTACAATCTACAAGTCAGGAAATGGGCAGAGAGGAAAGCAGGGGAAAAATGGAAAAACTCCCAAGGACTGACGCATAGTAAGAACTTCTTGGGAGACGAGCATTGGCCAGCCAAACGTACAAGGGGGATTCTCCAACTTGAAAAGAAAGATTTAAGAAGGATGGTTGAGACAATCACGGGTTAAGCTGCGCTGAATAAGCACTTGGCTAAGATAGGGAAAGCAGACACGAGCTTGTGCTCGTTATGCGAGGAAGAGGATGAAACACCTGAGCATCTAGTAAGGGACTGCAAAGCATTAATGTACAAAAGAAGAACATTGCTGGAAGCAAATTTCATTGAAGAAAGTATTCTTAAAGAGATCCCATGGAAAAAAGTAAAGCGGTTTATGGAAAGCGTAGACCCGTGGAAACAATAGAATTGAGTAAATAGGACAAAAAGACAAGGTACATAAGGAAAGGGGCGACCTAGCCAAAGTTAAATAAAGCAGGAAAAAGGGACACAAGCAGCAAAGGCATTGTAAAGGCAATGCTCTGAGACAATTGAATTGTTCGATGATGGACCCCGCCTGCCAAAGCTGCTTGTTGTCAGAATAAATGGGAGTTCTTATATACATTAATAATCAGGAGAAAAGCTAGTGTAGAAAATGTAGAATCTAATAGACAACCTCATACACTGGGGAGTATAACTGGAATGACAAACATAAAGGAAAAAAAAACACAGCAGTAAAGAACAAGGGAAAAGGGTAGAAGTAAGAGGGAAAAGAAAGGGAAACCGGAAATAGGAAACACTGCACATGGAAAAAGAAGCCAATGCAAAGTTAAATAGGAGATGGCTGCACATGGAACAAACAGAGGAAGAAGGTGGTAAAAATGCATTCAACAACAAATAAGATCAAGACATTATAGGAATTATGAGGAAATCAATACAGAATAATAATAAATATTAAGTAATTCAACAAAGCAGTAACAGGGAATATAAAAAAGAGAAATAAGAAAGGGAAGCAGATAGCAATATTGGGTTACGAATAATGTGATATCATATTATAGACTAACCCAGGCTAAGAACGAAGGAACATGACAAATTTAAATAATAATAGTATTAGCAGTGACATATTACAAACAAATTAGTGGTAGAAGGTAATAATTCCTTAGACAGTAATAAATAGGATTAGCATATCATAGGGAAACAATGATTAGTAATTCCACAGAGCATTAACAGGGAAAATGAAAAGGAGAGGAAAGGGAGGAAAAAAAACAACAGACATCAGTTTGGGAATGAATAAGACATCATATTATAGAGAAACCAATTCATGGCAGAGAGTATAACTGTACATCGTAAATGCATACAATGAGGAGCTATGTAACAGCTGAATAACACAAACCAAGGAATCATCATTGACAAACAAATAAGAAAGGATGGCAGTAAATTATTACGCTAGAACAACGCATAGTAATAATCATCAGGGAAAAGGAAAAGTAAAAAGAGGGAAAAAGGGACACATGGTCCAGGAATAAATAATGAATGCATTGAATAACAAAGTGTCAGCAAAGCAAGGAACTAGCATTAATAAACAAATAAATAGGAGAAGGAAGGTAGAAATTAAGGAAGTTATTACAGAAAGCCTCAGAAGAATCAGTAGGAAAAAAGGGAAAAAAAAAGGAAAAAAAAAAGAAAAAAAAAACAAACAAGCAAGAAGAGAGAAAGAAAAAGAAAACAGGAAAAAAAAGAAAGAGAGAAAGGAAAGAATGGGAAACGGAAAACAGCTGTGGGGAACAAACAACGAAGAAATCTAATTCTTGATTAAACATCATAAATAAACATATAATTAAGGAACCATAATTACTAAACAAATGTATAGAAACGAGAAGGAGGGTAGCAAATCACGACTCAGGAACAACACACTGAGGAAGATAATCACGATAAATAAATAATGAGGAAAAAATAATAAAAAAAAAAAATAAATAAATATAGGTTGGAGAATGACGAAAACGATATAAACAAAAAAAAATTAAGGACCCACCATCAAAAATATATCAATATTTAAAAAAAAAAATAATAATAATAAAATATAATAACACAAGAAGGAAGGCTAGCACAACATAGATAAATAACCAGAAAGGAAAGGGGATACTAGCTCTAGGAACAAATAAGAAGGAGGACTAACTCATAGTTGAGAATGATTAAAACAATTACGGAACATATAATAATAACAATAACACACAACAAAATCATAGTTAAGGTATCATACAACAAAGGGACTGTAGTCAGGCTAACCAAAAAAAAAAAACAATCATCAGGGAAGAATTAGTAAGAGACAACTATCGAGAGAGTATCTATTAGAGAACTTTCTCAGAGGAACTAACACTGCAGACAACAAATACAACTGGTGGTGACATAACCCATACAAAATTATAAAGAACGACAATGTATACTCCAAATGGGTACTGCCAAAAATATCATGGGAGACACACCTGAATGGGTAACGCCAGGGTACAGACACGGACTGTATCTCTGCCGGAGCCTGAGGACGATGGTCACGTCCAATGTCATCAGCCATAGAACCTAGTGTGGCTGGAGTCCCCCCCCAAACCCCAAAACGCGGTAGGCTCGGCAAGGAAAGACCGCATGAAAATGATATTTCAGCTTTGGCAGAAATTTCGTTGAAGTCGGATCGGACCCCAAGTTGATGTATACACAGTAGGGTGGGAGGTCTCCGATGGTAACGACCGCATGGACACGATATTTTGGTTACCACTGAAATTTCGTTGAAGTCGGATCAGATCCTAAGGGGGCTGAACACAAATAGTATACAAATTCACCCCAACGACCAAGTAGGCGCGGTCCCTTGCTTATGAAACATTAGACGCTTAGAGTAGCCTATCCTAATCCTGGGGTGGGTGTGGGTAAGTCTTGGACAGCCGAGACAGCTTAGGGAAAGGGAAATAACACTCACAGGCACACAATATGGTTCTATGGTGAAGCGGGGGGGCCGATAAGGGCAGGTGTGGCAAGCCTGCAGGATCTGAAGGTGAAGAAGGCCCAACATTACGCTCCGAGCCGTAAAACGCTCAAAAATCCCACAAGTTAGGTAGAATGGCCTTCCCATCAATGATGATCCGCTCCCTGATGAGTAGACCGTCGGCTCTGTAAGTTGCCCGGGCTATAAAAAACAGAGTGGCGATCGAAAGCAGAGGTATTCGCAACCCTTCGGGGCCGAGGGCCGGACGCCATATGATACCGACTAAGCTGTTGGTGTGCGATAGGGGAGAGGGGAGGTGCCTAGCGGCACCACCCCCTCTCCCCTCATTTGGGGGAGATGCCGATCATCTCTTCCCCGGCCATACTATTTACTACTACTACTACTACTACTAGGATAGGGTTAGGATAGGGTTAGGGGAGCAGATGTAGTAAGGTAATAAACGAAGGGAGATAAATAGGTATTAAACGATAACAACAAATAGAAGTACTAATGGAAAATGGTAAGGGAGACAAGGTGGTGTTACGATAAATAATAATAAAGGAGATATTAAAGACTAAATCAAGGAGAAGTAAGGACTATAATAAAGTGAATAAAAGTTTTAAAAAAAAGGGTGAAATAACAAATAAGTTAGTAAGGTATGAGGTTAAAGGCTCAGTATCATTGGAAGGTGGTAAAAAATAAGTAAGTACAGATCAGAAAGTAAATATATATAGACGAAGCCATTATAGCAGTAAGGATGACAATAAGGTGTAGGAAAGAGAAAGCAATAGAGTAATCAGTAAGGATAGAACCAATTGACAGATACATGGTTGATAAATAAGGGATGGTCAGGTTGGAATATAAATAAAGACCCCGTAAGTAAGGTGACAATAAGGGAGGAAAAGAGGAATTTTACACACGGGAGACAAACCTGAATGGGGGATGGCGGAATGCGAATTTAAGATGCATTTTTTGCCGGAACCTGGGGACGATGGTCACGTCCATTATATCAGCCATAGAACCTAGTGTGGCTTTGAGCCCTCCAACACCCCAACACGTGGTAGGCTCGGCAAGGAAAGACCGAATGAAAGTGATATTTCAGTACATACTGGAATTTCGCGGAAGTCGGATCGGACCCCAAGTTGATGTATACGTGTTAGATAGGGTGGAAGGTCCCGGAGAGTGAAGACCATATGAAAGCGATATTCGGGTTGATAACCGGAATTTCGCCGAAGTTGGATCAAACTCAATGGGGTTGGACACATAAGTATACAACTTCTTCCCAACGTTCATGAAGGCGCGGTCCCTTGTTTTGAGTAACTTGTAGAGTCATAGAATAGCCTATCCTAATCCTGGGGAGGGAGTGGGTGAATCCTGGGCAGCCGGGATAGAATAGGTTAAGGGATGTAATACTCAAAGGTGCACAATATGGTTCTATGGTGAAGAGGGTGGGGCCAAATGGGCAGGTATGGCAAACCTGCATGATCTGAAGGTGAGCAAGGCCCGACGTACGCTCCGAGCCGTAAAACGCTCAAACACTCAAATGGGTTAGGTAGAATGGCCTCTCACTGATGATGATCGCTGCCTGATTAGTAGATCGTCACCCTGCAAGTTGCCCGGGCTATAAAAAGCAGGGTGGCGGTTGAAAGCAGGGGAAACTGCAACCCTACGGGGCCGAGGACCGGTCGCCACATGAAACTGACATTGCTGTTGGTGTGCGTTTCGGAGATAACATCGAAAGAGCTATCTTTCAACGCGATCGCTAATAGAATAGTATTCTACCGGTTCGGTATTGAACAATTATTAGTTATTCAGTAAGTGAACGCGAGTTATTTACAAATGGACAAGGACATGGGAGCAAACGAGAAAAGGCAGGAGCAATCTGACAAGTTGATCATGGAGCTTTTCTGTGATGCGACGGACTCGGATATAGAGATTGTACCTAAGCCAGGTAACAGCAAGGATAAGGAGAACAAATCCAATGGAAAATCACCCAAAATGACACAGGGAATTAAACCGCCACAGCTGACCAAGGCTGGGCACCAAACAATGAAGATGGTAAAAATACAGAAAGCGGGGCTGGTAATCAGGCAGCAGCAGGAAGCTAGGGCTGGCAAAAGCAACGAGGCAGGAACATCCCAAATGCAGGAATTAGGAGCTGAGAAGCTTACAGGGGTAAATCAACCCCAAGGTACGCAACCCTCTGCGGAGAGTGCAGCCCAATTACAGGAAGAGAAGTTGGGACAGCAAATAGCGGGCCCCTCAAGGCAAGTTGAACTTGGGGTCGAAGACAGGACAATAGCTATTGTAAAAAAGGGTTACCCAGCACCAGGGAAGGAGATGACCCGTGAGGAGATAAATAAAATGTGGGTGCACTTTATACGTTATAGAATTAAGACAAAGAAGCCCATCAATTATGGGAGATGGGGTCCCAAAGCGGGTGGATTCATTCTAACAGCCAATGACGCAGAATCTTTGGTGAATATAAGGGAGGCAATTGCAATATACAGTTAGGGTGCAACCAAATTTATCGTAATTAATGGAAAACGATTAGACGAGGATTTAAGGATGATTATTTACGTTAACAATAAAGAAATGCAATACGCCGATGTTGTGGGCTGTGACGTTGCAAATCAGCAACGTCACTTCGCCATTAATTGCGAGCACATTTTTAATAGTGCGAAGGACCGGACCGTACAATAACGAGACGCGAGACCGGGAAACACAGGATTCGAGAGCGTTCCGCGAGGAATTTCCATAAATTAGAGCGCGCACTGACACCTAGCGTGCGCGCCGAGAACGGCAAGTTTCAGGGCCGAGCAGCGGACCCGGAAACGGAGCCCCGACCTTCGACAATTTCCTAGGCAAACGATTTCGAGGCAGGAGGACGTCCGACGAAACACAAATGGCATGAATCGAAGCCCCGTGCACGGGCCATCTACGGACTATCGAGGGCACCCGGTCAATCGACTTGGAGGCGCCGAAGGGACAGGAACCCCTATCGACCACCCTATCATTTCGCGGTCCCGACGCCGCCTCATCCCGCCATAAATAGGGTTCCAGCGAGGATGGTGCCACCGAGAAGCCAGAACGAGGCACGAGCCTCCTCCCACGTCTCCCGAAAAGTGAGACGGTTTCGCGAAGGGGTCCAGGAGCCAAGGACCCCGTCGAGACGCCCCTGCTACGCGAACGTCGCGCGTGAAACGGAGCCCTAGGAAATTCGGCAAGGAGGTCGGGTGGGGGGAACGAGAATCGATGCGGCACGCGACCGAATATCGATGAATCACTGTCGCGCTGGACGTCACGTACGTACGACATTATCAAAAACACGCACGCCAAGTAAATATCGCCGCGAGAGTTGAGAAAGGCCCGGTCTCGCGAAAGTGACCTAGGTGTGAGCGATTGCGGACGCGCCGAAAAACCTTGGCCAGTCGCGGAAGGTTACGAAGCCGCCCGTGGAGAAACGGAGTAGACGGTAAGTCGCGCAGTGATCTTTTCGAATTTTCGGTTAGCGTGTTGGCTCGACGATTATCGCGCGAGGACGACCCTTGGTCGTTTCGTCCTCGATATTTCGCGTAGGCCGAGACGCCAAGCGTCTCGTGCCGTCGGCTCGGGCCGTAGCGACGGCCCTTTGAGCAGTACTTCACGTAGAGAGTTCCCTTTAAAGTCTCGCGCTCGGAAGTTTCCTCGGAGGAATCGCGTCTCGCGAATATTTCATCCGACTCCTCGCAAATATCTCGAATCCTGTATCGTATTGCGTAGCGAACGCGTTTCAACTCCGTCGCCGTTCGCATCGTCCGTCGTGTGCTTTGCGTACGCGTGCTATCGCGACAGTCTCGTATCGCGCCGTCCACCCGCGCTTCGCGCGATCCCGTCCGTCGGGAAATCGTATCGTCGGTACCGATCATCCGTACCCTTTCGCGCGATCTTAACCTACGACAACCGCGCTGCGACCGACCTACCGTCCGCAATTCTGTATGAAGAGCGCGGGCTCTCGGGTTGCGGTCACGTGACCGCTCAATTGTACAACTTGACGACTAAATAAAACACCCACTCGAGGCCAATTAAGTTGTCGCTCATTCCCCGTGAGACCCGTCCTGCCGTAAGGGCTGTCCTCGTCCTTCCGTGTTCGAACCACCGGACCCCATCGCGTCCTCGTTACGATCCGCGTGCTTCGAAGGTTCGATCTCCGAGTACGAAATTCGTGTCGTGTTTCGCGTGACACTTTTCACGGTGTCTGGCGCCCGAACAATCTCGCGGAAATTTCGAACCTTCGGACGTCCTTTGTCTCGGGCGGACCACGGGCATACGGCGGCCCGCGGCCCGGCCTAAAGGCCTGTAAAAGCCCGAAAGTCGCTCGATCGGAGGCTTTCAAGCCTCCGCTCGCGAGCGACGTGACAAGGGTTACACCCCTCTGACACCCTTGAGAGGGGGGTCGTTGGAAAGGGGAGAGTTAGGGGATAAAGGTCCCACTGAAAGAAAAGGGGGTCAATTAAATAAATTTTTGAAATATTTTAGTTTTTAGTTTAGACGCATAGGATTTAAGTCGAGCAATTGAGGCAATAGGAAGTAACATAGGACATATAGGAATTAGCATAGGACATATAGTATGTACAAACTAGAGTTAAGAACCATGTATATAGGCTTAAATAAATAGTAGGTAAATTGTTAAAAGCGATTAATAATTAACATACTTACCAATCCTGATCCTTGGAAACCTAAAATAAATCGATTAAGAGCTGAAATAAAAAGAAAAGCATCAGCAAGGCTGGGAAGCCTTGCCGGAATTTAAGAAATACTTTCAGTATAAAATTAGATACTTACCTTCAGAAGACCTAGGAGACCTGTAAAGAAAATAAATAAGCAGAGAAAGCAGATAAAGAAAAAGAACCAGCAAGGCTGGGTAGCCTTGCCGGTTTTTCAAACAAGGTAATTTCTAAATTCGATTAACGGAGGAAACTGTTAAATGGATTCGGAAATAGAAAGTCTTGGGACAGAAACGGAAACAGAATCGGAAATAGATAGGGAATTAGAGAATGAAGAGGTATTTAAGACGCCACTAGGAGGACCAGTAAAAACGCGTAACAAAAGAGAAAGGAACATATTAGACGAATCGTTCAAGGAGGGGGGAGGGAAAGATATAGGGAACAATAGTGACGAAACTAACAAAAATAAAAAATTCAAAATAGAAACACCACAGAATAAAGAGTTAGGAAATATTAGCTTAATAGATTTAGAGTCAGAGGGGGAAATAGACAAAATGGACACCACAATAAAAAATCAAATGCCAGGATCCATGATAGATTTAATTCAGATGGATAATAATGATAAAGAAAAAGAAGAAATGGGACAGGACAAAATAGAAATTATTGAATGCCTTAGAGAGTTGACAAAACTAGTGAGACAAGCCAAGACAGGAGCATATATGAGTAGAGAATATTTATGTGGAGGAAAGGGTACAGCACAAACGGCGAAAGCAAACAGTATACAGACAGATAGATATTTAAGATTAGCAGAAGCAAAAATCAGAATAGCGGAATTACTTGCAGTTAATATAGGTCTAAAGGAAGAAAAATTAAACAGGAATATAGGGACACAGATATCTCCATCGTATATTAGATGGTTCGGTGATAAACACGAAGAAAAGAAGGAGAAAGATAGTCAGATAGAGTCACAAACAGAAGGTGGAAAAGACAGCAAAGAGAAAAAGAATAGAAAGGGGATACCAAAAGTACGTAGGATCCTAGAAAGAAAAGGCGACAGGGTCAAAGAGTTAGTGAATTATGCAACAGAGCAGGGCTCAGATTGACAAACAGAAAGAGAAAAGAACGAAGAATGGGAGATAGTAGGAGCAAAGAAAAACAAACAAAAGGAGAAAAGGAAAAGTAGGGAAGAAGCTAGACAAATTCAAAAAGAACAAGAATTAGCTAGAATAAAAGAAATAGAAAACAAGAGGAAGATTAGGAAACCACCACAGGCACCGAAAACAGAAGCATTAGTAGTGAAAGCAAGCGAATCCAGAACATATGCAGATATATTTAAACAAATAAAAAATAACGCTGCAGGTGAGATAGAAGGAATCAACACGGTAAGAAAATCAAGAGGAGGGGATTTAATTATAGAAATGGAGAAGAATGCAAATATAGAAAAATTAGAGTCTGTAGTTAGGGTGTCTTTGGGGGAAGCCCATGCAGTAAGAAGACTTGCACCAAAAGTAGCAATAGAAATCAAGGACATAGAACCTACAATTGAACAGGAAGAACTGAAAAGGGAACTGGCCACGAAATGGGAAATTAAAGAAGAAGAAATTGAAGTGAAGGCGTACAAATTCGGCTTCGGAGGGACAAGACTGGCCATAGTGACAATCCCCCCCCCCCTGACAGCAGAGAAAATTGGTGAGACCGAAAAAATTAAAATAGGTTTTACAAATTGCAGGTTGAAAAGAGCTGTAAACGTAATAAGATGTTTCCGATGCCATGCTTTTGGACATATCTCGTACAACTGCAAGGAGAAAATAGAAGGAGGCGAGTTGTGCAGAAAATGCGGGAACACAGGACACCAAATTAACAACTGCAACAACATAATTAGCAGATGCATCCTATGCGTCAGGGAGGGGATTCCAGAAGCCCAAGCAGAGCACGTAGCGGGGGCGGCAAGCTGTCCCCAATTTAAAAGATACATTCGCGAAGCGAATAAGGGCAATTAAGCATATTCATAATTAAAATATTACAAATAAATTTAAACCATTGCAGATTGGCGCACTACCTTCTTACCCAATCTGCAGAGGAATTGAAAGCGGATATTGTCATCATAGCTGAACCACTATTCAACCCAGGAAGATGGGTCTGGAAAGAAAACTCGAAAACAGCAATATGGGCCACAGGAGTGAATGGACTGCATAGATACGAAGAAGGAGATATTTTCGAAAATGACTATACAGCAATTCGTATAAGAAATTTTATCATTATCAGTGTATATATTTCGCCGAATATTAATGTTGATGCTTTTTGCAGGAAAATTGGAAATATTACGAAATTCATAGAGGAGGAAAAGAAAAAAGGCAGGCAGATTATTATTGCAGGGGACTTCAACGCCCACTCGGCGGCCTGGGGATCCAGAGATGAAGACAGGAAAGGATCGAAATTAATGGAGGAACTCGAAAGGTTGGAATTGACCCCGTTGAGACCGAAGGGGGGGGAGTGTACATATGAAAGAGGTGATAGAATCTCCATGATCGATTTTCTTGCCCTCTCAAGCGAACTCGCCATAGACAGCAAATCGATTATTTTAAAAACAGAAACAGCTTCAGACCATAGGTATATTCTAACGAACATAGTAGTAACACAGAAAATAAATTTACTGTTGATAAACCTAAATCACTGTAGGAAAGCCCAAACAAAGGTGAAAGAAGTGGCGATAGAACTCAAAGTTGATGTAGTTTTACTAACGGAAACAATAGAAAACCCAGGTAATTGGATCATGGGCGATAGAAAAAATACGGCAATATGGGTAACCGAACTAAACGGGTTAAGAGAAGAGAAAGGGGAAAATACTTTTGATAATAATTTCACAGCAATCTCTATTGCCGGTTTTACAATTATTACAGTATACATTTCACCGAACATAGAGATCAACAAATTTAACAATATCGTAGACAGAATTTCCAAATTCATTAAAAACGAGAAAAAAAGAGGCAAGAAAATCGTGATAGGAGGAGATTGGAATGCGCACTCCCCCGCCTGGGGGTCAATAGATCAAAACGAAAGAGGGGAGTCACTCCTGACTGAGTTCTGGAACCTGAAACTGGAACCCAGACCGCCGGAGGGAGAATACACCTTTATAAGAAATGGGAGAAAATCGAAAATAGACTTCCTAGCTTTTTCCAATTTTCCGCATAGAGAAGTATCAACAGTGATATTAGACAGAAACACAGAATCGGATCACAAATACATACTGACCAAAATAATTCTGGAAATGGAAAATAATCCTTCAATGAAACAGCCCACGAATCCCTGGACCATAGACAGCACCGCCATAGAAAATCTGAAAAAAGAATTCGAAAAATTAATAAATCAAGAGAATCTAGGCTTCAAGGAAGAATACAACGAAGCAGAAGAGGAAAGAATAGCGACGATGATCGACGATCTCATGAATGAAAACCTGAAAAAGAAAAAAGAAAATATTAAAATAAAAATAGGTAACAGTTGGTGGACCTCTGAATTAACAGAACTAAGGAAGGGAGCAAGAAAAATGAAAAGACAAATTCAGAGGGAAAGGACAAAAGAAAAGAAAAGGAAAGTAAAGGGGGAGATGAGCGAGATGTTGAAGGAAATCTACAAGGGAAAAATGAAGAAATTAAGAAGAGAAATAGAAAAAGCAAAGGAGGAGAAATGGAAAGAATGGAACGAGACTTTACTAAAAGATATATGGGGAAAACCATATAAGACAATAATGAAAAAAGTAAAGAGCTCTCTCCCGCCACCGGACATATCTGAAGAATTTGCAAGAAATATTTTATATAGCTTGTTCCCCAGAGAAGAAAGGGAGACAAACAAAGATAATGGAAAGGAAGCTAACGAAGACAATGCAATATCTTTTGAATTAGTTAACTCCGAAGAAGTTAGAGAAGCGGCAAAATTACTCACCAAGGGGAAAGCAGCAGGTATGGATAAAGTTCCCCCTGACATAATCAGGGAACTAGCTATATATCGCCCGGACGTCTTCGCAGCGATCTTCAATGGCATCATCCAGAGAAATAAAATTCCGGAAACCTGGAAAAGAGCGAGGACGATTCTATTAAGAAAACCTGGAAAGGACCCAACCACCCCTGCGGCATACAGACCAATTTGTATAATTAATGCTATATCTAAACTTTTTGAATATATTATTAAAAACAGATTTTTTGCAGAGTTAGGACAGCACCCATTCAGAGATAACCAATACGGCTTTACAAAGGAAAAATCAACAGTTCACGCATTAAAAGTTTTGAAAAAGAAAATCAGAGAAGGAATCGACAAACAAAGGTTCCAGATAATGGTAGCACTAGACATCAAAAACGCATTCAATTCTCTAAACTGGGAATGCATATTTGAAGAATTGGAAAGTAGAGGAGTATCAAAATACTTAATAAGAATAACTAAAGAATATTTCAAGAATAGGAAAATACAATACGAATCACTCGATAGATCATTGGTAATACAAATGGAAAAGGGTGTACCGCAGGGGTCGGTCCTGGGCCCACTCTTTTGGAATCTAGTATATGACGGAATCTTAAGAATCCCACTCCAGAAGGGTTGTTCAATAATCGCATTCGCGGACGACCTACTCCTACTGGTTGAAAAAGGATCATTAGAGTTACTTAAAAAATGCACGGAGAGCTCCATAGAAAACATAATGATTTGGCTCAGGAAAGTTGGACTAGAACTTGCTATCAATAAAACAGAAGTTATGTTCACAAACAAGAAAAGGGTTAATGACGATTTTAAAATAAATGTGAACAATATCGAAATATTCCCATCTGTAAATCTAAAATACTTAGGAATCACATTTGACTACAAAAATATGTTTAGAGATCATATAATAAATGTCACCAATAAAGGAATTAAAACCATGTCCGCACTGTCGAGATTTATGTCTAACAAAGGCAATTTAAAACAGAATGGAAGAAAACTTTATTATAATGTACTAGAATCTATAGTTTTATATGGAGCCCCAATCTGGGCAGAAGCACTAGATAACTCAAAAAACAGCGAAATAATTAGAAAGACACAAAAGATTGGTTTAGCAAGGGTTATAGCAGCATACAAATCGGTTTCATATGATGCGCAATGTGTATTGTCTGGTATAACCCCATGGAATTTAAAAATACAGGAAAGATCAAATATTCTGGAGTGGGAGGAAATCTTCTTACAATATGCCGAAGAACCTACAGGAAGACCAAGAAGAACATTAACATCGAGAACAGGACAGGGGAGATACCGAGAACACTCACCTGAAATCCAAGAGTGGCTGGAAAACAGAAATACTACTTACCTGGAAAACGCACCGCCGCACAGTGGGCCAGAATCGCTCGCTAGCTGTTCATGAGCTAAAAAATGAAAGTCGTCATATCGATTTTTAACCAATGCACAGTGATTCTTAAATGTCCATTACATTCGAAAACGATAATATTAATTAAAGTTATTAAAAACTCTTGTTATAATAAGCGTTCAAAGATCAAACTTTTTCAGATACGATTTATCACCGAAAAAATTCCGTTTCTTCATGACGATGTCCTGGAAAACCTACTGAGGATTAAGTGCCCACATTTTTTTTTTATGAATAATGTATATCTATGTTGAGAACGCCCCAGGAACTAAACGTTAATGTTCATAATTTATTATTTAAAAAAATGTTTAGTCAGCTAAGGAAAATTGTCATAGTCTTTCACCTTTGACAAGGAATAAGTTAAAAGTTTGGAAGAATTTGGTGCTCTAACAAAGTGGAGCATTTTCAGCAAAGTTTCCTCTAAAAGATCCCGTAAAATTCACGTCCCCCCTCGGCCCACCCCGGAAATTATGACGGTTTGAAGCGTCGCGTGACACGCGCTCAGTGATGAGTTCGATCGAAATCGTGGCCAAAATAGGAAGGAGTACGGTGGTGTGACAAAAAAATGTTTCCTACAAAAAATAATCAGTAATCTGTACTCTACAAATCTCAGTACAAAAAATTTAAAGAATTTTTTTTTTTTAATAAAAAATTGAGGTCGCGTTGATTATTTATTTATCACGATATATTTTTTATTTAATAACATTATAGCTGACGTCAAGACGAATCCAACGACTTATTTATTGTGGCCTTTAAGTTTTGAAATAATGGTGAAATAGGCCTGAACAGCCAGTTTTCAATTATTATTTATTATTCACACGATTTTTCAGACATTTCCGGTGGTGTGACAAAAAAATATTTCGTACAAAAAGTAATCAGTAGTTAGTTTTCTACAAATTCCAATATAAAAAATTTAAAGAATTTTTTTTTTTAAATAAAAAATTGAGGTCGCGTTGATTATTTATTTATCACGATATATTTTTTATTTAATAACTTTATAGCTGACGTCAAAACGAATCCAACGACCTATTTATTGTGGCCTTTAAGTTTTGAAATAATGGTGAAATAGGCGTGAACAGCTACCGAGCCATTCTGGCCCACTGTGCGCCGGACCCAGAGGAACTACGGAGCATAATCCACGATGAGATGACACCTGGAAATAAAAAGAAAAGAATTAGAAAATGGATTAGGAAGAAAGCAGAGGAAAGAACGAAAGAAAAATGGCAAAGGAACTGGGAAGAATCAAAAGACGGAAGATGGACCTTTCTATGGATACCTGACATCGAAACATGGAAGAATAGGAAACATGGTAAAATGAATTACTACTTAACACAAGCCCTTACAGGGCACGGGGTATTTAATTCTTTCAGACATAGAATTGGGAAGACGCTGGACCAAGGATGCTGGTACTGCGAAGGAATAGACGATCCGACACACACGCTCCTTGAATGCAGACAATGGAACGAACAAAGGGAAAACCTAAGGACGAAACTAGGTCTCAGAAGGAACGAACTGACATGCGAAAAAATCAGGGGAAAAATAATCAATGCGGAAGTATATTGGAATGCTTTCCAATCCTTCTGCAAGGAAATTCTATCTACAAAGGAGGAAGAGGAAAGAAGAAGGGAAACGAACAACAAAGGCGAGTAGAAGATAAAAGAAAGAATAAAACCAAAATAATATTTGTTACCAATTAGATAAAAGATACTGTAATGTTTTTTCTCTTTCTCTACATATCTCAACAAGGAGCAGGGAGGTGCCACTGGAGAGACGGGGAACGAGGAAAGGAAAAAGACGGAGGCGCCTGGACGTCTAAGGGGAAGAAGGAGAAAGACGAACCTGCGGAATGCGAGCAAGCGGATCCGGGTTGCGGCAATGTATCCAGATTCTCCGAGGATGTATCCAGGGGCCAACGAGAAGTCCACCTTGTCCCCGGCCCGGGGGTGCCTCTTGAAGCTCCTGTGAGAAAGAGAAGAGAAGAGAAAGATCAGTATGAAAAAATTTTGAAAATATAGAAAACCCTTAATATAGCGTATCGAATAATATAAACATCTATACGATTCATACGACGTGATTATTAGAATAGAATACTAGAATATATTAGTATGTAAATGCCTCAATTGCTCGTAAAATCCGAAAATCCAAAGTTTTCTAATAGGTATAATATAGTAGAATAACTAGAAGCTAATTTGAAAACGGCGCGCAAAACACGAACTGAATATAGATACTTGAAAGAGTCGTAACGAAGTTCGTGGCGAAAAAGGTTAAATCGGAATATTATAATTCAAAATAAAAAGAAGCCGCAGAAAAACCGTTTGAAAGTCGTTCCGTGATATGTAAACGTGATGTGGTCGACGAAGGCAACGATGTTATTATATCGATGTCGCGGAAGTTTTTTCAACTCGACCGAGCGATCATAATAGAAAGAGCGCGCGGCGACCGTGAAGGTGGCCGTTCAAAGCATTCGTATAAAACAGGCACGTACACGGAGGACAAGGTTACAAAAAACTGCTAACCTCGAGGGGAATTACCCTCAAGGAAGCAAGTAACGGAGGAACGTACCAGATACGATTCGGAAGTCGAGTAGTTCACTTGAAATTTTTGAAATCGCGCGAATTGATTTATACAATTTGATTTATTAATCAATAGTTTATAGTAATGTCACGTCCGTAACCAGCGAGCCCGGCGAATCCCTCCTGCTTTCGGGATACACCATAAAACAATAATCAAACCCTCTGCGTAGCGACGGGCCACCCGGGGTTGGTGCAATAAATTTAAGAAACCGGACGCATCACTCGAGAGGGTACGAAGGTCTGAATGACCTGACACTCGAAGATGCGAGACTGCGTGCGTCTGGTTCATGTCTTCAAGGACATCCTACACCTTTTTACATTTTCCCTTTCTCAAAACCATTTTCCACCACCCCGAAGGCAGGAGAGGGAAGACTGCTATAAAAACGCTGCGATCCTCAGTGAGGACAGTCATTCATAATCGGTCAGAACACTGTACAGTTCCAAAAGTTTACTCAGTTCTAAATAAACGTGTGTATGTTATATTTATATATTCATATTGTCAAGTTACTATCATTCCCCCTTTCCCAGGTATATTCCTTCAATGGTTTGACCGAATTAGGGACCAATTAAGAACGTAACAACTGGTGACAGCGGTGGGATACATAGAGTGATAGTGACCATTGATAACACGGCCCAACGGTCAGGTGAAGTGTACTAGTGTAACTGTGCAACAAAAAGGAAAATGCCTTTAGCCCACTCTCCGCACCCAGGACAATCGACCGACCAAGAGGAGCGACCCTTGGAGGCAGAAAGGAGAGAGCTGGAAGAGATGCGATCGTTGCTGGCGGTTCAACTGGCCCAGTTGCAAATCCAGCAACAACAACTCGCAGCGCAGCAAGCAGGGTTGGCACAGCAACAACAGATTTTTCTCCAGCAACAACAGCTGCAACAACCACAAGTACCATCTCCAAGCGTGATCGAGAACAATCAACCTCCGCCACCCATGGAGAACCAGGGAGAACATAGTACATACTATGTTACATCATACAAGGACGCCCTGGCCGCAATTCCGGAGTACGATGGCCACAACCTGGACTTCGTATGTTTCGCCGAAGGATGCGAGGAAGCTCTGGGCATGATTCCTCAACGATATGAAGAAAATCTTGCCAAGTCGCTGCGGAACAAGCTGAAGGGCGATGCGCGGCGATCAATCATCGGCATGCAGTTCAACAGGGTAGGTGCGTTAGTCGAACACCTTAGATCAATCTACGCGCCGCAAGAAACTGTATACGAAGCATTAGGCAAACTTGCGAGCGTTTTCCAAAAATCGGACGAAGAAGTAATTACCTATGCCAACAGAATTCGCGAATTAGGGAAGCGTATTTTAGATGCGTTCAAACGAGAAAATGAATTAGAGTCACCGTCCTTTGTTACCAGTACAGACGAAAATCTAAAAAGATGTTTTTTGCGAGGACTCAAATCCGCGATAGCCGTGCGTATGCCTCGCACTGGTTCCTTGAACGAGTTAATCACAAAAGCCATCGGAATCCAAAAAGAGAACGACGCGATTTCCCAAATGCGCAGTCTTTCGGACGGGAAACCGGATAGACAGATTGCGAACGATACTGTGCACAAGGTCCAATCGGAAATGGTTATATGTCAATTGTGTGAACAACCGGGACACACCGCGACACACTGTCAAATGTACAACCCTAATTTCTCTAAAAACCACGATAGCAAACCCCCTTCGCCAATGTCATCTAATGCACAGATCGATTACAACCAACTCGTACAGGCAGTTTTGCGGGCGCAGAGTCAAACTCAAAATCAACACGTCCTCCGCGACAGTAATTCCAAGAACCAGAAATTTTGCCGATATTGCAAAAAACTCGGACATGAAATTGAAGAGTGCAGGAAAAGGGCTTATAATAATAGCAGGTTAGGTAACGGTTTTAACACGCGGAACGGACAAAATTTGACGGGAAACTCGAGAGAGGCCGCGGGGTCGAGCGCCCCTCGCAGCAATATTCCAGCGCGCTCATCTCACCCAATCTTGGCGGAAAACCTCGAATCAGAGACGCAAGAATAAGCTTAACGCAAACCGGTTACGTACCCGTAATCCGCGTCGATAGCCCCGGCGTTATTCCCCCAACCGATTTCATGGTGGACAGCGGATCCGGTCCAAACCTACTCAAGATCCGTTCCTTGCATCCATCGACAAAGATCAATCAAACCGAAATTCTTCGATTGACCGGAATCACCGCGCAACACGTTCATACTCGGGGTCAAGTTACACTGAAGATATTGGGATTACCTGCACCTTTTCACTTAGTAGACGATAATTTCCCAATAGCTCAGGAAGGAATCATCGGATCCGACTTCCTTAAACGTCATAAAGCCCACATCGATTACGAAACCGAATCATTGAAAAGTAACGGCCGATCTATTCCGTTCCAAAATAAGGAGCGAATTATTATTCCTGCTAGGACGCGTACCCGGGCATATGTTATAGCAACAAATCCGGAAATTGGAGAAGGGTACCTGCCCAGACTAAAATTTCGCGGAGTCAGTGGTCTGTATCTCGGTGACGCGTTAGTCAGAGTAATCAATGGAAAAGCTTATCTTGACGTCATTAATACGAACGATCGTGATGTAGAGCTAGTGATACCAAAGATAGAAATTCAGGAAATCTCCAGCATAAGTGCAACAATCCCTGTAAACGAGCCTGTCCAGTCGAAATCAAAATCTTTCGATTCCCCGAACAATCGGGACCGCACATCTAACTCTCTGGATCGGTTCACCTTACAAAATCCCTCTAATTCTTTCATGAATTCAAGTCAACAAAATCTCTCAAGGTCCCAAAACCGACTTAGCCAATCAAAGTATCCTACATCCCCATATAATCTTTCCCAAGAAACGGGACTACGCGCAACCACATCCAAAATATCGCATGGAAAATCAACTTGCTTCAATATCAAAAACGCGCACATCGAGCGTGCCACACAAATCCAGACTTTCCTTGACCTAGCCCATTTAAACTCAGAGGAACGTACGAACGTACAACAGCTAATCCAGGAGTATTCCGATTGTTTCCACATCCCAGGTGAATCCTTAGGCTCCACCACGGTAACAGAACACCACATACCGACAACCGACGACCGACCAATAAATCGAAGACAATACCGGTTTCCCCCAATACACAAAGACGAAATCAAAAGGCAAGTAACGGAATTATTAGACAACGGCATAATAAAACCATCAGAATCGCCTTACAATTCACCTGTTTGGGTCGTTCCTAAGAAATCGGACAGTCAGGGAAATAAACGCTGGAGAATGGTGTTGGATTTTCGCGCGCTGAACGAAAAAACAGTCAGCGACGCGTACCCGTTACCAAACATCGTGGAAATTCTCGACCAGCTGGGGGGCGCGAAATATTTCTCGGTATTTGACCTAGCGTCGGGGTTCCACCAAATCCGCATGAAACCCGAAGACAGCCGCAAAACTGCGTTTACGACTCCCCATGGTCATTACGAGTTCGACCGAATGCCGTTTGGCCTGAAGAACGCCCCGGCAACATTTCAGAGGTTGATGGACAGGGTTCTGACCGGTTTGCAGGGTAATGAAATGTTCGTCTACCTGGACGATATTGTAATATATTCTTCCTCTCTACGCGAACACGAGATTAAATTTAGAAAACTGATGGAAAGACTCAGACGCGCTAATTTACAGCTGCAGCCGGAAAAGTGTCAATTCTTACGGAAGGAAGTTTGTTACCTGGGCCACATAATAGGCGCGCACGGGGTTCGACCCGACCCGGGAAAGGTTGCGGCCGTAAAAAACTTTCCTGCCCCTAAAACCGAGAAAAACATTAAACAATTTTTAGGGTTGGCCGGGTATTATCGCAGATTCATACCTAATTTTTCAAGAATTGCCAAACCGTTAACCAAACTGTTGAAAAAGGACGAGCCATTCCGATGGACCGAAAAGCAACAGGAAGCGTTCGAAATCCTTCGCGACGAACTGTGCAAAGAACCCGTATTACAATTTCCTGATTTTAACAAACCTTTCTTGCTCACAACGGACGCATCAGATTTTGCGATAGGTGGTATACTGAGTCAGGGTTCTGTTGGCAAAGATAGGCCTATAGCATATGCGTCGCGAGTCCTCAACAGCGCAGAATCGAATTATCCTACTATCCAAAAAGAATTGTTAGCTATAGTATATTGCGTTCAACACTTCCGCCCATACCTCTACGGTAAGAAATTCACGCTCGTAACCGATCACAAACCCCTCACTTGGCTACACTCTGTCAAAGACCCGACCTCCCGGTTAATGAGATGGCGATTGAGGCTCGCTGAATATGAGTACGATATTCTGTACAAAGCAGGAAAGGTGAACACGAATGCCGATGCGTTGTCTAGAAACCCCGTGAAGCACGTGCATGAAGCATCGTACCCAATTCGGTCGGGGGAACCGGACGACATAACCACGGAATCCGAGGATGAAGAAGTTACAGCCGCGAATAAAGATCCAAAAAAATTGAGAACCCCGCCACCACAAACCGGGCGGATGAGAGAAGAACCGGAGCCAATTGTTTCACAATCAAGCCCCAGAACCCGTAGTAAGATCAACCAGGACCCCAGTGGAGGGTCAATTCCTTTTACCGAGCGCGAACTTCGTGAGCCCCCCTTTAAACGGCACGTAGTCGAGGCACAAGTGCACCGAAACCCATCACCTGACTCAAGTCCTTCGTCACAAGGAATCATGACTCCCGATTACGATGACGAACCTCTGGCATTTCGACTCAACCAAGCGGAACAGCGAAATAAATCATTCACGGACTCTTACTCCTCCCGAAAATCCGATACAAATTCAGGAATCCTCACAGCGTCGTCGCCATCGGCAAATCTCAGCCGCCGCGAGCCATTTCCCAACCTCAAAAGTAGATCGAACACAAGAAACACACCCACTGGGGAATATGCAGCAGTGGACAATCCTTTCGAGTCCGAAGATGACGACGATGAAACCACCAGCAGTAGCGGAAGCGAATTAGATAACGAGGTTCTAGAAGCTCCATCCGCCGGGTCGATAATATTGAACCAAAGGGATAAACTCTGGATGAGAAAAGACAACTCCCTCTACTTTCTGACAGCCGACGGTCAACCAGCGGACAATGGAAGCCAGCAGTTCGCTGACAGGAAACAGCTACCAAAATTACGCAAACCACAGGTTGGGGACGTAGTTTTTACCAAAAAGGGCAATAAATATGACATCGCAATAATTTGCAAACCGACGGGAAAAGACCAGGTACACAAACAAGTATTGACCAACGCTTTCCGAGCACTTAGCAGACAAATTAGGTCTCATCAGTTTGAAACTATAGCCATCGCAAAAACAGAAGAAGTAGGCGGGATAAGCTGGCAGAATATTATCGCCTTATTGCGTAGTGCCACTGCGTACAGCGGGACGAAAATAGTTGTGTGTCACGGTAAAGTAGAGGAACCCGAAGAATACCGCCGGAAGGACATCCTTAAGGAAGCCCACTGTTCCGCGGTAGGGGGACACAAAGGGGTCACCAAAACCTACAATAGAATTAGGCAACGATTTTACTGGGAGCACCTTAAGGACGACGTGCAAAATTTCGTGCGCGGCTGTGCAAGGTGTCAGCTCAGGAAGATAACCCGCAATAAGACCAAACAACCAATGGTCATCACCGATACTCCAGAATCCGCATTTGACAAGGTCTCCATGGACATGGTGGGCCCCCTACCAAAGACGACAAACGGCAACGAGTACCTGCTCACATTACAGGACAACCTAACGAAATTCTCTTTAGCTATACCCATGAAATCCGGAACCGCCACAAGTGTAGCCAAGGCCCTCGTAAAACACTTTTTCATTATATTCGGTCCACCCAAAGCAATACTAACAGATAGAGGTGCAAATTTCACCAGTTTACTACTAAAAAACCTGTCCAAACACTTCCGCGTAACGCAATATCGGACTACAGCCTTCCATCCCCAGTCTAACGGATCATTAGAACGATCACACGCAGTACTAACAGAATATCTAAAACAATACGTAGACAGCCGCCATGAATGGGACGAATTCCCAGAACTCGCAACATTCTCATATAACACCTGCGTCCACGAAAGCACGGGTTTCACCCCGTACGAATTAGTATTCGGAAAAGTCGCTCGCCAACCATCCAGCGAACCATATGACGAAGATCGCATGAGAAACTACGGCGATTATCTAACCGACCTAATTCAGACTATGCACGGTGTGAGACAGATAGCTCGCGATAATCTAGTAAGATCTAAGTTAAGATCTAAGGCGTATTACGACCGAAAAATGAACCCTCAAACCTTTCAACCAAACGACCTCATATTCCTGCTTAACGAACCAAAGCGTGGGAAACTATCCGACAACTATACGGGCCCGCATAAAATACACGAGATATTAAAAAACAATAATGTAAAACTCTTCGTTAACGGAAAAGCGCGAATAGTACATATGGATAAGTTGAAGCTAGCTCACACCACGACCACTAATAAATAAGTACCCCATCATCATCATCGTATTATTATTATTACTATTATTCTAACTGCGTTAAGTATTGTATAAGATAGTCTTAAGAATCATGTTTTATCATTTGTACTACGTCAACCTAATATTAATCCAAACCGCCTTTCCCATCAAATACTCGTGGTATTTACCCCTGCGTGTTTGATCCTAAGGGGGAAGGTGTCACGTCCGTAACCAGCGAGCCCGGCGAATCCCTCCTGCTTTCGGGATACACCATAAAACAATAATCAAACCCTCTGCGTAGCGACGGGCCACCCGGGGTTGGTGCAATAAATTTAAGAAACCGGACGCATCACTCGAGAGGGTACGAAGGTCTGAATGACCTGACACTCGAAGATGCGAGACTGCGTGCGTCTGGTTCATGTCTTCAAGGACATCCTACACCTTTTTACATTTTCCCTTTCTCAAAACCATTTTCCACCACCCCGAAGGCAGGAGAGGGAAGACTGCTATAAAAACGCTGCGATCCTCAGTGAGGACAGTCATTCATAATCGGTCAGAACACTGTACAGTTCCAAAAGTTTACTCAGTTCTAAATAAACGTGTGTATGTTATATTTATATATTCATATTGTCAAGTTACTATCATTCCCCCTTTCCCAGGTATATTCCTTCAATGGTTTGACCGAATTAGGGACCAATTAAGAACGTAACAGTAATTTAGGTACATAGTGATAGTTCTTGTTAGAAATAGTTAGAAATAATTTAGTTTAACATCTATTTATAGTTATAATAGTGTATAGTGCGAGTGGAAAACTTAGATATTAATTAATAGTTTAGTTAAATGTTCGTGTAGTTATAGGATAAGTGTGTGCGTCTAGAATAGCTAAAAAAGAAAAAAGAAATCAGCTAGGCTGGGTAGCCTAGCCGTATTAGAAGCTTAAAATTAGTGATTAGAATAAGAATTTTATACCTGTGGAAAAAATTGTCATCAGCAAGGCTGGGGAGCCTTGCCGGCATTAAATTAGTGATAAAACGAATAACTAGAAATTAAAAGATTAGCTGAAAGAAAAAACATCAGCTAGGCTGGGTAGCCTAGCCGGGATTAATAAAAAACCTAGGTAATTCGAATAAAAGAATTGAGTGAACCTGAAAGAAAATTAACATCAGACAGGCTGGGCAGCCTGCCCGGAAATAGATTAGAATAGGCAGAAATATAGATTGATTATAAAATTATATATTCAACGGAGTGCAACAGTGAAGTGAAAAATTCTAAAAAATTCTTCTCTTCATAAACGTTTAGGGAAAGCCGAGAGGTTTCGTTAGAGCCATCCCGCATAATTTTCGGTTAAATAATAACGAAATTATAGCCCGTTTAGTGCATACCGTATATTCTATATGAGTGCGAGAGAGAAAGACTACGAGGTATAGATAGGCCGTACAACGAGTGCGAGAGAGACAGCTAGTGCAGAGTTGAGGTATACCTTGATCAACGGGTGCGAGAGAGAAAGGCTGTCGGCGGCGCCAACGGCCATCTTGTCGGCGGGTCGGCCATATTGGGCGGTCTTCCTTGTTGCCCAGCGAGACAGGTAGACGGTCGGCATTGGCTGGGGGCTCTGTCCAATCAGCGAGCGAGCTCAGGTAACATACTCCCTGGAAAGAGAAAACCGGAGAATCAGAAAGAGAGGTATAGATAGACGGGACCCTTGGCTGCGCTATATCCAAAGGATAGAGAGAGAGATCCGAATCTCAATTCGGACCTCTCACTCGGGAGCACGGGGATCCCTATACCCAAGTTTATCGACATTACCGACGTAATTTTATATTACAAAATAAAAATAGTTTAAATAATTATTCACATAGGAGACGAGTGCACCCCTATTGGGGACAACCCAAACAAAGGGGCTACATAAATATTTTTGAAAATTATTAATAAATTAGCAACAATTTAGATTTTTAAAATTTGGAAAAATAGTAGAACACGTGAAAATAGTTTATCCATAGACTAGGCGAACGGGTAACATCTCCTTATATGGGCATTGACAATTTTTAAAAATTTTATTGTTAAATAATTAATATCTCGGAAACCGTGCGTCGGAGACAAAAACGGACAAAATTTTACCCTTAGCCGCGCTAAGGGTGAGCCTGAGGGAAATAACCATAGGAATATTATCCATATATGAAAACTCACCCTTATCGGAAATAGTTTGTTAGGGGTGAAATCTTTAAAGTGGAATATCTCGAAAAGGGTGCGTCGTACGCAAAATCTGATCGAATTTTCTAAAGGCTTTACCCGAAGGTTATTGGGGAAGGACTACCCCTAGACGGTAAAATTTTTCGCGCCGGCCGCCATTTTGTTTTACCGAAAGGGTGAAATCTACAATATTAAGCCTAGAGAGTCGTGCAAGGGCTCAAACGAAAGCGCTTGAGCCCTGGAATAATTAGGAAATATATCTGAACCCCCATCGAATAGGGATGGTTCGGATAAGAGAGAAAAAGGGTTACACCCCTCTGACACCCTTGAGAGGGGGGTCGTTGGAAAGGGGAGAGTTAGGGGATAAAGGTCCCACTGAAAGAAAAGGGGGTCAATTAAATAAATTTTTGAAATACTTTAGTTTTTAGTTTAGACGCATAGGATTTAAGTCGAGCAATTGAGGCAATAGGAAGTAACATAGGATATATAGGAATTAACATAGGACATATAGTATGTACAAACTAGAGTTAAGAACCATGTATATAGGCTTAAATAAATAAATAGTAGGCCTCACCCGAGCGGAATACAAGTCCGAGAGGGTGGACACGCGCACAATAGATACGAATAGCTATCGGAACCACTGTTAGCAACAATAGCATCAAAAGCGGAAAACTCCGCCAATCTTTTTCACGCGCAGTTCCACCCACGACAGACAAAGTATAAAGCATCGGCCGCGATCGCGATCAGGGACAGATAAACCGACGACCATAGCAACGTAACCCGCGCTCAATGTACGCGCTGCCCAACGGAAAACAAATCCGTAAAGCAGTGGAAACAATAGGACGATTAACGTAGGAAACTTCCACAGCGAAGGAAGGAAAGAGTGCACGCGGGCTGGACGCGAGTTGAAAACCACAACTAAAGCGGACAAGCGTGAGTGACTCGCTGACCTCCCGAGCCCACGAATTAGAACAGCGACCGCGAATAAACAAACAATCCAAGGTAGTTTCGCATAACATAAGCCCACAAGATAGGAATTACCTGCACGTCGAAATCAATAATTTCATCGATACGCGCGGAAATCGACGGTGCGTCGTACTCTCCACGCGTGAACAGTCCTCTGTAGGAGGGAAGCGAGCTCGCGGTTAAAGAAAAAGTTGTAAACAATATCGAGTAGCGTTGCACGAATGTTTATAACAATTAGAACGAGTAGTCTCGCGCATTGAAATACAGATCGAATATTAGCATAGCGATCGCAGTATAAACTCTCGTTACAGAAACCACCCTTAAGGTGAATTTAAAAAAAATTTTCTTTTCCAATTGAAAATATAAACTCGCTGATAAACAAACTAGTACGCGCGAAACATAGGTTGCGCATTGAACTCTCCACGCGTGAACAGTCCTCTGTAGTCCGCTCGCTCGCTTCGCGAGCTCGCGGTTATAGAAAAAGTTGTAAACAATATCGAATAACGGTGCACGAATGTTTATAACAAATAGAACTCGTAGTCTCGCGCGTTGAAATACAAATCGAATATCAGCATAGCGATCGCAGTATAAATTCGCGTCACAAGAAATCACCCTTAAGGTGAATTTAAAAAATTTTCTTTTCCAATTGAAAACTATAAACTCGCTGATAAACAAACTAGTACGCGCGAAATATAGGTAGTGCATTGAACTCTCCACGCGTGAACAGTCCTCTGTAGTCCGCTCGCTCGCTTCGCGAGCTCGCGGTTATAGAAAAAGCTATAAACAATATCGAGTAGCGCTACACGAATGTTTATAACAATTAGAACTTGTAGTCTCGCGCATTGAAATACAGATCGAATATTAACATAGCGATCGCAGTATAAATTCGCGCCACAAGAAACCACCCTTAAGGTGAATTTAAAAATTTTCTTTTCAAAATTGGAAATTATAAACTCGCTGATAAACAAACTAGTACGAGCGAAATATAGGTTGCGCATTGAACTCTCCACGCGTGAACAGTCCCCTGTAGTCCGCTCGCTCGCTTCGCAAGCTCGCGGTTACAGAAAAAGTTGTAAACAATATCGAATAACGTTGCACGAATGTTTATAACAATTAGAACTCGCAGTCTCGCGCGTTGAAATACAAATCGAATATAAGCATAGCGATCGCAGTACAAATTCTCGTTACAGAAACCACCCTTAAGGTGAATTTAAAAATTTTCTTTTCCAATTGAAAATTATAAACTCGCTGACAAACAAACTAGTACGCGCGAAATATAGGTTGCGCATTGAACTTTTCACGCGTGAACAGTCCTCTGTAGTCCGCTCGCTCGCTTCGCGTCGCGGGCTCGCGACCGCAATAAAACATCCAACAGCAATATCGAAAGACAACAGAACACGAACAAATAAGTAAGGTAGGAAGAGATGGGTCAACAACGAGAACAGCGGCCAAACCCATCCCAAAATATAACCAACCCCCCCCCAATCGGCCCCCCCCAAGCGCCCACCCACACACCCGCGGAAACAAGAACGCCCCCAAAACGACAACCACCACCAAAATCCACCGTAGATGAAAAAACACAGCCACACACACACATACACACACACCACCAAGACACGTACAAACGGTACAAGAAATACAAAAGGGAACACAAGGGGCGATCAAAACCCCCAGAACAGGGAAACAGAAATGGAAAACGGTGCAGTAACACCAAGAGAATCCAAAAAAAGGAAACTCAACAACATCCAAACCAACCCAGAACACCTACCCACCCGAAAGCCCCACCACACCTCCTAGAAAGAAAAACAAACATCCCCCCCAAACTACCCTTTACTATATATGTTACAGAAAACAAAAAATGGAATTCCGAGGTATACAATTAGGAGAGGACATACAGATAGTAGAAAGGAAGGAGAAGGACAGCAAGGGAAAGACTCCAAAACCAACAAGGATCCCCAACAGGGAAGCAGGGGAAGGCAGCAGCAACGGCAGGACGAGGCAGCCGAAGGACCAACCCGCAACCGCGGGAGAAACCAACGAGACGAGAACCAAAGAGGGCAGCAAAAAACAGGAGGAGGCCAACCCCAACGATCCGATGACGATCGTCGTAGTTAAGGAGGGCTACCCCGAGAAGGGGACGGACATGCAGAGGGACGAGGTGACCGAAATGTGGGCGAGTGTAGCGGACTATGCCCTACACAAGAGACGACCAATCCGCTTCAAAAGATGGGGCATCAAAGCGGGAGGCGTTCTCATGACGGCGAGAGACGAGACAGCGATCGAAAACATGAAGACCGCACTAAGGGAGATAAAATTCGATTTTGCGAACAACAAGAAGCTAGTGACGGTCGGAGTGGACAAGCTGAACGTCACGATCAGAGCCACAATATATGTGAGCAACAAGAAAATGAAATACGAGACGATAATCGGCCACATAGGATAGGAATACGAGCCACTAGCGGCAACCAGATGGCAGCTAAAACGCAAGGAAAGGACAACGGAAAAGGGAAAAGAGTTCACTATCGAACTACCAGAGGCCGACTATAATTTTATAAAGTCAAAAGGGGGGAAAATTAGCATCCTAGGGGGAGCGATCAACTTAACATTTACCAAAAAATCGTAGGGAACCCCAACAATCCCGCGCAAGTCCACCCTGTATCCCCATTTAGACAATAATAATAACAATAATAATATATCCGAAAAAGAGAAAAAAGAAAAAAAAGAAAAAAAGAGAGATCTCAATAACTATTCTTATATATGTTTACCTATCATCATAGCTCATCTAAACCTAGATTTAATTTAATCATACTTAATCTAATCATACTACTGTACCTATACATCCTAGCATCAATACACTCTCTATCATGTACCTCTTATATGGAAGGGGTTTCGCCCACCTCCACTACTTTAATAAATAAATATACACAGTTATAAATCTGCACTTTCAACTCCATTCTTTTCACCTTTCTCCCCCCTCCCTCACCTGCGACACTACAAAATACCAGTAAAAACATCGCCTTCCACCTCAAAAAAAGGGAGTCACTCACACACCCCTCCGCATTAAATTCACACCCCCAGACAGACCCAAACTTCGAATCCACGCTCAATACACACATCCCAACCAGCGCAAACACCCGGCAACAGTTAGAATCAAATCAAGCCAGTCAAATCAAATCAAATAACGCGAAGAACACGACACATACCGATAATGCACATGCACACCCAACTGATAAATAGAAGCACACCCTAAACATCCATAGATTCCAAATAGACTCATACATTTAGCTACAAACCCCACCCCGGCAAGATGGCAAGGCAAAGCAAAACGGAAACAGACAAAAGGTAAAAAGAAAGGAAAGTCGCACAAGACAAAATCAAAACACCCTACACAGCACACCGACCGCGACACGCAAACGACACAGACACCCTAGACAAACAGAATAATAAGCGACCCACCAAACAAAAAAAAAAAAAAAAAAAAATAAATAAATATATAAAATATATAATAATATATAGATATACACACACAACAATAAAATAAACATCGACAATATGTAAGAACCACCCCCCAAGCTCGAGTAATTTTAACGCCCCCAACCAGCCCTCTCCCATCACACAGCGGAATCCAGACGACCAACCACAACAAAAGGTAGGTGTAACTTATATATTAACGATCGGAAATAAAAGACATGCACAGAACAACCTGTGATGCCACCGACAAGACACGACCAGCTCGGAAACACGAACCCAAGCCGAAGACGAAAGGGCTCCGTACGCCCCAACCTCGTCATAAACACCCCGTATAAGGGGAACAGGCCCACCCTAACAATCTAGGAACTAAAGCGAAAACAAAACGCGCGACCACCCACCCTCACCCGGCTCAACAGAAAAGCCAACAATCACTTAGGATATCTAGAATACACGCGACCACACCCAAAGAGGTAGACAAAATGCGAACAAATTGGCGAGCAAGGAAACTAGAACAGAACTCGCACAGCCCAATCAACATAAATAAAGCCAAACCCGAAACTAACGAATCACGCGAACCGACCAACCCACAACTCAAGCGCCAAAACGCCCACTGAACACCGTCTACCACAACCACAACCCCCCGAAAGAAAAAAAGAGAGAAAAACCCCCCATCTCCTCAGTAATCACACTTAAAGGCAATCAGATTCCCGCGCCAACTAGAAACACTCACACACAAATACGCCGCAAAGAAAAAAAAAAGAGAAAAAACCCCCAGCACAATCAACGACGCGCCGACTCCCCGTAATAGTAGCCACAACCAACAAAACACCAAAAAAAAAAAAAAAAAATCCCACACTCATCACAATAAAACAAAATGAGTATCCCATCCCAACCCACGAAATCCCACCCCCGCGTGGACATATAATATATATTAAAAAAAAAAAGAAAAAATATATATAATATATATATACATATAATAACACATCCACACCGCACCCACGGAGAAAGGAGAGAAAAAGAGAGAGAAAGGAAGAGAAAAATCGAAAATCGAAAAGGTATAAACAAGGAACTACAACAGGAAAAAAAAAAAGGTAAGACAAAAAGGCAAAATGAAGGTAATACAAGTAAACCTCCACCACGCGGCCGGGGCAGCAGCCCTACTGGCCAAGAAATTCAACGAGGAAGCATTCGACGTGGCACTCATCCAGGAACCCTGGGTCAGTCGAAAAGGCATAAGAGGCATGAACGGGATCGGAACCATCCATTCAAACAAAGTAAACGAGGAAACGAGAACCTGCGTGGTAACAAGAAGGAACATAACGGGAACCCTAATGACCCAATTCACGGACAACTCGATCACGACCGTGTCGATACAAGTAGGAAAAGGAAATGAATCCAAGGAAATACTAGTAGTATCATTGTATCTACACCACGAAGGGAAAGACATCCCGGGCAAGAAATGCACGGAAATGGTAGAATGGGCAAACAGGAACGACGTCCCTGTGATAATAGGGGCGGACGCGAACGCCAGAAACAGGCACTGGGGAAGCACGGATACCAATCCAAGAGGAATAATCCTAATGGACTACATAGTGAACGCAGGGCTGTTCATAGCCAACTACGGAAACAGACCGACGTACGTCACAAAGAACAGGAAAGAGGTTCTGGACATAACCATATGCTCAGAATCAATAATAGACAAATTCTATAAATGGAAGGTACTGGACGAGATTAACGGCTCAGACCACAACTCGATAGAGTACAGAATAAGATGGGACTGCCAAACGGAAACAGAGGAAAAAAGGAGCGTCAACAACACAGACTGGGACAGATTCAAGGAATTGAACAAGGAATCGGTAAAAACACTGGAAGGAAAATACGGAAACGCGGCAGAAATAGACGCGTACGCGGAAAGCATAGCGACAACGCTAAGAATGAACTGGGAAGACGCAACGGAGGCAACTCCGACGACAGGAAGAAGGAAAGTAAGATGGTGGAACAAAAAACTAGAGAAAAAGAAAGAAACGGTAAAAATATGCAAACAAAGATGGAGGAAGGCCAAACCAAGGAATAAGGCTAAGAAATGGGCAGCCTACAAAAAAGAATGCAAAAACTTCAGGTACGAAATAATGAAAAGCAGAAGAGAATGCTGGAAGAAATTCACCAAGTCGATCGAGAAAACCTCGATAGCGGCCAGAATCACACAGACTCTGCTGAAATGCGGAGGCGCCAACATGGGAGCAATAAGAAAGGGAAACACCTTACTCCACAGGAACGACGAGATAATGGAACAACTGCTGGAGACCCACTTCCCCGGGTTCACCAGAGACACGGGGGCTGAAGCCGCCGAGGAGGAGAACGACGGAACCAACGAGGTACAACCGAACTGGAGGCTGGCGAATCAGATCGCCAACCCCAGCAGGGTCAAATGGGCCCTATCGGTCTTCAGCCCGGACAAGGCTCCTGGGCTGGACAAGCTGAGCCCGCGAATTCTAAAGAAATCGCAAAACCAATATGGACAGGCCATAACCAACCTGATAAAAGCAAGCATTGCTACGGGACACATCCCGAAAGCATGGACGGTAACGAAGGTAGTGTTCCTACCCAAACCCGGGAAAACGGATCTAACGGTACCAAAGGCATACCGACCGATATGCCTGACATCGTTTCTGCTGAAAACAGCAGAAAAACTGATCGACAGGCATCTCAAATGCACCACACTAAGGGAAAGGGAACTGTTCGAAGGGCAACACGCCTACAGAACGGGACACTCGACGGAAGTTGCCCTACACAGGGTGTTAAACGAAGCCGAAAAGGCACGCGTAAAAAAGGAATGCGCCATGGCGTGCTTCATGGACATCGAGGGGGCATTCAACATGACCCCGATCGATGCCATGGATCAAGCGATGGAAGACTTCAACGTGGAACCAAACATCAGAACATGGATAATGAACATGTTGAAGAACAGAAGAATCAAAGCGTACAGAGGGGACGCGGAAGTAGAAGGCAAGGTAAAAAGGGGCACCCCACAGGGGGGAATACTCTCCCCACTGCTGTGGTGCATGGCGCTGGACTCGCTCCTACGCGCACTGGAGGAAACCGGAGCCACGATAGTGGCCTACGCCGACGACGTGGCCATCGTAAGCAGGAACAAGGACAGAGGAAAATGCGTGGAAACGATACAGACGGCGCTAAACATAACGGAAGTCTGGTGCGAAACGGTAGGTCTATCGGTAAACCCCGAGAAAACAGAGGTAATAGAATTCACCAGAACCACCCAGTACCCGGTGGACAGCGGACTGTGCTACATGGGCACGCCGTTGCAACAAAAAGAGAAGGTAAAGTATCTGGGTATAACCATAAACAGAAAACTGATGTGGAGACCACACATCAAAGGCAAGGTAGACGCAGCAAAAGGGAACATAATGATGCTGAGCAGAGCGGTAGGCGCAACCTGGGGACTAACACCGTACATCCTAAGATGGATCTACAAGGCGATCGTGGTGCCGAGGGTAACATACGGAGCAGCAATATGGTGGAAGGGAACAGACCTGGCAACGGTCAAAGGCTGGCTGGACAGACTACAAGGCATGGCAAATAGGAGAATACTAGGATGCGTGGGAAACACGCCGAACAAGACTATGGAAGTGCTAGCGGACATACAACCGCTAGACATAAGAATAAAAGAAATAGCGCTGAAAACAGCATACAGGCTAATATGCTGGAATAAATGGGAAGACTTAGGCTACGGCCACTCCAACATCATCGAGTATATAGGAAAAAGGGACAACAGGGAACTCATCACCCTGAGCCAGCTGCAAAAGGACACGGATGAGAAAAGATATTTGGACAGCAAGCTGTACAAAACAGAGATAAGAGAAAGGGACGACTGGAAGAAAGGAATACCGAGGGACCTGAAGGAAACGGCACTCTGGTACACAGACGGATCGAGGAAAAACGAGCTGACAGGTGCAGCTTGGACAAATAACAAAGACAGACACTTCTACGTCAAACTAGGAGAACACCCCACAGTTTATCAGGCAGAACTACTGGCCATAAAGTTATGCGCCCTGGAAATCATAGAAAAAGGGGAGAACAAGAAAGAGATCACGATCTGCACAGACAGCCAAGCGGCCATCAAAAGCCTGCAACAGCTGGAATGCAGATCAAGACTATTATGGGAGGCACATGACACGCTAAATCAGCTGGTCAAGAAAGGAAAATCCGTAAAGATAACCTGGATACCAGGTCACTCGGGACTGGAGGGAAACGAGAAAGCGGACGAACTGGCCAACAAAGGATCGGACTCACCTCCGGAGGAACCACAACAGTGGGTTGGTCTACCAGACGCCAATTACAACCTCCTGGTAAGAAGATGGGCGGAGGAAAGATCAGCGGAAAAATGGAGAACATCCACAGGACTGGAACACAGTAAAAGGTTCCTGGGGGTAGATGAATGGCCAGCCAAAAGGGTCAGAGGCATCATCGACCTGAACAGGAAGGAACTAAGAAGAATGGTAGAAACGATCACGGGAATAGCCCCGCTGAACAAACACCTGACAAAACTAGGAAGAGCAGACACGAGCATATGCTCGCTATGCAATGATAAAGAGGAAACTCCCGAGCACATAGTCACGGAATGCGAGGCAGTAACAAGGAAAAGACGAGCCATACTAGAAGACAGTACCATGGAGGGAGACGTACTGAAAGTAGTAGAATGGAAGAAACTAAAACGATTCATGGAGGAAGTAGACCCATGGAAAGAATAGAAAAAAAAAGTGTATGAAAAAAAAGGGAAAAAGGGAAAACGGGAAGCAAGCAGGAAAGGTTATGTTACGGCGATAAACTGAGACTACACGGTAGTCGATGATGGACCCGCACGCCAAAACCTGCCTGTTTGCGACCGAATCGGAAAAAAAGAAAAAGAAAAAGAAAAAGGAAAAAAAAAACAACAACAACCAAACTAGTACAAGGACAATGCACACGCGCAAACAGGCACATGAGAACGGAAACAGAGGAAGCACCGAACAGAAAGACAGGAACCGAAGACCGGACAAACGAGAAGCTCAAAAAAAGGAGGGAAAGAAAGGAAAAAAAAACAAGAAAGAGAGGGAACAAGAGAACAACAGGCAGTCTAAGAAACCCAGACTGAACGAAAGAAAAAAAAAAGAAAAAACGGGGAAACATGGATATGACGGGAATCGGAACAACCACGAGACGAAAATATACAGAAAGAATCCAAAACACAAAAGCAAACAAACAACCAAGAAACAACGGCAGCAGCCGTAGAGACCCAGAACAAAACAAAAAGAAAAACAAAAAAAGATGAGAGCAGGACATAGCAACAAAAGGCAGCAAGCAACAAACCACAGGAAGACCAGAACGACAGCACAAAGACGCACAAAGAAGGAAAAACTATCGAACAATCAACCACCAATAAACCATACACAAGGAAGACCTCATAAAAAGAAGACCCGGAAGTCAAAGGAAGGTAGAAGAGAGAAAGAATGACACCAAAATGACTGTAAGACGGAAAAAACACGGAATGAACCCAAAACATAAAAACAAATAAGAAAACTGAGGAAACCAAGAAGAAGACAACAACCCTAGAAACCAAGAATAATACAAGCAAAATAACAGAGAAATCACAGGAAACAGGAGCAACAACACGACAGCAAGGAAAACGCAGCAAGAAAGGCAACCAATAACACAAGTAAGGCGGAACACGCCAAGGGCAACAGAACCGAAAGACACACAGTCGGACCCCACCCCGACAAACCAGCAACGAACCAGAAAGGAAACACGCAAACACACAACCCAAACAGGGAAACAAACGCATGGAACAACCAAAACGACAAATAACCCGGGACACACTCCCAAAGGAACGAAACACTAGGAGATTCAGCACAAAGACAACAAACCCGAAGGGACCAAATGAACCAGGAACAAGCAAACAAGGAAACCAATGAGAGGAAAGCCAATAGCGGAACCACCGATAGCGGAACTCCACCACGGAGACCAGACTCGTAAGAGCAACAAAGGAACACCAACAGACAGAAGTAACGCATAAAAGAAAAAGAAAAACCGACCAAACGGGAAGACCCCCACGAGGCAGCAACAATAGACAACACGGGACACACTCCCAAAGAGAGGGTACAAAACACCAGGAAATTCAGCACAAACACAAAAAATCAAACGGACCACACGAAAAAGGAATAAGCAAATAAGGCAATCAAATAGAGGAAAACCAATAGAGGAACTCCACCACGGATACCAGACTCGAAAGAGCGACAAAGGAACACCAACAGACAAAAGAAACACACAAACGGAACAAACCGACTAAATACGACACAAATCAAAACGGGAAGACCCCCACGAGGCAGCAACAATAGACAACTCGGGACACACTCCCAAAAGAAGCTCAGCACAAACACAACAAAAATCAAACGGACCAAACGAAAACGGAACAAGCAAACCAGGAAACCAATTAGAGGAAAGCCAGTAGCGGAACTCCTCCACGGAGACCAGACTCGCAAGAGCGACGAAGGAACACCACCATCAGGCAGAAGACACACATAAAAGGAAAACCGACCGAACGACACGAATCAAAACGGGAAGACCCCACGAGGCAGCAACAACAAGACAATTCGGGACACACTCCCAAAAAGAAGGAACTGACACCGGGAGATTAAACCCAAACACAACAAAACTCGAACGGACCAAAACAAAAAGGAATAAGCAAACAAGGAAATCAATTAGAGGAAAGCCAATAGCGGAACCACCAATAGCGGAACCACCAATAGCGGAATCTCATACGCAAACAGAGGAAATCAACAACGGGTGACAAACCTGAATGGGCGACGACCGGATCCAATCCGGTCGAAACCTGGGGACGATGGTCACGTCCAAACTCTTCCAGCCACAGATCCTAGTGCGTTTCTCGAGCCCTCCACAACCCCAACCCGCGGTAGGCTCGGCAAGGAATGACCGAATGGAAGCGATATCCCGGCTGGCGCGGGGATTTCGCCGAAGTCGGATCGGCCCCCAAGTTGATGTATGCCCACCGGTGTGAAAGGTTTCCGAGAGCGAAAACCGAATGGACGCGATATTCAGGTCAATGGCCAGAATTTCGCAGAAGTCGGATTGGACCTCGAGGACTCCGGACGCACACGGTAGCATATAAAGCCATCCCAACGCTTCTATTGACACGCGACCCCTTGCTTTGCTGCCCCATATATATGTAGAGTCGTAGCTCAGGACCTATCCTAACCTAGGGGTGGGAGTGGGTAAGTTCCGGACAGCCGGAACAGCTTAGGGACGAGACGTCAAACTCGAGAACGCACGACATGGATCTATGGTGTAGTTGGGGGGGGCCAAACACGGGCAGGCCAGGCAAACCTGCATGATCTGAAGGTGAGAAGGTCCGACGTACGCTCCGAGCCGTAAAACGCTCAAAAATCCATACAATTAGGTAGAATGGCCTTCTCATCAATGATGATCGCACCCTGATTAGTAGATTGACGCTCTGAAAGTTGCCCGGGCTATAAAAAGCAGAGCGGCTTTCGAACGCAGTGGCTATTCGCAACCCCTCTGGGGCCGAGGACCGGTTACCGCCATATGAAATCGGCTGTGCTGCTGATGTGCGAACCGGCGAGGGCAACCGACTGCCCTCGCCCCGGTCAGACTCTTTACTACTACTACTACTACTAGGATAGGGTTAGGATAGGGTTAGGATAGGGTTAGGGGCGAACGCAATATGGCGGACGTCCAAGAGGGCCCCGCTCGGGCGGAAATACGAATCCGCGCGGATGGATGCAAGCGCGTGTCTGGCCATAATCAATCGTAGAAGTTAGCGGCAATAAACCGCGACAATGTTTAAGAATAACCAGCCTCTCTGGAATAATGCAAAAGGGTAAACGACACGGCGCAGAATACCATCCGCAGACGGGAAAAGTACGAAGCACCGATCGCGAACGGGAAATAGACGGATAGCGGAAGAATAGAGAAACGAAAGAAAGCGAAAGATCCGACAAAACGCACGGAGATCGGATAGGCCGCGAACGTGTTAGCGCAACAGAACGGTTAGCGAGAAATCCGTAGGAATTGAATTAAAGACAAAACGGTCGAAACGGTCGGCGAATCGAAAAACAACGCGTAGAACCGGGAAGTATAGAATCAATCTACCGTAGGTGGCTCGCTCGCTGCGCGAGCTCGCGATTACAGATTAGCTTAACAATTGGAATTGTTGGACGTTCAACAATTTACAAATGTAATCAGAAATAGTTTCAAACAATTATAGAGAATCAACAGTAGCTTAACGATTTGACATTGTACGAATAGAATTGAATTTTGAATTAGATGCTAATAAGCAATATCAGAATTAATTGAATAAATCGAAATTAGTTAGAGATATTTTCAAACAGTCGAACGCGCGTTAAACTCTGCCGTAGACAGTCTACCGTAGGCTGCGCCGGGATTTCGCCGAAGTCGGATCGGACCCCAAGTAGATGTATGCCAACCGGTGTGAAAGGTTTCCGATGGCGACAACCGGATGGAGACGATGTTCGGGTCGATGACCAGAACTTCGTCAAAGTCGGATTGAACCCGGAGGACTCCGGACACATACGGTAGCATATAAAGCCATCCCAACGTTTCTATTGATACGCGGCCCCTTGCTTTGCTGCCCCATATATATATACGTAGAGTCGTAGCTCAGGACCTATCCTAACGTAGGGGTGGGAGTGGGTAAGTTCCGCAGAGCCGGGACAGCTTAGGGACGGGACGTCAAACTCGAGAACGCACGAAATGGATCCACGGTGTAGTTGGGGGGGCCAAACACGGGCAGGCCAGGCAAACCTGCATGATCTGAAGGTGAGAAGGTCCGATGTACGCTCCGAGCCGTAAAACGCTCAAAAATCCATATATGCTTAGGTAGAATGGCCTTCTCATCAATGATGATCGCACCCTGATTAGTAGATTGACGCTCTGAAAGTTGCCCGGGCTATAAAAAGCAGAGCGGCTTTCGAACGCAGTGGCTATTCGCAACCCCTCTGGGGCCGAGGACCGGTTACCGCCATATGAAATCGGCTGTGCTGCTGATGTGCGAACCGGCGAGGGCAACCGACTGCCCTCGCCCCGGTCAGACTCTTTACTACTACTACTACTACTACTAGGATAGGGTTAGGATAGGGTTAGGATAGGGTTAAGGGGTGCAGTGGCTCAGTGGGTAGAGCGCGCGCCTACGGACCCCGTGGTTGCGGGTTCGATCCCCGATGCGGCACCTCTGGAAATACTCCATGTGCTCTATAAACTGTGGTGCCCCCAGGTGGTTCGGAACCCACCTTTATAAAAACTGTAGGTCCCGTTGCGATGCGACGTAAAAAAAAAAAAAAAAAAAAAAAAAAAAAAAAAACGGAACAACAAACCTCTAAGGGAAAGGTCAGATGGACGGAGCTATTTGCTGAACATCGACCGGACCCGGGGATGATGGTCACATCCAAACAATCAGTCATTATTCCGAGAATGTGTCAAGCCCACCCAATGAGGCGGGAGCACGATGGAACTGATATCTATGCTCCGAAGGAGAAAGATTTCGGCGAAGTTGGAGCGACCGACTCCGTCACCCCATCGCGTTTAGTAGGACGGCAAGTGATGACCGAATGGAGGTGATGTTCCCGCGCGAGCGGGAATTTCGCCGAAGTCGGATCGGATCCCAAGTTTGCAATATATGTACAGACATATACTAGAATCACCCCCACGAAACTCTCGCGATCGCGTCCATTGTTCTTTGCAAAGCCCGTAGAGTCACAGCTTAGCCTATCCTAACCTTGGGGAGGGAGTGGGTAAGTCGCTGGATAGCAGCGACAGAGTAGGGACGGGATTCGAACTTGACACATTCAACCAAGGAATATGGCGAAGGTGGGGGGAGCCAAAACACGGGCAGGCGAGGCACCCTGCAGGTCCGAAGGTGAGAGGGTCCGACGTTCACTCCGAGCCTTAAAACCGCTCAAAAATCCGAAAACTAGGTAGCATGGCCCTTCTCATCGATGACGACCGGACCCATCATAGTAAGTCGCAGACTCCGAAAATGGCCCGGGCCGAATAAAACGGAGGAACGGCGGAACGATGGGAAAACTGCAACCCCTAGTGGGTCGAGCTGCCGGCAGCGCCGATTATGATACTGGTGTATACCGGTGTGCCTTAAGGAAGTGAGGGGCGGACGATCCGCTACTCCTCCCCGGCAATGTAATTACTACTACTACTACTACTACTACTAGGATAGGGTTAGGATAGGGTTAGGATAGGGTTAGGATAGGGTTAGGGGGGGCTATAAGGCCGGAGAGGATTCGGAGTGGGTGTGGGAATGACCTCGAGGACCTCGTGTGCCTCTTGGAAATCCCCCACATCCATGATGAAACTTCGATGGAACTGATGTTCTCCTGAACTGGATACTTACCTGTTTACTTACCTTCGGTGAGTTCTCGGGAGAGAGGTCCAGGGTGGAGAATTTCGGTGAAGTTGAGGGTCCTCTTTGGTCAAAATCCTCCTACTCCACCTCCTCGTGGTGGCCCCGGGACTCTGTGGAGGCTTCGGCTGAAACAGAGTGCGAACGGAGTAGGCAGGTGCAACGGGATGGCTTTTTCGGTATGGGACTTGGGCAAGTAGGTGTTCTTGGTTTCGGCGAGCCGCAAATCGTGTGTATTTCAGCCCTGGAAGACGAAAGGAAATACGTTTACGGTGCAGGGGGTAGGATACCCAGTACCGGCGTAGGGGAGGTGGGCGAGCAGGCCCCCCCTATGTCGTCATCCAGCGACTGCGAGCCCGCGAGCGTGCACCATCTGGCGCTCGGGGATGTAATGACTACAGATGAGGATCCCCAAGGGGATTACACGACACGGCGCCATACAATGGACTCTGCTATCGGATACAGGGCGGGCTCCCGCGATCCAGGAGCGGGGGCTGATATTTTCAGCCCCAGACCCCGGATCCCGAGGAGCCCCCCCGAGAAAGGGGTGACGGGGGGGGGAGTCCCTCCCCCTCCGCATCAGTTTGAGGTGCCGGCGGTGCCGAAGGAGTCAAGGGTACCTAAGGGGGATAAGCCCCCGAAGGTGCCTAAGACAACTAAGGCGCCAAGGGTACCTACCCCGGTGACGACACCCGGGGAGGAGGGGCCGAGGACGAGATCTCGGGAGAGCCGTACGAAGACCGGGGGGGTCCCCGGTACCTCGGCTCCGCCTGTCACACTCGTTCCCCTCCGCGGGGAAAGCGGGGGCCCGGTCCCGGACCCATCGGATGGGTCAGACCGGGACCTCCCCCTGGAAGAAACGCAGTGGGACACTCTTTCTGAGAGGTCCGCTGTGTCTGCGGTGTCCGCGGTGTCAGCGGCATCCGTGGGATCATCTGCCTCTGGCAAGAGGCAGAGAGAATCCCCGGAACCGCTACACCCCGGAACCCCCACCACTATGGGGCCGCCCGGGAAGGATAAGCCCAAGGAGAAAAGGCAGAGGGTCTACGACCCCTCCCCCTCTATAGAGGTACAGAGGGGGGGGCTCAGAGGGCTTCTTCCCGGGCAGATCCTGGAGAGGGCGATATCCTCACAGGAGCGAGTGGAGGAGGTGGTGAGGGTCTCTAAGAACCTCAAGGGGGGCTGCATCCGCAACCTCCGGGACGCCTCCCGGATCATGCTTGCATGCGTCCAGGAGGTGGTCCTGAGGGGCCAGCCCCCCCCAGAGGCTAAGGAGGCCGCCGCCGGGGCCGCGTTCCCCAACCCGGAACTTCTACTCAAGAAGTACAGGGCGGAGAACGCCAGCCTCAGGGCGCAGGTGGAGGAGTTGAGGGGTGAGGCGGAGGCGGCCAGGGTCGCCGTGGAGGGGCTGCAGGAGAGGATCAGAGCGATAGAATCTGAATCCCTCCCTCGGCCCCCCCGGGACCACCCTGGGGGGTCCCCGCCTCCCCCCTCCCCCCCACCCCCGCGCCCCTCGGCTCCCTCCCCGGAGGGAGCTCCGCCGGCGCCTTCCCCCCTGAGGGAGCAGACCTTGTTGGCCAAAGCCGGTGCCATCATTGATGGCAAACTGGCGGCCTTCAAGGAGGAGCTCCTACTGCTCCTCAGGCCGGCGGCCCAGCCCCCCCCGGATGGAAAGGGACAAACGGGGCCTCCTCCCCTTCTCCCACCCCTTATAATGCCCCCCCCCCCAATCCAGGAGAAGGGGAAGAAGAAGGCGAAAATGAAAAAGAGGCAGGGAGGGGAGGGTTCCAATCCCCCACCCCCCCTCCCTCGCCCCCTTATGGCGCAACCCCTGCCCCTGCCCCTGCCCCACCCCCCCCTTCCCCCTCCCCCCGCGTCTCCTTACGTCGCCCAGGAGACGCACCCGCCCTCCCACCCCTTCCCCTTCTCTAAACCACTCCCCGAAGGGACATGGTCCCAGGTGGTGGGGAGAAAAGAGAAGAGGGCTGCCCGCCCTAAGCAGCCACCGCCGCCGCCGGCCCCAGCCCCGAAGGGCAAAAAAGCCGGGGCGGTGGAGAAGAAGAAAACCGCACCCCGCGTTGTGGCGCCCCCCCGCACGGCCGCGGTAACGGTCACCCTGAGCGAGGGGGCTAAGACCACGTACGCCGAGGCCCTCCAGCATGCGCGTAACGCGTTTAGGCTCGAGGAGGTGGGCATCGAGGCCGTCCATTGGCGAAGGGCGGTAAACGGCGGCCTCGTCCTAGAGGTCGCCGGGGCCGAGGGCGCCGCCAAAGCGGACGCCCTGGCGGCCAAGATGTCCACCGCCTTGTCGGGGTTAGACGTCAAGGTGTCGAGACCTGTGAAGAAGGCGGAATTCCGTCTCACGGGCCTCGACATCTCGGTAACCCCGAGGGAGGTCTCGGCGGCGGTAGCGGCTGCGGGAGGCTGCACCCCCGAAGAGGTCCGTTTGGGGGAAATCAAAGTTCCTCCAAACGGCCTCGGTGTAGTGTGGGTGCAGTGCCCCGCCACGGCTGCTAGGGCGGTTGAGAGGGCGGGACGCATCCGCGTGGGATGGGCCTTCGCACAGGTTGTGGTGTTGGCGGCCCGACCGCTGCAGTGCTTCCGCTGCCTTGTCCTAGGGCACGTCCGGCAACGGTGCACTGCAGCGGAGGACAGATCGGGCCACTGCTATAGGTGCGGAGACCCATCCCACAGGGCGGCGAGATGCACGGCCGTCCCACATTGCGTGGTCTGCGCTTCGGTGGGACGGCCGGCGGGACACAAGGCGGGGAGCAAGGCGTGCGCCCCGCCTGTGAAGCCCAGGAAGGGCAAGAAGGGGGCGGGCAGTGTGGCCCCGCCCCCTTCCGTCGGAACAGTGGAGGAGGGGGACGTAAGACCCTCACCCGCCTCCACTGTTCCCGAGAGTATGGAGGTTGTCCCGGAGACAGCGGATGGGGGGGGGGGATACGCCACCCCCCCCATCGCTGCCCCCGGTGCGACGTCGACGGACCCCCTGAATAGCGAATAAGGCGCCGCAATGGCGCTCTCAGGGGGTCCTCGGCGGATACTGCAGGCCAATCTCAACCACGCCAGACGCGCGCAGGACCATTTTGTCCAGAGTCTGGCGGAGCTTGAGATTGGCCTGGCAGTTGCTGCGGAGCCATACAGCGTCCCCGATAACCATCCACACTGGTTTGGGGACCTGGATGGCTCCGTAGCAGTATGGTACCGTGACGAGGTCACGGGGCCCACCTGCTCCGAGGTCGATCGGGACAGGGGGGTGGTGATTGTAAAGTGGGGAGGGTTACTAGTCGCTGGGTGCTACAATTCACCTAATAGTAGCCCCGCCGAATTTGGGGTGTTTTTGGATCGGTTGGGGACCATGTTGGCCCCCTTTATGACCGGTCCAGTGCTGGTTCTGGGGGACCTCAACGCGAGGTCCACCGACTGGGGTGACTCCAGAACCGGACACCGAGGCGGGGTACTAGCGGATTGGGCGGAGGGTCAGCAACTCCGGTTCTTGAACCGGGGCACGACCCCCACGTGCGTGAGGTGGAACGGCTGCTCGGTGGTTGATGTCTCATTGGCCACCGCCGTTGCCTCGCGCCGTGTATCCGACTGGCGGGTATGGGAGGGAGAGACCCTCTCCGACCACGCCTACATTCTGATGAATGTGGGCGTGGCCGACAACCCGCCCTCGGATACGCCCAACCGAAGTAGCACCCAGATAGCGCCACGATGGGCGCTATCGCGACTAGACGAGGACCTGATGAAGGCCGTCTGCATCGGTTCTGCCTGGCCAGTGGACAGGGAGCGCGGAGCGGAGGAGGGGGCGGTGTGGATCCGGGACACGTTGCAGATGATCTGCGACGTGGCGATGCCCCGGGTCCGAAACCCCCCCCCTAGGAAGTCAGCGTACTGGTGGAATGATGCGTGCGCGGAATGCCGTAAGTCGGCAGGCCGCGCACGCCGCCAGTACGTCCGCGCTCGACGGCTCCTAGGTTTTGGAGCCGTCACGGAACCGATGGTCAGCGACCTGTACGAGAGATACAGGTCGCTCAAGACGGCCTTCCAGCGGCAGATTGCCGCTTCCAAGGCCCAAGGATGGAACGAGCTCCTCCTCGGTTTGCAGCAGGACCCGTGGGGGCGCCCCTATAAGACGGTGTTGGGGAAACTCCGACCGTGGGCGTCCCCGTTAACGGGCAGGCTGGACCCGGAATTCCTGGGGCGTGTCATCGGCACCCTCTTTCCCCATAACGACGGGGAAGAGGAGGATGCGGGACACGCCCCTGCCCCGACCAACGATTGGTCGGAGCAGTTCCGGGTCACCGAGGGGGAGCTCGAGCTGGCGCTCCGGCGACGCAAGGGGGGGGCAGGAAAGCCCCCGGCCCCGATGGCGTCCCTGGAGCGGTTCTAGCTCGGGCCTTGGAGGTCCTCGGCCCGGCATTTAGGAGCGTCATGGACGCGTCCTTTCGCCGGGGGACCTTCCCCACTTTATGGAAGAGAGGTAGCTTGGTCCTTCTCCACAAAGAAGGTAAGCCCGCAGATTCGCCCTCTGCGTATCGGCCAATATGTCTGCTCGACGAGGTGGGCAAACTCTTCGAAAGAGTCATTGTTGCCCGCCTCCTCGAGCACCTGTCGCGCATGGACCCCGGACTGAGCGACAGCCAGTTCGGCTTCCGGAGGGGGCGCTCGACGATAGATGCGTTGGAGCGTCTACGCCTCCTCCGGGAAGAGGCTGTCGCGCAGGGCCGGGTGTTGATAGCGGTATCGTTGGACATCACCAACGCTTTCAACACCCTGCCCTGGCGGGAGATAGAGAGGGCCATGGAACACTTCCAAGTGCCCTCCTATCTCCAGAGGACGGTTCGGGATTACCTGCGCGACAGGGCCATCGTATGGGCCGGCCGATACGGCAGAATGCAAGAGAGGGGAATACACCGCGGGGTTCCACAGGGGTCCATATTAGGACCACTCCTGTGGAACCTGGCTTACGACGCGGTGTTGCGGGCTTACATGCCCCCCGACACGGGTGTCATCTGCTATGCGGATGACACCCTGGTGTACGCGGGGGGCCTTGAGTGGACAAGGACCAAGCACCTCGGTGAGGTCGCCCTTGACCTCGTGGTCGGACGAATCCGCAGGATGGGCCTGACCGTGGCGGCCGCGAAAACCGAGGCAGTATGGCTTCATGCCCAGCCTCGGTTGACGCTGCCGCAAACACGGCAGGACCTGCGGATTCGGGTCGCAGAGACCTACGTCGACGTCGGGCCCTGCATAAAGTATCTGGGCCTGTACGTCGACGAGCGCTGGCGTTTCGAAAATCATTTCGATCTCCTGGCCCCCCGATTAACAAAGACAGCGGCCGCCCTAGGGCGGTTGCTGCCCAATATCGGGGGACCCGATGTGAATGTACGCCGCCTCTACGTGGAGGTGGTGCGGTCGATAGCCCTTTATGGGGCCCCCGTGTGGCACCGCGCTTTGGAGTCCAGCCGCCACAATCGCGCCTTACTCGAAAAGGTGCGCAGGCGGCTGGCTCTACGTGCCATACGGGGTTTCCGCACCATCTCCACGGAGGCGGCGGGTCTCCTCGCCGTGATACCCCCATTTCACCTGGTGGCTGCCGAGCGGGCGGAAACCTTTTCCGCCACCCGCCCGGCGGGTCACCCGTTGGGGGTGGAGTTCACGGCTGAGGAGATCGAGGGGATCGAAAGACGAAAACGCCAGGCCCGGGAAGTTCTGGCGGTCCGGTGGAAGCGAGAACTCGCTTCATCGGACCGTCCGATTGTCCGGGCCCTCCTGCCCATTTTTGATATATGGTGCGGGAGGCGCGTTAGGCTGACCTACCGCCTTACACAGGTACTCTCCGGCAAGGGATGCTTCGGAGAGTACCTGTTTGTAATAGGACGGGAGCCGACCACGCAGTGTCACCACTGCGGAGAGCTGCGGGACACGGTGCAGCACACGCTGGAGGAGTGCCCAGCGTGGGCGAACCAGCGCCGTGCCCTGCAGCACGCGGTGGAAGGGTGGGACCTCTCGCTGGCGGCCATAGTCGACCATCTGGTCACCAGCGAGAGGTCGTGGCAGGCGGTGGTCTCCTTCTGTGAGGAGGTGATGTTACAGAAGGAGACCGCCGAGCGGGCCCGGGAAGCAGACCCGGGCTCGCAGAGAAGGGAGTTGGCGCGGGGGAGACCCAGGCGCAGACGTGGCCCCACTCACACAAGGGGGGGGCGAGGGAGGAGAAGGTCTGTCGCGCCGGGGTCTCCCCCGCGCGGGGGGTCTATGCCCCCACGAGGGGGGGCGGTGGATGGGGGGAGGGTGCGGGGCTTGTCCCCGCGCCAATCACGTGCCCCACGTGGGAGGGCGGCGAGGGGGAGGGCGCGGGGGGTTTTCCCCCCTCCGCGTCAAATAACACCCCCCCATGGGGGGGTGGTCGGGGGTCCCTTGGCGGGGAGGGGGGTTTCCCCCCCAACCCATAGTTTGCCCCCATCCCGGGGGGCGGTGCATGGAGGAGGCCGGGGGACAAGCTGACCCCGGCCTCCGGGGAGGGGGTAACCCCTCCCTGGGTGGAGCAATGCAGCGCAGATAAGACGCTGGCCACCCTTCATGGGGGCGCGAGGGGGGTGGGGCGGGGGGAGCCGGAGCGTCCGATGCGCTTCCGACGGCTCCCCCTTACCGGGATGGGAACCTCTTGCCCTGGCCGGGCGGGACCTTGTGGTCACCGCACCGAGCAGGGCACGAGGTTCCAAGGGCTGCATGTGGACCGAGCTGGGGCTCGGGAAGCATGACTCGAAGGCCCAGGGAGGGGAACACTGAGCGGGTCCCTCCGCTCAGGGTTCATTTAGCTAGGTAGGTGGGGGGAGGTAACTCCCCCTCGGGGTTTTCATGATAGCTGAGTTGTGTCCAGTTGTATACTCGCGTGATCCTGGCACAACTCACGTAGCTTAGGCGGGTGTGAAGTTTTAGTGGGTTGGCCTGGGGAGGGGAGCGCCGCGCTGCGCGCGACGAGCCTCACCTTAGGAGAGCCCCACATAACCTCGGTTCCTCCCCAGGGGGCCGAGGTATGCGTACTGCATTTCTCCACATAAAAAAAAAAAAAAAAAAAAAAAAAGGATAGGGTTAGGGGCGAACGCAATATGGCGGACGTCCAAGAGGGCCCCGCTCGGGCGGAAATACGATTCCGCGCGGATGGATGCAAGCGCGTGTTCGGCCATAATCAATCGTAGAAGATAGCGGCGGCAATAAACCGCGACATTGTTTAAGATTAGCCAGCCTCTCTGGAATAATGCAAAGGGCAGACGGCACGGCGCAGAACACCATCCGTGGACAGGAAAAGTACGAAGCACCGATCGCGAACGGGAAATAGACGGATAGCGAAAAATATAGAAACGAAAGAAAGCGAAAGATCCGATAAAACGCACGGAGATCGGATAGGCTGCGAAAGCGTTAGCGCAATAGAACGATTAGCGGGAAAGCCGTAGGATTTGAATTAGAGATAAAACGGTAGAAACGGTCGGCGAATTGGAAATAACGTGTAGAATCGGGAAGTATAGAATCAATCTACCGTAGGTGGCTCGCTCGCTGCGCGAGCTCGCGATTACAGAATAGCTTAACAATTGTAATTGCTGGACGTCCAACAATTTATAATATGCAATTTGAAATATCTATCAATAGTACATAGAATTAAAAGTATCTTGTCGATTTTGCATTGAATAAATAGAATTGAACATTGAATTGAATGTATAAAGTAAGATCAGAATAGACTGAACAGATTGAACTTAAATAGAGATATTTTCAATTAGTCGAGCGCGCGTTAAACTCTACCGTAGACAGTCTACCGTAGGTGGCTCGCTCGCTGCGCGAGCTCGCGATTACTGATCAACTTAACAATTACAATTAATGAACGTCCAACAATTTACAAAATGTAAGTTGAAACAATTATTAATAGTATAAAGAATTAAAGGTATCTTGTCGACTTTGCATTGAATAAATAGAATTGAATACTGAATTGAATGTATAAAGTAAGATTAGAATTGATTGAACGGATTGAAATTAAATAGAGATATTTTCAATTAGTCGAGCGCGTGTTAAACTTTACCGTAGACAGTCTACCGTAGGTGGCTCGCTCGCTACGCGAGCTCGCGATTACAGATTAGCTTAACAATTATAATTAATGGACGTCCAACAATTTACAATATGCAATTTGAAATATTTATCAATAGTATATAGAATTAAAAGTATCTTGTCGACTTTGCATTGAATAAATAGAATTGAACATTGAATTGAATGTATACAAGTATGATTAGAATTGATTGAACAAATTACAATTAAATAGAGATATTTTCAATTAGTCGAGCGCGTGTTAGACTCTACCGTAGACAATCTACCGTAGGTGGCTCGCTCGCTGCGCGAGCTCGCGATTACTGATCAACTTAACAATTACAATTAATGAACGTCCAACAATTTACAAAATGTAAGTTGAAACAATTATTAATAGTATAAAGAATTAAAGGTATCTTGTCGACTTTGCATTGAATAAATAGAATTGAATACTGAATTGAATGTATAAAGTAAGATTAGAATTGATTGAACAGATTGAAATTAAATAGAGATATTTTCAATTAGTCGAGCGCGTGTTAAACTTTACCGTAGACAGTCTACCGTAGGTGGCTCGCTCGCTACGCGAGCTCGCGATTACAGATTAGCTTAACAATTATAATTAATGGACGTCCAACAATTTACAATATGCAATTTGAAATATCTATCAATAGTACATAGAATTAAAAGTATCTTGTCGATTTTGCATTGAATAAATAGAATTGAACATTGAATTGAATGTATAAAGTAAGATCAGAATAGACTGAACAGATTGAAATTAAATAGAGATATTTTCAATTAGTCGAGCGCGCGTTAAACTCTACCGTAGACAGTCTACCGTAGGTGGCTCGCTCGCTGCGCGAGCTCGCGATTACTGATCAACTTAACAATTACAATTAATGAACGTCCAACAATTTACAAAATGTAAGTTGAAACAATTATTAATAGTATAAAGAATTAAAGGTATCTTGACGACTTTGCATTGAATAAATAGAATTGAACATTGAATTGAATGTATACAAGTATGATTAGAATTGATTGAACAAATTATAACTAAATAGAGATATTTTCAAACAGTCGAGCGCGTGTTAAACTCTGCCGTAGACGGTCTACCGTAGGTGGCTCGCTCGCTGCGCGAGCTCGCGATTACAGATTAGCTTAATAATTGTAATTAATGGATGTCCAACAATTTACAATATGCAATTTGAAATATCTATCAATAGTATATAGAATTAAAAGTATCTTGTCGACCTTGCATTGAATAAATAGAATCGAACATTGAATTGAATGTATAAAGTAAGATCAGAATAGACTGAACAGATTGAAATTAAATAGAGATATTTTCAATTAGTCGAGCGCGTGTTAGACTCTACCGTAGACAATCTACCGTAGGTGGCTCGCTCGCTGCGCGAGCTCGCGATTACTGATCAACTTAACAATTACAATTAATGAACGTCCAACAATTTACAAAATGTAAGTTGAAACAATTATTAATAGTATAAAGAATTAAAGGTATCTTGTCGACTTTGCATTGAATAAATAGAATTGAATACTGAATTGAATGTATAAAGTAAGATTAGAATTGATTGAACAAATTATAACTAAATAGAGATATTTTCAAACAGTCGAGCGCGTGTTAAACTCTGCCGTAGACGGTCTACCGTAGGTGGCTCGCTCGCTGCGCGAGCTCGCGATTACAGATTAGCTTAATAATTGTAATTAATGGATGTCCAACAATTTACAATATGCAATTTCAAATATTTACCAATAGTATATAGAATTAAAAGTATCTTGTCGACCTTGCATTGAATAAATAGAATCGAACATTGAATTGAATGTATAAAGTAAGATTAGAATTGATTGAACAAATTACAATTAAATAGAGATATTTTCAATTAGTCGAGCGCGCGTTAAACTCTACCGTAGACAGTCTACCGTAGGAGGCTCGCTCGCTGCGCGAGCTCGCGATTACTGATCAACTTAACAATTACAATTAATGAACGTCCAACAATTTACAAAATGTAAGTTGAAACAATTATTAATAGTATAAAGAATTAAAGGTATCTTGTCGACTTTGCATTGAATAAATAGAATTGAATACTGAATTGAATGTATAAAGTAAGATTAGAATTGATTGAACGGATTGAAATTAAATAGAGATATTTTCAATTAGTCGAGCGCGTGTTAAACTTTACCGTAGACAATCTACCGTAGGTGGCTCGCTCGCTGCGCGAGCTCGCGATTACTGATCAACTTAACAATTACAATTAATGAACGTCCAACAATTTGCAAAATGCAAGTTGAAACAATTATTATTAGTATATAGAATTAAAAGTATCTTGTCGAATTTGCATTGAATAAATAGAATTGAATATTGAATTGAATGTATAAAGTAAGATTAGAATTGATTGAACGGATTGAAATTAAATAGAGATATTTTCAATTAGTCGAGCGCGTGTTAAACTTTACCGTAGACAATCTACCGTAGGTGGCTCGCTCGCTGCGCGAGCTCGCGATTACTGATCAACTTAACAATTACAATTAATGAACGTCCAACAATTTGCAAAATGCAAGTTGAAACAATTATTATTAGTATATAGAATTAAAAGTATCTTGTCGAATTTGCATTGAATAAATAGAATTGAATATTGAATTGAATGTATACAAGTATGATTAGAAGTGATTGAACAAATTATAATTAAATAGAGATATTTGCAAACAGTAGAACGCGTGTTAAACTCTACCGTAGACAGTCTACCGTAGGTGGCTCGCTCGCTACGCGAGCTCGCGATTACAGATTAGCTTAACAATTATAATTAATGGACGTCCAACAATTTACAATATGCAATTTGAAATATTTATCAATAGTATATAGAATTAAAAGTATCTTGTCGACTTTGCATTGAATAAATAGAATTGAACATTGAATTGAATGTATACAAGTATGATTAGAATTGATTGAACAAATTACAATTAAATAGAGTGTGACGTTGCAAGTTTGCGACGTCACCCCGTTTTAGAAAAACGGTTACATAACCGCTAATAAGGGACCGGACCGACCTCAAACGGGCACGAAACCACTCGTCGACATAAGAGCGCTCCTGAAGGAAAGACTTCCGAAAATATTCACGCGACTAACGCCACCTATCGTGCGTGCCGAGTACGGCGACGTTTCAGGGACGTGCCGAGGGCACGATTGGCCGAAAGGAAATACCGAAAGGCGCCCGCTCAAGGATCGTCCCGGGAAAACCATTGGCCACTAATTGGCGAAAATCCAGTACTGGTACCATTGGAGGAAATCTCGATCCACGGAGACGGCGTACCGGGACTAAGAGATTCAGATTAATCATCGTATATGGGTGGTCCGGCCGTCGTCTCACCCCGTTCGCACTGAATCCCGGCGGGGGTGGCTGGAAGAATTCCAGGGGAGAAGAATGGCTCTTCCCCGTTCGCCGAAAAAGGCGAACATTTGGCGAGAATTACAGGTCTGGGGCCCAAGGACCTGCCCGAGGATACGATCCTGCGATCGTCTAGTCGCGATGCGGAAAGCGCCAATCGGAAATTCGGTAGGGCCGATAGAGTGGGGGGGAGAGCGAGAATCGAAGCTCGCGATCGGCGCACATCGGGAAATCACTGTCGCACTGAATTTCGAAGGGCAAGTACGTCCTACGCAGTCCCGCAATTCCGAAAGTCCCGGTTTAGATTCCCGAAGTAGAGTCGCGAGTGGGTTTTGTTCCCGAAAGTTCAATCCGGTCCGGAGTACGGAGGCGAGACAGGCGTAATCTGGAAAGTCATCCACGGTAAGTCGATTTGTGATTCCCCGATCCCGCGTTAGCGTTGGCTCGTCCATTTTGGTGTGAGGACGACGCGGATTCGCCTCGTCCTCGAATTTCGGCTCGCGTCCGTCTTGAGGACGCTTTGAGCAAGAGTATCGTTTCCCTCCGCGAATAAGAAGTCTTCCTCAGGAGTCGCGTCGGAAATTGAATAGCGTCGCGAAATAATTACCGAATCGCGAACCGCGGCCGGGCGTCGAAATTCGCACGCGAACGCGCGGAGTCTACGAGTTCTTCCAACTCGTACGACCGCGGATTATTCAGCGAGCGTGGCGAGTCGATTCCCGTCGGCGATCGGACGTGAAATTCCCGCGATAGTCCCGAAAATCCGTCGCGCCGTCCACCTGCGCTTCGCGAAATTCCGCCTCAGCGGGGGCGCGTAGAATCCCGACCACCTGTAATTTCGCGGACGGTACAGAACGACGAACGCGCTCCGCGACCGAACACCCGTCGCCAAAGTGTATAAGGAGCGCGGGCTCCCGGTTCGCGGCCACGTGGCCGCTCACCTGTAAAATCCGGACGTTGGACTACGTTCAATAAATGACTTCGAGCCGATTCCGTCTTGCTTACTGTCGACCTGCGTGATCCACCCTGTCGCGAGGGTAGTCCCCGTTATCCCCTGTGTCCGGATTCCTGGCCGTTCGCGACATCCTTTCGTTCGCGCTCCGCGGAGGCTCGCTTCGGATTCGGTTTCCCCGGATCCCGGTGCTCTTTGCATTTGGTGCGGTACTCCCGAGTACCTGGCGCCCGAACTCGAATTTCTGCTTCTCGATTGAGCCTCCCCGGAGAAGCACTTTGTCCCGAGGGGACCGTGCCCGCGCGGCCGCGCACGGCCCGGCCTCAGAGCCCGTAAATCCTCGGGGTTGACCCTGTACGACGGCCATAAAAAGTCGCTCGCGCGGGGGCAACGTTGCAAATTGGCGCCCGAACAGGGACCTTTCTCTCGTAAGGGTTTGTTCCCGAGAACGAAGAAAGGCGCAGGGATAACGGTCGACTCTCGCAGGTCACGACGGTACGGGAAGGAAAATTCCGGAACCGATCGCGCGCCCGCGAACTATTCATTTCCGACGCTGCAAACCGCTGCGAAATTCGCTCACTCCTGAATTCGTGAAATTTTGCGTTCCGCGCGAGCAAGAAGCTCGCTGAGGAAGACTTTAGAGAGCCAGTGCGACACTTTGTTTTATTTCTTCTTATTTTTTTTTTGTTTTTTTTTGTTAATTGTTTCCCAGTATTTAAATTATTTCGTAGAGATGTTTCTTAATTATTTGATATGTTAAATTATTGATTGTGTGAGGGGAAAATACGTTTTGAGGTGAGGGGCAATAATTTCCGAGCCCTAGTAAAGTTTGGCAAACGCTTCCTTTCCCGCACGCAAAATTCGTGTTCGTATTGTATTTGTCGCGTATATCTTGGAAAATTTTTTTCGCAATCCCGCAACACTGCCGTGGTGTTTGCGTTCGCATTGTCCGGAGAGGCAAAAACCATTCGCGAAGAGTACTGTGTGAATTCGGAAATCGTCCAAGGACGAGAATAATGAGAACAAATACGGGTAATTTGTACTTGAACTGATAAATTCGATAAATAAGGTCAGGATCGATTGACAATAACGCGTTCTCGAGTTTCTAATTTCGTGCGCGAGAATACGTTATAGCAATTTCCGAGCGTGCGACGGCGACGTGTTATTCGACACCCGTAGAGTCCGGACGCGCAAAGTAAACAACGCGCGCGGCAGCGAGTCCTCGAAATCGAAGGGGCACAACAAACGTCGCGTAGACAGTCGATTCTCGAGAAATACCGGGTGGCGAAAATGTCGACCACCGGCGACGACATGTCGTATTACAGCCCGTACGAGACGGACGCGGAGGAGGAGTATGTCACTTCGTTTAAATGGGATCCGGACGGCCCTCCGCCAAAATCCCAGACCGCGACCGCGACGTTACGAGTCCCGGAAATGCCGAGGCACGGAAGAGTTAGGCTGCCGATATTGAAACGACCCGCGACCGTAATAGATACACCCTCTCAAACGGAAGAAGTCCCGACGGAACGACGCGGAGCGGCCTCAGCGTACGAGGTCATGAGAAAATGGCAACTAAATTTCGCGGGAAAACCGGAGGAGGATCCCGAAATGTTCCTCACCAGACTCCGAGACATGAGGAATTGTACAAACTTAAAAGATGCCGACCTCTTACGCTGTCTGCCGATCTGCTTTTCCGGGGTCGCCGCTCTATGGTATGCGTCCCGTGGAACATTAACGTCATGGGAAAAATTCGTAAAAGAATTCCGGAAAAATTATTTCGACCCGGATTATCAAGAATTACTCGAACACGATCTACGAGTCCGGAAACAAGGTCCGGATGAACCGGTACGCGACTATCTCACGTTCATGCGAACGATGATAAGCCGGTTGGAAAATCCGTGATCGGAAGAAAAATGCATTCGGCGAATCTATTGGAGCGCGCGGGACGAACTTCGAAACGGGATAGGGTTAGACAACATCAAAACTCTCGGAGAGTTGGAAGAGAAATTACGGGAAGCGGAAAGTTACGTATCGTTCGGAAATGCGGAGTTGTATCGGTCTCCGTATCTAGCGAACAAATCATTCGCCTACGATCCGAGCCGATACAATAAACGCACAAAGAGTTTAGGTCGCGAAAAAGCGTACAAATTTCAGCAGTACGAATCGGCCTACGCGGTTCGCGAACGGGAGAGGGGGGAGAGCGACGACGAGGGATTCCGAGCGGGACCCTCCCGTCCCCGCGAACCCCCTGCCACCGAACGTCGCTACGCAGCAACGCGCCGAGCGAACGACTCCGCGACGGGAGACGAAGATTCCCGACCGCAACCGAATCGCGGCAAGCCGAAAGTGACAGCTGCTAGCTGCGCCGTTCGACCGTCGGACTACAAACCGACGGTAAAAGGCAAATGCTGGAACTGTCAACGAACAGGCCACTGGGCGAGGGAGTGTACGGAACAGCGTAAAATACACTGCTACGGTTGCGGGGAACAGGGAGTAACAATCCGCGAATGCCGTCATTGCAGGAAAAATCCGGAAAACTTCCGAAGGAGCCGTTCGCAGGGGCCGGAACGGGCTCGCCCACAATAATTTCGGCCCGCATCGCGGAATTGAATTCGGAAAAAGATGTAATTTCGCAACCATCTTTATTAATTATTGAAACTAAAATCGGCACGTATCGCGCACGAGCTTTAATAGATTCCGGATCGTCAATATCGTTTGCGAGTCGAGCGGTGATTCGCTCAGTAGGAGATCGCGCGGAAACATCGCGTACAAATAAAACGTGCTATTTTTTACTAGCAACAGGCGCGATAGATAAAGCGACGGAACAAGCTCGGTTAAGTATTACAATAAAAGAAGAAACTCGAGAAATTACGGTACGCGTTCTTGACAATTTGGTGAACCCGTTATTATTGGGAATCGACGCGATCGCGGAATTCGGTATCGTTGTCGAATATCACAGAGCAAAGTGGCATTTCGCGTCGCGACCGGCAATCGAATTTCCCTTCGGTCCCAAATCGAACGAACCACTCTGCTGCGGCCTACAAACATTATCGAATACGGAAAAGGAACGATTACGCGTGTTTCTGGAAAAGGAACTGGCGGACTTTGCGAAAATTCCGGGAATGACAACGTTGACCACTCACAGAATAGATGTCGGTGACAATAGACCTATTAAACAAAGGTCCTATTCGGTCTCGCCGATAGTACAGCAGGCGATTTACAAAGAGGTAGATTCGCTGCTGGAAAATGGAATAATTGAACCATCTGAGAGTGAGTGGTCAAGCCCGATAGTCATGGTCAAAAAGGCGAATGGCAAATATCGATTTTGCTTAGATTTTCGCAAAGTAAATGCAGTTTCAAAGAAGGACGCGTATCCGTTGCCTATTATGACGAGCATTCTCGACAAATTACGCGCCGCGCGCTACATTTCCACTCTCGATCTCAGCCAAGCCTATTTTCAAATACCACTCGAAGAAAATAGTAAAGAAATTACCGCGTTTACGGTCCCTGGAAAAGGGTTGTTTCATTTCCGACGAATGCCATACGGGCTCACTGGAGCACCGGCAACGTTTCAACGTTTATTGGATCGATTAATTGGGCCGGAAATGGAACCCTACGTGTTCGCATATTTAGACGACATAATTATCGCGACCACTACATTTGAAGAGCACATGGAGTGGCTCCAGAGAGTTTTTAATAAAATCAAATCGGCCGGGTTGATCGTAAATCCCGAAAAATGCGAATTCTGTAGGGAAGAAGTTAAATATCTAGGGTTTGTGGTCAGTCGCGAGGGTTTAAAAGTCGACGCGGATAAAATCGCTCCAATTCGGTCCTTTCCGGTTCCTAAAAATTTAAAACAGTTACGGAGATTTCTCGGAATGGCTTCTTGGTATAGAAGATTCATTCCGGAATTCGCTACTGTCGCGGAACCATTAAATATCTTGCTCCGGAAAGGGCAGACATGGAAATGGGAGGACGGACAACAATCCGCCTTCGAAAAATTAAGATCCTTGATCGCGACCGCGCCGACACTCGCGTGTCCACATTTTGAAATCCCGTTCGTCTTACAGACCGACGCAAGTACGGTTGGGTTAGGAGCGGTATTAGGGCAAGAGATCGAGGGGGAGGAAAGGGTGATCGCGTTCGCGAGTCGCTCACTCAACAGCGCAGAGCGAAAATATTCCGCGACGGAACTTGAATGCCTCGCTGTCGTGTGGGCCGTGCAGAAATTCCGACCGTATTTAGAAGGATATCGATTCACGGTTATTACGGATCATAGTAGTCTTCGTTGGATTCGACAACTAACGAATCCGTCGGGGAGACTCGCGCGATGGGCATTACAACTGCTCGAATATGATTTCGAAATACAATATCGAAAAGGCAAATTAAATCACGTGCCTGACGCGCTTTCGCGAATGTTCGAGGGAACCGAATCCGAGAGGGATGGATTACCGATAGCGGCCGCGACGCGAACAGATTGGTATGAAGAAAAATTCCGTCAAATAGAAGCGAATCCGGAGCGATTTCCCGACTGGTCCATCCGGGAGGGGAAACTTTACCATCGTCGCACCGATCCACTGATCGCGGAAATTCTCGGTAAAGATCTGGACGAATGGAAATTAGTAGTTCCGACAGATGAGAGAACAGAAATATTAAAAGAATCGCACGACGAGGTGCAAGCGGCCCATTTAGGGGTGGAAAAGACCTACCACCGGATTGCACAAAAATATTTTTGGCCGGGAATGTTTCGTACCACCGTGGAATACGTGCGACGCTGTCCCATTTGCCAAGCATCGAAGGTGGAACAATCCCTCCCCTCCGGGCTTATGGGAAGGCGTCGTATCAGAGCACCATGGATGGTGGTAGCAACAGACATAATGGGTCCGCTTCCCCGCAGTCGTGCAGGATTCTCATATTTATTAGTTATGCAAGATCTTTTTACAAAATGGATCGAGTGCTGTCCCCTCCGGAAGGCCACCGGGGCAAAAATCGCGGAGGCGCTAGAAAACCAACTATTTTCGCGTTGGGGAACGCCCGAGGTTCTCGTGACCGACAACGGCACCGAATTTGTAAATAAAGATATTCACGGTCTCGCGGAAGAATACGGAATTACGATATCGACAACGCCTCCGTACCACCCGCAGGCAAATCCCGTAGAACGGGTGAATAGGATATTGAAAACAATGATAATTTCGTACATTGGTAAAGATCATCGCGATTGGGACGTGAATATCCCGAAATTCCGATTCGCGTACAATACCGCACAACACACAGTACTCCAAGCGTCTCCGGCTTTCCTAAATTTCGGACGAGAGCCAAGACCTTTTAAATGTAAAAGAGCGGCGGAAGAACCGCCAATAGAGATCGACACAGTACCGACCGGGGAGTGGAAGGAACGAATTACGCATCTCGCGACATTGCGCCACTGGGTAGGGGAAAATCTCGATAGGGCGTACGAAACCCAGGCAAAATACTATAATTTGCGTCATCGGGATAAACGATTCGAAATAGGTGATTTAGTCTTGAAACGAAATCACGTATTGTCGTCCGCCGCGCAGAATATCGCTGCGAAGCTCAGTCCGAAGTTCGTCGGACCCTTCCGAATTAAAAGCAAACCGTCAGCCGTAGTTTACCATCTAGTCACGTTAGAAGGGCAAAAAGCGGGAAAAGTCCACGTATCGGACCTCAAAACGTACGTTCCACCTCACGAAATACCGACGGAACAGCCCGCCACTGCAAATTCACACCTTTCAGATGCAGAGATTCACAATGGATCCGGTAATAGAGGCGAGATACGAGGTCATCGCAAAAGACCTCAAATTGTTAGCCGAAAACGTCAGATGGCTTAGGACCTGCCTCCCACCATTACGGAAAGAACCGGAGGAGGTTGTAGTGGAGGACCTCTTGGGCAGCTTGGAAGTAAACGAATCCGGACTAGCAGTACCGATGAGCCCGGAGAAAGAAAACCCGGAACAAGTACCGACTCCGGAAGGGACCCAGGAAAACCCAACCAATGCTGGGGACTCATCGTGGGAAATCACCCCAGAAACAGCGACACCGAAGAGGATAGTAGAAAAAACTAGCTGGTTATTGTTGCTCGCTCGCTTCGCGAGCTTCGCGGGTGGGGGTGTTGTAGCTCGCTTTGTAAGTTCGCGAAAGGGTTAGTAGTACGGATGTTATTTGGTGTGTGACTCTCCACGAGCCACACAAAGAACTTCCCGATTCGTTAGTTGCAATATATTATTATCATTATTTAGTGTACGTTTTAAGAAGATTATACGTTCTCAGGGAAGTTCAATAGTTTTCTACTTATCAAAATGTTTGTTGTATGGCGTCGTATTAAAATTAAACCAACATCGTATGCTCCTTTAACCAATTTTTTATATTAACTTTCAATTTCATCTCAGTTAATAATTCGTATTGAACTGCTTGTTTTTTAAAAGATTGTAATATAAATGTTTTTGTACTTTCATCGATATTCTTTGAAAATGTATTCTCGGCAGTAGCGATGAATAACTCACTCTTGCATTGGTATAATTTTCGATTATTCTAAGCGGTAACATTAGCATTAGTTGCATAATTAAAAAAGGAAAATAAAAAAAACAATTTTTTTTTAAATAAAAAAACATTTGTTTAAATTATAAAAAAATAAAATATATGTAATTATTATGTTTGTTTCTTCGGTGGAGAATTTCCGTCCTCTCGTATAATTTGCATTGTTGAATGAACTTCTTTCGAAAAAAACTAAAAAAACTAAAAAACTACTTGACCAATATGGACCAAAATTTAATCACCTCTAACTTACAGCGGGGCACATCGATTGCATCATTCATCATTCTGATCGCATTGTTACTTTTTCAGAAAACGTTAACGAAAGATTTGATACCATAGAAACGGACATATGAGCGCGCGCGCGCGCACACACACCCATACAAACATTTTGATAAAAATAGTCTAAAATGACTCCAATGACCATGAAACGTGAAGATCTGCTAAAAAATCGATTTTCGATTTTTGGGGTAAAAAAACATTAATAGCTGTATGCCCCACTAGCAATGCGTACCACTAACCCCCTCGCAAGAGCAGTCCTACCCGCGAGCTCGCGAAGCGAGCGAGCAACAATAACACCATCCGCGAGCTCGCGAAGCGAGCGAGCAACAATAACCAGCTAGTTTATTAAGCAATCAGCACTTTGTTTTTAATCTCGCTATTTATATCTACGGAACTCGATAGTACATGTAAATAGAAGATGTTGAAAGGCGTTAACCACGCTCTGCTACCATGTTAGATTTGTGGTTAAATAAATGAAAAGAGTTTATTTTAAATATAACTAAAATAACAATACTTGTCTGATATAATCTTCACTCGCACGTGGTCACAGTTCGGAGTCATTTCACATAATAATAGAAAAACGCGTGCTCTAATAACGTATACATACTTTGCGCGATACTCGCACACGCACAGGGACTCGGGAGTGGGGAAGCGTACAGGTGTGCGTATAGATCTCATTCCTTTCTCTCTCTCTCTCTCACTCTTGCGCTGTACAATATATATGTACCATTTCCAATAACAAATTTGCCTATACGGTTAGCGATTGATCCGAAGGGGAACTTTAGCCCGATCTTACGAGAGAGTAAAAATGTACGGGTTTATATACCCCAAAAATGAATGGGGTGGTCTGTTCATAATCTAATCGCCGCTTAGGGCCAGACTCTAGTTTTTGTCAATTTCCATTAAGTCGAGCCAGAGCTCGGTTTTCGTTAAAAGTGATCAACTAAGATAAGAAAGGTTATCTAGGACGTTTTCCTGCCAGAGACGATCTTGAAGAGATTCCTGTGAGAAAGTCAACGGAATCTGTTCGCTAACCGTCACAATACGAAAGGCGTAAGAAATTCCTGAAAACATATAATCATCTTAAAGCGTGCACTAAATAAATAATGATACAAATATACTGCAACTAACGAATCGGGAAGTTCTTTGTGTGGCTCGTGGAGAGTCACACACCAAATAACATCCGTACCACTAACCCTCTCGCGAGCTCGCAAAGTGAGCTACAACAACCCACCTGCGAAGCTCGCGAAGCGAGCGAGCAACAACCCCCCTCAATTTTTTTTTAAATTTTGTTCCATAATTTTTTTTCTAATTATTTGCAGGACGTACCAACTACGGAAATAATAAATGGATCACTGAAGCACAATTATGAATTTATTGTATGGCTGCGGAAATTTATAGAAGGTAAGGTCGCCGAGGATGGGACACAAGGCGGAAATGTCACTGGTAATGGAAATTGTTGGCTTGTCTATGTCTACAGGGTGTCCCAAAATAAGTGTAACTCCCGGAAATGGGAGGTTCCTTGGGTCATTTGAAGCGACATTTTCCTTTACAAAAATGGTGTCCGCGGCTTTGTTTACGAGTTATTAACAAAAAACACGGACCAATCAGAGCCCGACTATAGCGAACGGAGTCCGACTCGGCGACAGGTCCCGCTTAACGTGGTGTCGCTATTGGCGGAACCTGAATCAATCCGCTGTAGCCGCCCTCTGATTGGTCCGTGTTTTTCGTTAATAACTCGTAAACAAAGCCGCGGACACCATTTTTGTAAAGGAAAATGTCGCTTCAAATGACCCAAGGAACCTCCCATTTCCGGGAGTTACACTTATTTTGGGACACCCTGTATATCTATATCTATATCCAAACCAAAACACTTCGTGTAAAGGTTGACCAAGTTCCCCGGCCCATCCACTTCAGTGATATGAAGGATGGACCAAGTTCCTCTCGCCTATCAAAGTTGTGATATGATGGATGGACCAAGTTCCTCTTGCCTATAAGGGCTGTGATGTGGGGAAAGACCAATTCCCAGAGGCCAATGATTGTTACACTTACCTATATATAATTCAAACTTTACAACCTAGGGAACTTGGCGTCGGCGCTGGCACTCAATGGCCATGGCTGTCAATGGCAATGACACATTTTATTTAGTTTCACAGTTTCTGTTTGATTTATGTCCTGATTATGTTTTGCCTTACTTAGTTCAAAAAAATTCATAAGATTTTCGCTTGAGCACTTGGGAATCCGTCTATAAATTTTCCTCATGCACGTCAAAATACTAGTGCCAGCGCCGACGCCAAGTTCCCTAGGTTGTAAAGTTTGAATTATGTAGGTAAGTGTAACAATCATTGGCCTCTGGGAATTGGTCTTTCTCCACATCACAGCCCTTATAGGCAAGAGGAACTTGGTCCATCCATCATATCACAACTTTGATAGGCGAGAGGAACTTGGTCCATCCTAACTACTCGGCAGCTTAGAGGGAGCGGGAGGGGGAACTTGGTTGCGCGCTGCCGCGCGCGTTGATACGCGGGTTCTAGCCTAGCACACCACTTATCATTGTAGGTAGATTCCTGCCGTACCGGCATTTTACCTTATAGCGCGATCGTATTTTGCGGGGGCGGGGTGAGGGGGATTAGCTTATAACACAACCACATTTTGCGGGGGGCGGGGTGGGGAGGGGGTATTACCTTACAACGAGACCATATTTTGCGGGGGGTGGGGGGGGATTTTTAGTTTTCCTGGTATTGCGTTCGAGACCAGTTCCAGGTATTGCGTAAGCCTGGTATGTTTATAATAATATAAACATCCTGTCGACGGCGGGAGTCGAGATATCATTCTCACTCGGCTTATCATTTTTTAAATAAATATCCTTTGACCCAGATCTCTGTTCTCACTGACCATATTTTACGGGGGAGAGGGGGGGGGGGGGTTTAGTTTTCCTGGTATTGCATTGAAGACCAATTTCCTGGTATTGCGTAAGCCTGGTATGTTTATAATTTCGATGGCGGGCGTCGTGATCGCATCTCTGTTCTCACCCAGCTTATCATTTTTTAAATAAACATTCTTTGGCTCTGTTATTGCTCATTTCTCTCCTCGTCTTGTTCGTAACAGCAACACGGCGGAGTCGCGATATCTGACCACATCTGTTTTGTCTTTTCATTTCTTTTCGGGCTGATTGCAGTCGGTAGGTTGGAAGGTATCAATGAATAAATAGGGCGCGATGGATCTGTTTTAGCTCAATCTTTTCATTATCGTATTTTAAATAAACATCCTTTTTGACGACTAGTATCGAGTCGTGATATCTGATCACATCTGTTATCGCCCAGTCTTTTGACACCATCATTTTATGTTATAGCGCGACCGTATTTTGCGGGGGGCGGGGAGGGGGGATTTTTTCAAGGAAGTGAATAAATAAACATCCTTTGACTCTGATCTCTGTTTTCGCTCTCCTTATCATTTCTCTCCTCGTCTTTATTGTATATTCGTAATAGCAACACGGCGGAGTCGCGATATCTGACCACATCCGTTTTCACTCAGTCTTTTCATTATCATTTATTTCCTCTTCTTTATAGAGGGAGTCGTAGAATCGCGTTCGAACGTGTTTCTTACCTATGGGGGGAGGGGTTGACCTTGATTTTTTCAAAGACAGTTTCCCACAAGAACACGTGCACTTTCGTTTAAGACGATTGACCTGAACGATGTAAGAGAGAGAGAGAGAGAGAGACCGTTCACGATGTAAGAGACAGAGTTTTTTAGTTAACAGAGCGATATAGAGTTTCCCCTTATCTTTTCGACGCGACTATCGCGAAATAGCGCGAGCCCGTTTCAGACCGGTATAGAGTTTCTTTTTCGATGTAAGATCATGTCCGAACATCTTTTCTAATATCGCGAGCGGAGATTTCGTTCCATCTTTTTAAAAAATTAATACGAATAAGAATTTACGTGCTCAAGATGTTTTGAATCCGGATTTTATGAATAATTTGATTAAAGTTACTTAAAACATATTCGTTCATCGCCAGCATATTGGGAACAAAAAAAGAAAGAGCAATGATCCGTCAATTGAGTAAACCCACTTTCTTTATGGCAGTGTCGGCTGCAGAAAGTTACTGGCCTGAGTTATTGCAAACATTTATGAAATATCGCAATGGCGGTAAAACATTATCTGTATAAGACGCATTCAATTTGGAATACAATACCAAAACTGATCTACAATGTATTTTTATCAGTATAAGCGGTTTAAGTAATTTTGCGAACAATGTTCGTCAATGGACTGTACTCCACGATGCGGTCGTGTATCATCAAGCAGTAGGCTGTTGTCGATGGCGGGACGTCGGTAGGTAGTAATAATAACAGAAATGAGTTTCTCCTGTAAAAAGAGTTTTTCGATTTTATTTTTAAGGTTCCTATATACAAATATTTACAAGGCTTACCTGTAAAAAGAGAAACGACATTAAATGTCAATTATTCGCTAGCCTTTTCTCTAATTACAATCTTTACTGGAGGTATTTGATTTATCGAGTTTGTTCTCTCACGTGTTTACTCTTACCATGACACATCCGTCTTTCTATCCTTCTTTTTCTCTCACTCTCTCTTGTGACCGTTATCCTAGCTTGTTTGTCAACGCGCCGTGAGTGCGCGGGATAATTCAAAAGGGAGAGTACACGTACTTTCTTTACATATTTTACAATTATTCGAATCGAATATGGATTTACAGTTTATACTTGACGAATATTCGGCGGTGAGTTATGTAACCAATTACATTAGTAAAATTGAAGGAGATTTATCAAAATTATTAAGGGAAGTTGCTAGTGATTGTGATAGTAAACAATAAGACTGTTAGAGAAAAATTTCGAAATGTTATCAATGCTTTTAATTAGTAATTTAATGTCTGCACAAGAAGCAGCCTACCATGTTTTATCATTACCTTTATCAAAGCAAAGTAGAAAGATAGTATACATTAATACCAATCCGATATCAGAACGTGTATTAATGTTAAAATCTGAGAATGCTTAAAAATTTAAATGAAGACTCCACCGAAATTTATATGAATGATATATTTGATAATTATAGTAGAAGAGATATTGATTTACATGATATGTGCCTCGCTGATTTTGCAACGAATTACCAAAAGATCATGAAAAAAGGAACAAGAGGAAGGTGATGCTGACAATAATGAGGAAAATGATGAAGTAAATGATTTCAGACTTCCGCAGCAAACAGCTATTATTAGATACAGACGATACAAATAAAAATTTGTATAACTTTTTTATTTAATAAAAGTATATATTTAGATACTGTGAGTAAAAATTAATAATTTTAAATATTTATTAATTAATTAAAAATAATACATAACATTTTTTTCTTTTTACAGGCTCAACATTGAATATATAATCAATAGAATTATTTTTATAATTACAATTATTTTTTAATAAAAATCTTATATTCATTATTTTACACTTTAGTTTTTTCCATTATTTTAATTTATTTTATCACGTTCGAGCGACGATTCTTTCGCGATTCCACAGGTATCCATACCACGAGGGTTTGGCGGGATTGTATCCGGATCGACTCCGATCGGGACGTTGCCGCAGTCCAGCCCGCGAACGTACCAACAGAATCTTGACCAGAAGCGATGTTCATTCATGGGATCATCATTATTTACCCATCGGCACAGACGAGCACGACATTCGAAACATTCGACGCAGTCCTCATCATCCAGATGAAAAAATCCTGCGGCGGCGAGTTTTTCCGGTTGAATGACGTGTGAGTAACGCCAATCGTGAAAACTCTGAAGTCTGTCGCGTTCGAGACGATAATCGGGTGGTGGTGTTGCGTGATCGGTTGTCATTGATGTTGTTGCGACGGTTCCCTCGGATTTCGTAATCATTGTGATACTCTGTGAAAAAATCAAACGTAAAAAAGAGGAGTCGTTTTTGTGGTTTTGACTCGTGGGGGGGGGGGAAGAATTCAAAGATGTAGACGCGTTCTTTATAACTGATACTTTACGTGTTTTTATAATTGTTAACCCATGCTCGAAATGTTTGCACTTCGCGCAGACAGCAATGATACGGTTTCGTTTCGGCGTTTTTTGTCGGTTGCCAACAGTGAAGTCGACACGGTTCGTTGTCAGCAATTTCATACACGGGATCCTGAACTAGTACGTTGTATTTCGGACAGTTGAAATCTTCTAAATTTATCGAGTTTATTTGCATTTTTCGAAGGATGTCTCTCTCGAAACATCCACCTTTGTAGGCTACGACAGGATTCGCGTAATCGCGCACAAAATTTTGTATAACTTCGAATATATCGTGCTGTTGGTATTTTTCATAGCCAAAATCTTTAAATGGAATCCCGTGCACGAAATTGCTAACATATCGTGCAGACTTTTTGTCAGCTTCGGATAAACAATGAAAGTTCTTCCCTAAGCGAAATTCGGAGATTTCAAACGAGCCGTCGTGACAAACATCGATCACAGCTAATTCTTTGCATATAAATTTTTTTCCCACAATGAATCCGTCCATGTCAATGATTTGAGTGATTCGATCCATCTAAATAGAGAAAGTTTTCACTAGATTTTTACATAGTTTTTAAAAAAATTTTTATTATACTTACCGTTGAAGAAAAGGGGGAATGCGTTAAAAGTTGATCCTCCTCCTCCTCCTCCTCCTCCTCATGCAATCAAACTCGTATTTATTAAATGAAAAAATTACAGTAATAATATCACCCCCTCCACCGTAGAGCGAGATATGGTGGTAGGGGTATTCATTATAAATTGCCCGCCACAGTCGTTGTATGAAGTTATATCATAAAAAACGTTGACAATCACAGTCGCTATACGACGTTATATCGCGTGTATGATCTTATCATCCGACCGGTCAACTTCACGCATTCCCCCTTTTCTTCAACGGTAAGTATAATAAAAAAATTTAAAGAAAGACGATGCAAAAAAATTTAGTGAAAATTTTCTCTATTTAGATGGATCGAATCACTCAAATCATTGACATGGACGGATTCATTGTGGGAAAAAAATTTATATGCAAAGAATTAGCTGTGATCGATGTTTGTCACGACGGCTCGTTTGAAATCTCCGAATTTCGCTTAGGGAAGAACTTTCATTGTTTATCCGAAGCTGACAAAAAGTCTGCACGATATGTTAGCAATTTCGTGCACGGGATTCCATTTAAAGATTTTGGCTATGAAAAATACCAACAGCACGATATATTCGAAGTTATACAAAATTTTGTGCGCGATTACGCGAATCCTGTCGTAGCCTACAAAGGTGGATGTTTCGAGAGAGACATCCTTCGAAAAATGCAAATAAACTCGATAAATTTAGAAGATTTCAACTGTCCGAAATACAACGTACTAGTTCAGGATCCCGTGTATGAAATTGCTGACAACGAACCGTGTCGACTTCACTGTTGGCAACCGACAAAAAACGCCGAAACGAAACCGTATCATTGCTGTCTGCGCGAAGTGCAAACATTTCGAGCATGGGTTAACAATTATAAAAACACGTAAAGTATCAGTTATAAAGAACGCGTCTACATCTTTGAATTCTTCCCCCCCCCCACGAGTCAAAACCACAAAAACGACTCCTCTTTTTTACGTTTGATTTTTTCACAGAGTATCACAATGATTACGAAATCCGAGGGAACCGTCGCAACAACATCAATGACAACCGATCACGCAACACCACCACCCGATTATCGTCTCGAACGCGACAGACTTCAGAGTTTTCACGATTGGCGTTACTCACACGTCATTCAACCGGAAAAACTCGCCGCCGCAGGATTTTTTCATCTGGATGATGAGGACTGCGTCGAATGTTTCGAATGTCGTGCTCGTCTGTGCCGATGGGTAAATAATGATGATCCCATGAATGAACATCGCTTCTGGTCAAGATTCTGTTGGTACGTTCGCGGGCTGGACTGCGGCAACGTCCCGATCGGAGTCGATCCGGATACAATCCCGCCAAACCCTCGTGGTATGGATACCTGTGGAATCGCGAAAGAATCGTCGCTCGAACGTGATAAAATAAATTAAAATAATGGAAAAAACTAAAGTGTAAAATAATGAATATAAGATTTTTATTAAAAAATAATTGTAATTATAAAAATAATTCTATTGATTATATATTCAATGTTGAGCCTGTAAAAAGAAAAAAATGTTATGTATTATTTTTAATTAATTAATAAATATTTAAAATTATTAATTTTTACTCACAGTATCTAAATATATACTTTTATTAAATAAAAAAGTTATACAAATTTTTATTTGTATCGTCTGTATCTAATAATAGCTGTTTGCTGCGGAAGTCTGAAATCATTTACTTCATCATTTTCCTCATTATTGTCAGCATCACCTTCCTCTTGTTCCTTTTTTCATGATCTTTTGGTAATTCGTTGCAAAATCAGCGAGGCACATATCATGTAAATCAATATCTCTTCTACTATAATTATCAAATATATCATTCATATAAATTTCGGTGGAGTCTTCATTTAAATTTTTAAGCATTCTCAGATTTTAACATTAATACACGTTCTGATATCGGATTGGTATTAATGTATACTATCTTTCTACTTTGCTTTGATAAAGGTAATGATAAAACATGGTAGGCTGCTTCTTGTGCAGACATTAAATTACTAATTAAAAGCATTGATAACATTTCGAAATTTTTCTCTAACAGTCTTATTGTTTACTATCACAATCACTAGCAACTTCCCTTAATAATTTTGATAAATCTCCTTCAATTTTACTAATGTAATTGGTTACATAACTCACCGCCGAATATTCGTCAAGTATAAACTGTAAATCCATATTCGATTCGAATAATTGTAAAATATGTAAAGAAAGTACGTGTACTCTCCCTTTTGAATTATCCCGCGCACTCACGGCGCGTTGACAAACAAGCTAGGATAACGGTCACAAGAGAGAGTGAGAGAAAAAGAAGGATAGAAAGACGGATGTGTCATGGTAAGAGTAAACACGTGAGAGAACAAACTCGATAAATCAAATACCTCCAGTAAAGATTGTAATTAGAGAAAAGGCTAGCGAATAATTGACATTTAATGTCGTTTCTCTTTTTACAGGTAAGCCTTGTAAATATTTGTATATAGGAACCTTAAAAATAAAATCGAAAAACTCTTTTTACAGGAGAAACTCATTTCTGTTATTATTACTACCTACCGACGTCCCGCCATCGACAACAGCCTACTGCTTGATGATACACGACCGCATCGTGGAGTACAGTCCATTGACGAACATTGTTCGCAAAATTACTTAAACCGCTTATACTGATAAAAATACATTGTAGATCAGTTTTGGTATTGTATTCCAAATTGAATGCGTCTTATACAGATAATGTTTTACCGCCATTGCGATATTTCATAAATGTTTGCAATAACTCAGGCCAGTAACTTTCTGCAGCCGACACTGCCATAAAGAAAGTGGGTTTACTCAATTGACGGATCATTGCTCTTTCTTTTTTTGTTCCCAATATGCTGGCGATGAACGAATATGTTTTAAGTAACTTTAATCAAATTATTCATAAAATCCGGATTCAAAACATCTTGAGCACGTAAATTCTTATTCGTATTAATTTTTTAAAAAGATGGAACGAAATCTCCGCTCGCGATATTAGAAAAGATGTTCGGACATGATCTTACATCGAAAAAGAAACTCTATACCGGTCTGAAACGGGCTCGCGCTATTTCGCGATAGTCGCGTCGAAAAGATAAGGGGAAACTCTATATCGCTCTGTTAACTAAAAAACTCTGTCTCTTACATCGTGAACGGTCTCTCTCTCTCTCTCTCTCTTACATCGTTCAGGTCAATCGTCTTAAACGAAAGTGCACGTGTTCTTGTGGGAAACTGTCTTTGAAAAAATCAAGGTCAACCCCTCCCCCCATAGGTAAGAAACACGTTCGAACGCGATTCTACGACTCCCTCTATAAAGAAGAGGAAATAAATGATAATGAAAAGACTGAGTGAAAACGGATGTGGTCAGATATCGCGACTCCGCCGTGTTGCTATTACGAATATACAATAAAGACGAGGAGAGAAATGATAAGGAGAGCGAAAACAGAGATCAGAGTCAAAGGATGTTTATTTATTCACTTCCTTGAAAAAATCCCCCCTCCCCGCCCCCCGCAAAATACGGTCGCGCTATAACATAAAATGATGGTGTCAAAAGACTGGGCGATAACAGATGTGATCAGATATCACGACTCGATACTAGTCGTCAAAAAGGATGTTTATTTAAAATACGATAATGAAAAGATTGAGCTAAAACAGATCCATCGCGCCCTATTTATTCATTGATACCTTCCAACCTACCGACTGCAATCAGCCCGAAAAGAAATGAAAAGACAAAACAGATGTGGTCAGATATCGCGACTCCGCCGTGTTGCTGTTACGAACAAGACGAGGAGAGAAATGAGCAATAACAGAGCCAAAGAATGTTTATTTAAAAAATGATAAGCTGGGTGAGAACAGAGATGCGATCACGACGCCCGCCATCGAAATTATAAACATACCAGGCTTACGCAATACCAGGGGACTGGACGCAATACCAGGAAATTGGTCTTCAATGCAATACCAGTAAAATGCCGGTACGGCAGGAATCTACCTACAATGATAAGTGGTGTGCTAGAACCCGCGTATATGTATATCCTACTAAGATGTGTGTATATTTACAGTAAGTGTGCGTGTGTGTATATTTTTACAATGTTTGTGTGTGTGTGTGTTTATAATGTGTGCGCGTTTATATGTATTTTTCGTCAATCTATATTTCTTGTTAAGATTACTTCTTTATATCGTCATATTTGATTGTTCTAGTGTCGTCCTCGGAGACTAGAGCTGCATGTTCTACTACCTACAAACACCAAAAGGTATGGTCTTTAAAAGATAATTATTATTATTATTATTAACTTTCCGATTCATAGGGAAGTTACTATGTAATTACCCCGAAAATCGAAAATCGATTTTTTAGCAGATCTTCACGTTTCATGGTCATTGGAGTCATTTTAGACTATTTTTATCAAAATGTCGGTATGTGTGTGTGTGTGTGTGTGTGTGTGTGTGTGTGTGTGTGTGCGTATGTCCGTTTCTATGGTATCAAATTTTTCGTTAACGTTTTCTGAAAAAGTAACAATGCGATCAGAATGATGAATGATGCAATCGATGTGCCCCGTCGTAACTTAGAGCTGATTAGATTTTGGTCCATTTTGGTCAAGTAGTTTTTTAGATTTTTTAGTTTCTTTCGAAAGAAGTTCATTCAACAATGCATTTTATACGAGAGGATGGAAATTTTCCACCGAATAAACAAACGTAATTATATATATTTCATTTTTATTTTTTTTATTTAAAAAAATTGTTTTTTAACTTTTAAAAAAATTTTTTTTAATTTAAAAAAAAATTAAAACGTACACTAAATAAAGATAATAATATATGGCAACTAACGAATCGGGAAGTTCTTTGTGTGGCTCGTGGAGAGTCACACACAAAACAAAAAAAAACCATTAATAGCTGTATGCCCCACTAGCAATGCGTACCACTAACCCTCTCGCAAGAGCAGTCCTACCCGCGAGCTCGCGAAGCGAGCGAGTAACAATAACCAGCTAGTTTTTTTTTTTTTTAGGATAAATTGGATAGTCTTACGACGTGCATTAGCATGTTACAACAATTAGATTATAGCCATCTGTTGAGGCTGCCTGGGACGTCGCGCTTACCACCGCGTGTGACGTCGCGGGCATCACCGCGCTCATCACCACGTGTGACGCCGCGAGTATCACCGCGGTTATCACCGCGTGTGACGTCGCGGGCATCACCGCGCTCATCACCACGTGTGACGCCGCGAGTATCACCGCGGTTATCACCGCGTGTGACGTCGCGGGCATCACCGCGCTCATCACCACGTGTGACGCCGCGAGTATCACCGCGGTTATCACCGCGTGTGACGTCGCGGGCATCACCGCGCTCATCACCACGTGTGACGCCGCGAGTATCACCGCGGTTATCACCGCGTGTGACGTCGCGCGCAACACCGCGCTCATCACCACGTGTGACGCCGCGAGTATCACCGCGGTTATCACCGCGTGTGACGCCGCGCGCATCACCCTGCTCATCACCGCGTGTGACACCGCGCGCATCACCGCGCTTACCACCGCGTGTGACGCTGCGCGTATCACCGCGTGTGACGCCGCGCGTGATTGCGTGCATGACGCCGCACGTGATTGCGCCCTTGACAACGCGCTTGACATCGCGCGTGATGGCGCGCGTGACGCCGCGCGTGGGGCCGCCGCGCGTGGGGACGCCGTGCGCGGGGAAGTTACTTAGTCCGCGTCAGAAAAATGAAAAAATTAATAAAAAGCCGGGAAGAAAACCGAAGTGGACCGAAGATACGATGGAAGCTGCAATGAGTGCCATAAAGTAATATACCTTATCTCTATCTCTATATATAATAAAATCGTGTCTGTCTGTATGTATGTATGTATGTATGTATGTATGTTTGTAACGGCATCACTTGAGAACGGCTCAACGTAGAAAGGTGGGGTTTGGGCATGTTAGACGCGGCGTTTCTTCGAGAAGGTTTAGGAAAAAACATAATTCAAAAAAGTACATTGGTTCAAAAGTTGTGACGTCATTAGTGAACACATGTCAACTTTTTCGCTCTCTATTGCGCACGTTTCTGCATATAACTTTTAAACGAATAGACTTTTTCGAATGCGGTTTGCTCTAAAACCTCCCAGAGAGACAGAGGGAGAGAAAGAGAGAGGGAGAGGGAGAGAGAGAGTGGGGGGGGAGAGGGGGCGAATGAGAGAGGGAGAGACGCAAAGAGGGAGAATTCACCATCGCATTCACATTTACATTCACATTCACATTTACATTCAGATTCACATTTACATTGACACTGACACTGACAATCACATTGACATTGACATTGACATTGACATTGACATTGACATTGACATTGACATTGACATTGACATTCACATTGACATTCACATTGCTATTTACATTGACAGTCGCATTGACATTGACATTGTCATTGCTATTGACATTGACATTGACATTGACATTGACATTGACATTGACACTGACACTGACACTGACACTGACACTGACATTGACATTCACATTGATATTCACATTGACAATCACATGGACATTCACATGGACATTCACATCGACATCGACATCGACATTGACAATCGCATTCACATTGATATTGACATTGACATTGCCCTTGACACTGACACTGACACTGACAATGACACTTTCACTAATACTGACACTGACGGTGACAATGACACTTTCACTAACACTGTCACTGACAATGACACTGACACTGACACTGACACTGACACTGACACTGACACTGACACTGACACTGACACTGACACTGACACTGACACTGACACTGACACTGACACTGACACTGACACTGACACTGACACTGACACTGACACTGACACTGACACTGACGTTGACGTTGACGTTGACGTTGACACTGACATTCACATTGACATTCACATTGACACTGACATTGACAATCGCATTCACATTCACATTCATATTCACATTCACATTCACATTCACATTCATACTCACATTCACGTTGACATTCACATTGACGTTCACATTGCGGTTTTCTCTAGAATCTTCCCGAAGAAACGCCGCGTCTAACGTTTCAACCTACATATAATACCTACATACTTTTAAAAAATAATGTGCCACAGCAAAGCGTGGCGGGGGGAATTTTAAATTAAAATCCAGGAAGGAAACGGCTTTTAATACTTATGCGTACCGTTTCCGTGTTTCAGGACCGGGACATCCATAAGGGCGGCCAGCCGCGAGTACGGTGTCCCATACACCACGCTCAACCGGAGGTGCCACCGACAAATATGATTTTTATGTTTTTATTTCTTTATTAACTTCCCGATTCAGAGGGAAGTTACTGTAATTACCCCGAAAATCGAAAATCGATTTTTTAGCAGATCTTCACGTTTCATGGTTATTGAAGTCATTTTAGACTATTTTTATCAAATTGTTAGTATGTGTGTGTGTGTGTGTGTGTGTGTGTGTGTGCGTATGGCCGTTTTTATGTTATCAAATTTTTCGTTAACGTTTTCTGAAAAAGTAACAATGCGATCAGAATGATGAATGATGCAATCGATGCGCCCCGTCGTAACTTAGAGCTGATTAGATTTTGGTCCATATCGGTCAAGTAGTTTTTTAGATTTTTTAGTTTTTTTAGTTTTTTTCGAAAGAAGTACATTCAAGAATGCAATTTATACGAGAGGATGGAAATTTTCCACCGAATAAACAAACGTAATTATATATATTTCATTTTTATGTAAAAAAAATTTTTTTAAATTTAACCCTTTGAACACGAGCGGCGCCGATACGGCGTCCGGCCGATGTTAAGTAGCAACTCGAGCGGTGCCGATACGGCGCCCGGCCGATGTGAAATGGCAAGGATGCATCTTGGCTATTGTTCTACTAAGTATCACACCAAAACTAATTACAGAGTGTAATATTTATCAAAATTTGTTGTTTTCGACATATAAATGAATAAACTGGTGAAATTTTTTTTTTTAATTTTTTTAAAATTAAATATTTTTGAAGTACCTGTAAAATGTTCACCTAATTTGGCCGAAATCGTCTCGAGTTGCTGGTTCGCGCAAGCGAAAACGGCCTCGAGTTCAAAGGGTTAAAAAAATTTTTTTTTAATTAAAAAAAAATTTTTTTTTTCCATTATGCAACTAATGCTAATGTTACCGCTTACAATAATCAAACTAGCTGGTTATTGTTGCTCGCCCGCTTCGCGAGCTCGCGGGTAGGGCTGCTCTTTCGAGAGGGTTAGTGGTACGCATTGCTAGTGGGGCATACAGCTATTAATGTTTTTTTACCCCGAAAATCGAAAATCGAATTTTTAACAGATCTTCACGTTTCATGGTCATTGGATTCATTTTAGACTCTTTTTATCAAAATGTCGGTATGTGTGTGTGTTTGTGTGTGTGTGTTTGCGTGTGCGTCTGCGTGCGCGTGCGCGTGTGCGTGTGCGTTCGTGCCTTGCGTGCGTCCGTGTGTGTGCGTGTGTGTGTGTGTGTGTGTCAAATTTTTCGTTAACATTTTCTGAAAAAGTAACAATGCGATCAGAATGATGAATGATGCAATGGATGTGCCTCGTCGTAACTTAGAGCTGATTAGATTTTGGTCCATATTGGTCAAGCAGTTTTTTAGATTTTTTAGTTTTTTTCGAAAGAAGTTCATTCAACAATGCAATTTATAAGAGAGGATGGAAATTTTCCACCAAATAAACAAACGTAATTATATATATTACATTTTTTTTTTAATTATGCAGTTAATGCTAATGTTACCGCTTACAACTAACGAATCGGGAAGTTCTTTGTGTGGCTCGTGGAGAGTCACACACAAAATAAAAAAAAACCATTAATAGCTGTATGCCTCACTAGCAATGCGTACCACTAACCCTCTCGCAAGAGCAGTCCTACCCGCGAGCTCGCGAAGCGAGCGAGCAACAATAACACCATCCGCGAGCTCGCGAAGCGAGCGAGCAACAATAACCAGCTAGTTTATTTATGTTTTTATTTATTTATTTATTTATTTATGTTTTTATTTATTTATTTATTTATGTTTTTATTTAATTGACACAGGTCTATAAAACGTATTTTTTAAATTTTCAATATAGGTCCACATAAAAAAGTTGTAAAATGCAACTTTTAGTATTTTTGCTACAAATCCGATAAATTGCAATTTTTGACCATACTTTTTTCGCATCCTGTGGCAAACTAATTGCTCTAGCTTCCCAAAAAAAATTCGAATCGTATAGTACAATATTAAAAACATTATCGTCTTTTTAAGTGTCCGAATATTAGTAAGAGTCACTGTACTTGTCACAAAAATTCATAAATATGATTTACTTTTTTGTTAGTCAAAGTGTTTATTCCTCTTAACACCTATCCACCATTATAAAATATTATAAACATTCCTGTGTTATAACTGGTAAATCCAAGGGCTATGTAGTGGCTATAACTAGTAGGAAAGATCTAAAATTTAAAAAACTGAAACAACTGAAACGATAAAATGCACCAATGTCCACGTTTGGTGGTTCAAGTAACAATAAGACCACAATAAGACTGAGCTCCGCTGAGCTCGTTCGATTCCCGCGTCTTCATTTGTTTCTTACCGTTATTGCTTGCTTCTTCTGTTTTCTCGCGGCATCGCGCCGCCGCAAGCCCGCGGGACTTGCGGGACGCCCTTTAAACTTTAAATCAGCCACTTTCTTACCCAGTCACCACGACCTACCCTACCCTACTTTTGTATCAGTGTGTCGTACGTCTTAAGTTCCTGGAATCTCAGTCCCCAATTTACCTAATTCATTAAAACTCAAGTATTGAAATAATCAATTTTTGAAAAATATTTTCAGATTTTCCTTTCTAATTTATTTGCATATTTGTTTTGGAAGCTATTAATTACAAAGCATTTTCTATACTTTATATTTTTATTAAAGCTCCAATTGCTTTATCAACAACTTCTGTAGAAGTCAATCTACAGCCATGGATAGGTGGATATTTGTAAGAGGAACTCTCCGCAAAATTGCTTATAAAAATAAAAATTGTTACAAAATTTTTTGCACATGAACAGTTTCCGAGATATTCATAGTTAAACTTTCGGCAACCTTTGATTGCGAGAAAATATATGTATAGACAAAAACCGACTAATACACTCCAGCTAACCATATAGCTAAGACGTAGCGCAGTCGTGTGCGTGTCTTGATCTAGTCGTCGTTTAAAAGGACGGCTGATGCTAGGCCCGTATCAAGTCACACTGTATTAAGTAGATATTATATTTTGCCTTATCACATACTATAAATTACTAGATATCCTACACTATTAAAATCAATACAAAAAATACTTACATTTTTAATTTTAGTCAATTGAGCTTGTTTGCTCACTTCAACAAAGATTTCACTAAATATTAGTTGAAATAAAATAATATGCCAACACACTGTTTCATCTTAATAAAAATATATTTTTAACTGTAACCATACATTATAAGATGTAGTCATAATTTTATGTTATACATGCGCTGTCTCCCACTTTGCTCCAAACACTAACCGCCGGCAGTAGATTCGGTTTGCTTGTCATTTTTCTGTTTTATTAAGCACGCTCTTTTTGTATTCAAAACATATTGCAATTGTTATATTATGTTAAAAAAATTAATTTTGTCAACTGTTATTAAAATACTCAAAAAACAATGACCAATTATCTAAATCTCCACTACCTATGATTTCCCCTTTCGGGTGATTAATTAATTAATGAGACTAATTAGATTTATACTAAAATATAAATATACTTAAATTTTTATGAATCATATTATTATAATTAGTCTTTTTTAGAAACGCCAGAGAAATAGCATGTGGTTGATGGATGGCGTTTTAGTGGGTAGTTTCGCTGCAGACCGGGGAGTCCTACACTCTCCCGCGAGTCGTGTGAGGTCAGTGCGTAAATGCATTTTCCCACCCACCTTAAAAAACATATATATATATATATATATATATATATATATATATATATATATGTAATATATGTAATATATGTATATGATATGTATATGATATGTATATAATATATGTAATATATAATATATGTATAAAGAAAAAATTATTAACTTAACTATATAAAACTTAACTTAACTATATAAAATTATTAACTTGTACAATTTATTTTATTATTTATTTGACAAATAATAAGTCCACAAATTCTTTCATAAATTAATCAATACTTTCTGCATTTGGTATTCTGCATCAGTCCACATAAGTGTCATAAATCGGTTCTTATATAACAATTATTATTAATGCAATTTTTACAGTAATAAAACACTCCTATATAAAATGAATATATGTTTTTAAGATAGTTTTTACATTTTACTTTTTATGGGAGGTTAAAAAATGCAATTAAAGAAGTAATTAAAAATAAAAACGAGAGGGTTAGTGGTACGCATTGCTAGTGAGGCATACAGCTATTAATGGCTTTTTTTTATTTTGTGTGTGACTCTCCACGAGCCACACAAAGAACTTCCCGATTCGTTAGTTGTAAGCGGTAACATTAGCATTAACTGCATAATTAAAAAAAAAATGAAATATATATAATTACGTTTGTTTATTTGGTGGAAAATTTCCATCCTCTCTTATAAATTGCATTGTTGAATGAACTTCTTTCGAAAAAAACTAAAAAATCTAAAAAACTGCTTGACCAATATGGACCAAAATCTAATCAGCTCTAAGTTACGACGAGGCACATCCATTGCATCATTCATCATTCTGATCGCATTGTTACTTTTTCAGAAAATGTTAACGAAAAATTTGACACACACACACACACACACACACACACGCACGCACGCACGAAAGCACACACACACGCACACGCACATGCGCACGCACACGCACACGCAAACACACACACATACCGACATTTTGATAAAAATAGTCTAAAATGAATCCAATGACCATGAAACGTGAAGATCTGTTAAAAATTCGATTTTCGATTTTCGGGGTAAAAAAACATTAATAGCTGTATGCCCCACTAGCAATGCGTACCACTAACCCTCTCGAAAGAGCATTCCTACCCGCGAGCTCGCGAAGCGGGCGAGCAACAATAACCAGCTAGTTTGATTATTGTAAGCGGTAACATTAGCATTAGTTGCATAATTGAAAAAAAAATTTTTTTTTAATTAAAAAAAATTTTTTTTAACCCTTTGAACTCGAGGCCGTTTTCGCTTGCGCGAACCAGCAACTCGAGACGATTTCGGCCAAATTAGGTGAACATTTTACAGGTACTTCAAAAATATTTAATTTTAAAAAAATTAAAAAAAAAAATTTCATCAGTTTATTCATTTATATGTCGAAAACAACAAATTTTGATAAATATTACACTCTGTAATTAGTTTTGGTGTGATACTTAGTAAAACAATAGCCAAGATGCATCCTTGCCACTTCACATCGGCCGGGCGCCGTATCGGCACCGCTCGAGTTGCTACTTAACATCGGCCGGACGCCGTATCGGCGCCGCTCGTGTTCAAAGGGTTAAATTTAAAAAAATTTTTTTTACATAAAAATGAAATATATATAATTACGTTTGTTTATTCGGTGGAAAATTTCCATCCTCTCGTATAAATTGCATTCTTGAATGAACTTCTTTCGAAAAAAACTAAAAAAACTAAAAAATCTAAAAAACTACTTGACCGATATGGACCAAAATCTAATCAGCTCTAAGTTACGACGGGGCGCATCGATTGCATCATTCATCATTCTGATCGCATTGTTACTTTTTCAGAAAACGTTAACGAAAAATTTGATAACATAAAAACGGCCATACGCACACACACACACACACACACACACACACACATACTAACAATTTGATAAAAATAGTCTAAAATGACTTCAATAACCATGAAACGTGAAGATCTGCTAAAAAATCGATTTTCGATTTTCGGGGTAATTACAGTAACTTCCCTATGAATCGGGAAGTTAAACATAGAGAGAATAATTTCAAATATAGAGGCACTGGAGGATTATTTCAGGTGCCCACCGAAAACAATTCCGGTAAGGGAGGAGAAAGCAAGTCCGGAAAAACCGGAAAACAGAACCCCGGAAAAGAAGAGGCAATCCCGACAAGAAATTCCGGATTACCATAAACAGAGGAAACAAGTCCCGAAGTGGGAGCAATATGAAAAATATATCCAGGGAGAGCCCATAAAAGCAAAAGACCCGGACAGCTGCTGGAATTGTGGCAAGGCAGGCCACAACCGTCGGGACTGCACCGAAAAACAGCAGGCCCACTGCTATAAATGCGGACGTCCGGGGGAATCAGTTCGAACGTGCCCGAACTGTAAGTTACAATGGAAAAAAATGAACGACGCCCACCGAGAGAAATTGGGCCTCCCAAAACTCCCGTGGTAGGGGGAATAAATCCCGAGTCGAGTGCCTCATATCGCTCAAAATTTGCGTTATTCCCGTTGACTCCTTGCTCAGTTCTAACAACACTACCGTTACAATTTTCGAGTCCCGAACGGAAGATTTAGATATATTTCAATGATTTTTTTTTTCGTATATTACTTCCGCTCCAGCTGCGTTCATTAAAATTTTTTTTTCTGCGTTCTGTAATCCCGCCCCTAGGGAAAGTTAACCTACGGCACAGGGGAAATAAAAAGCACATTTATGTTAATTTCCGCATAAAAGAAAGCGTAATTCGTTATTTAGTTGTTACCTTCCCACCCGTAGTTAGATTGTGTGTTGGTCTTGTCCGAAATTTCGAGTATTTTCGGGTATTTTAGAGTATTTTCAGACAATCTCGAGTATTTTCGGGTATTTTCGAATATTTTCAGGCATTTAGGAAAACTTGGAGCAGGAAGGGGCGAAGGCGTGTTTGTCCGGCGGTGAAGGCTCCATTGTAAAGGTTGACTTCCGGAGGGAACGCTCTACTTTGACGAGTCGGGAATCACAGGGTCGACAATCATCGGTCAGTCCGGTCCATTTTAAGGGGGGGGGAGTTGTGACGTTGCAAGTTTGCGACGTCACCCCGTTTTAGAAAAACGGTTACATAACCGCTAATAAGGGACCGGACCGACCTCAAACGGGCACGAAACCACTCGTCGACATAAGAGCGCTCCTGAAGGAAAGACTTCCGAAAATATTCACGCGACTAACGCCACCTATCGTGCGTGCCGAGTACGGCGACGTTTCAGGGACGTGCCGAGGGCACGATTGGCCGAAAGGAAATACCGAAAGGCGCCCGCTCAAGGATCGTCCCGGGAAAACCATTGGCCACTAATTGGCGAAAATCCAGTACTGGTACCATTGGAGGAAATCTCGATCCACGGAGACGGCGTACCGGGACTAAGAGATTCAGATTAATCATCGTATATGGGTGGTCCGGCCGTCGTCTCACCCCGTTCGCACTGAATCCCGGCGGGGGTGGCTGGAAGAATTCCAGGGGAGAAGAATGGCTCTTCCCCGTTCGCCGAAAAAGGCGAACATTTGGCGAGAATTACAGGTCTGGGGCCCAAGGACCTGCCCGAGGATACGATCCTGCGATCGTCTAGTCGCGATGCGGAAAGCGCCAATCGGAAATTCGGTAGGGCCGATAGAGTGGGGGGGAGAGCGAGAATCGAAGCTCGCGATCGGCGCACATCGGGAAATCACTGTCGCACTGAATTTCGAAGGGCAAGTACGTCCTACGCAGTCCCGCAATTCCGAAAGTCCCGGTTTAGATTCCCGAAGTAGAGTCGCGAGTGGGTTTTGTTCCCGAAAGTTCAATCCGGTCCGGAGTACGGAGGCGAGACAGGCGTAATCTGGAAAGTCATCCACGGTAAGTCGATTTGTGATTCCCCGATCCCGCGTTAGCGTTGGCTCGTCCATTTTGGTGTGAGGACGACGCGGATTCGCCTCGTCCTCGAATTTCGGCTCGCGTCCGTCTTGAGGACGCTTTGAGCAAGAGTATCGTTTCCCTCCGCGAATAAGAAGTCTTCCTCAGGAGTCGCGTCGGAAATTGAATAGCGTCGCGAAATAATTACCGAATCGCGAACCGCGGCCGGGCGTCGAAATTCGCACGCGAACGCGCGGAGTCTACGAGTTCTTCCAACTCGTACGACCGCGGATTATTCAGCGAGCGTGGCGAGTCGATTCCCGTCGGCGATCGGACGTGAAATTCCCGCGATAGTCCCGAAAATCCGTCGCGCCGTCCACCTGCGCTTCGCGAAATTCCGCCTCAGCGGGGGCGCGTAGAATCCCGACCACCTGTAATTTCGCGGACGGTACAGAACGACGAACGCGCTCCGCGACCGAACACCCGTCGCCAAAGTGTATAAGGAGCGCGGGCTCCCGGTTCGCGGCCACGTGGCCGCTCACCTGTAAAATCCGGACGTTGGACTACGTTCAATAAATGACTTCGAGCCGATTCCGTCTTGCTTACTGTCGACCTGCGTGATCCACCCTGTCGCGAGGGTAGTCCCCGTTATCCCCTGTGTCCGGATTCCTGGCCGTTCGCGACATCCTTTCGTTCGCGCTCCGCGGAGGCTCGCTTCGGATTCGGTTTCCCCGGATCCCGGTGCTCTTTGCATTTGGTGCGGTACTCCCGAGTACCTGGCGCCCGAACTCGAATTTCTGCTTCTCGATTGAGCCTCCCCGGAGAAGCACTTTGTCCCGAGGGGACCGTGCCCGCGCGGCCGCGCACGGCCCGGCCTCAGAGCCCGTAAATCCTCGGGGTTGACCCTGTACGACGGCCATAAAAAGTCGCTCGCGCGGGGGCAACGTTGCAAGAGATATTTTCAATTAGTCGAGCGCGTGTTAGACTCTACCGTAGACAATCTACCGTAGGTGGCTCGCTCGCTGCGCGAGCTCGCGATTACTGATCAACTTAACAATTACAATTAATGAACGTCCAACAATTTACAATATGCAATTTGAAATATTTATCAATAGTATATAGAATTAAAAGTATCTTGTCGACTTTGCATTGAATAAATAGAATTGAACATTGAATTGAATGTATACAAGTATGATTAGAATTGATTGAACAAATTACAATTAAATAGAGATATTTTCAATTAGTCGAGCGCGTGTTAGACTCTACCGTAGACAATCTACCGTAGGTGGCTCGCTCGCTGCGCGAGCTCGCGATTACTGATCAACTTAACAATTACAATTAATGAACGTCCAACAATTTACAAAATGCAATTTGAAATATTTATCAATAGTATATAGAATTAAAAGTATCTTGTCGACTTTGCATTGAATAAATAGAATTGAATACTGAATTGAATGTATAAAGTAAGATTAGAATTGATTGAACGGATTGAAATTAAATAGAGATATTTTCAATTAGTCGAGCGCGTGTTAAACTTTACCGTAGACAGTCTACCGTAGGTGGCTCGCTCGCTACGCGAGCTCGCGATTACAGATTAGCTTAACAATTATAATTAATGGACGTCCAACAATTTACAATATGCAATTTGAAATATTTATCAATAGTATATAGAATTAAAAGTATCTTGTCGACTTTGCATTGAATAAACAGAATTGAACATTGAATTGAATGTACACAAGTATGATTAGAATTGATTGAACAAATTATAACTAAATAGAGATATTTTCAAACAGTCGAGCGCGTGTTAAACTCTGCCGTAGACGGTCTACCGTAGGTGGCTCGCTCGCTGCGCGAGCTCGCGATTACAGATTAGCTTAACAATTATAATTAATGGACGTCCAACAATTTACAATATGCAATTTGAAATATTTATCAATAGTATATAGAATTAAAAGTATCTTGTCGACTTTGCATTGAATAAATAGAATTGAACATTGAATTGAATGTATACAAGTATGATTAGAATTGATTGAACAAATTACAATTAAATAGAGATATTTTCAATTAGTCGAGCGCGTGTTAGACTCTACCGTAGACAGTCTACCGTAGGTGGCTCGCTCGCTACGCGAGCTCGCGATTACAGAATAGCTTAACAATTATAATTAATGGACGTCCAACAATTTACAATATGCAATTTGAAATATTTATCAATAGTATATAGAATTAAAAGTATCTTGTCGACTTTGCATTGAATAAACAGAATTGAACATTGAATTGAATGTACACAAGTATGATTAGAATTGATTGAACAAATTATAACTAAATAGAGATATTTTCAAACAGTCGAGCGCGTGTTAAACTCTGCCGTAGACGGTCTACCGTAGGTGGCTCGCTCGCTGCGCGAGCTCGCGATTACAGATTAGCTTAATAATTGTAATTAATGGATGTCCAACAATTTACAATATGCAATTTCAAATATTTACCAATAGTATATAGAATTAAAAGTATCTTGTCGACCTTGCATTGAATAAATAGAATCGAACATTGAATTGAATGTATAAAGTAAGATTAGAATTGATTGAACGAATTATAACTAAATAGAGATATTTGCAAACAGTAGAGCGCGTATTAAACTCTGCCGTAGACAGTCTACCGTAGGTGGCTCGCTCGCTGCGCGAGCTCGCGATTACAGATTAGCTTAACAATTGTAATTAATGGACGTCCAACAATGCACAAAATGTAATGTGAAACAATGAATACAACTAAGAACAAGATCGACAACGATCTGGCGATCGCTGTCGGGCTCGCTTCGCGAGCTTGCGGAGAGAGCTAACACCGGAACAGAGTGCATGACGTCGAAAACCTAACACTAGCAATAGAAGACTAACAAATACAAATTCTAACGCAGAGAGACAATCATAATAACAGACTAGGAAAATCGGAAACAGCGACTACGACAAATGCTAGTAGTGCAACGCTAGGTAACTAAGGAATACCAACAAATAGTTAACAAAGCAATAGGCGACCAAACCCTGAACATAAGCAAACTCTCAATCCGAAACGAGTACAGTAATGAACAAATAAGCTCGAGACGAATAAAGTATATACATATAAAGTAAGACCAAGTATGTCCCAGAACACAATCGGCAACAATCTGGCGATTGCTGCCGGGCTCGCTTCGCGAGCTTGCGGTCTTAAAGAAAAACAACAGAATAAACGAAGAATACCGTAAGACTAGTAGCAATAACAAGTAGATAATAATATATAGACTCAAACGCGGTCAATAAATAAGCGGAACCGAAATAGAATCACTCGGGAACCCAGGCCGAATCAGATAAAATAATGCGTAAACCGGTAAATTAAGACCCAGTAGGCAGCGCTAAAATGCCCCGTAACCACGTACACATAATGCGAACCCGAAATACCCGCCCACTACGTTAAACAAACAATAGAAAAGGGAAGAATAGACAAATAAAGGAATACAGAGGGAAAGTATAAGTAAAGGAATAGAGAATAGACAGGGAACAGGGATGGAAAAGAAAAGGAAAAAGAGGGAAAAGAGTAAGGAATCAAAGGGAGAAGGGAAGGGGAAAAGAGGAGGGCACCCTCCTCCCCTCCACCCTCTCACAGGGAACAGTGACAATAAAGGTATAATCCATCCAGAAAAAGAGGTACCCAATCACCGCACTCCTGTAACCCAATCAAATCCCTAAAACCCAACCAAACACATACATAAGGCCCCACATTTCTAACCCAACACATATATATATATTCACAGGGAAAAATGGATCGACTAAACGAAAAGGAAGTCACGATCACGGCAAAAGGTCAAAGGAAAGAAAAGGACAGGGAAGACAAGGAGAATAGACAGGGAATAGCCAATAGACCCCCCACGAGTAACAGAGGAACAACGACAACAGGAAGCAGAGCAGCCCAGGGAGCGATTCCAAAGACGAAAGTGCAAGAAAGGAAGACGGCGACATCGACTAACGAGAACCAAGATCAACAGATAACAGGGTCAAGTCGAATGCACGATCTAAGAGAAACGCAGAGGGCCCTGAATAACACGCAAGAAAGGGCGAACTCAGACGTCATGGAGGTGGAGATAGAGGTGACAGGAGAGAGCCCGCCTAGTCTGCAGATGCAAGCGTCGACAACGGCGGACAGGAGAATAGCGGCAGCTATAGCGGCAGCAGCAAGGAACGGCGGCAACGTAAACACTAGCATCAACAACAACAACAACATCGGGGGCGCCAACCAAACCGCTGGACCGTCAAGAAAAAGGGACCCAGAACAACAGCAACAGCAGCAACAGCAGCGAACACAAATAGAGGGTAGGACAATAGCGATAGTTAAGAAAGGTTACCCTAATCCGGGAGCAGAAATAAACAGAGACGAAATAAATAGACTATGGGCTCAGTTCATCAAGTATAGGCTCAGGACAGGTAGGCCCGTGAACGTGGGTAGATGGGGACCTAAAGCAGGGGGATTCATCCTGACCCCAAACGACCAAGAATCGTTAAATAGCTTAAAAGAAATAATAGAATCACTAAACAAAGGGGAGACCAAATACACTATAACTAACGCGAACAGATTGAACGGGACGGCCCGATTAACGATGTTCGTTAACAACCGCGAATTATCATACAGAGATGTCATAGAAATACTACAACTCGAAAACCCGGACCTTAATACGGAAAATTGGATTCTCAGACGCGAACCGAGAATCAAAGATAGGGGTATAGAGTTTGAAATCGAGGTACCGATGAGGGACCTGAGGTACATTAGAACCAAGGATAATAAGATTAGCATAATGGGGGGAGGATGGAAAGTGACCTTCACTACCAGAAGGTCACAATAGTACGGGCCTACCTGTCCTAAAAAGAGCAACAGCGCGACACATATATGTAAACACGCGATAGTTATGTAAGTAAGTGTAGTAAGTAGAACAACGAACTAGGGATAAGAGAAGAAAGGATCGAATCTAGGTATCCAGGATAGCGGAAAAACGAGCAAGTCAGGGGGCGGGACGGCCGGCGGCGGGCCACCGGCGTTGGGCCCGCCCCGGGGCGTCGGGGGGGGGCGCGGGGGGTCGGGCGGGGGGGACCTGGACGATAGAGGACCGGAAGGGTTCCAGCCTCGCCTGGCCGCCCCGGGTCGCGCCCGGCGCGCCGGGGGGCTTTGTCGGGGGTGGGCCGGCGGCGGTTCCGATCCGGAGAATGGACGGAGAGATTGAGGCAACCGAGGAGGGATACCTAGATTCGAGCCGACAAAGAACGAGGAAGACCAGCGGCGGATACAGGTTGCGGGACAAGAACTCGTGACAGGCAGGTCAAATAAGAAGGTGGAGGGGAACCAAAAAGGGGGGATTAGATCAGACCTAGAACGAGCAGAAACCGCGAATCAAACTAGCTGGTTATTGTTGCTCGCTCGCTTCGCGAGCTCGCGGGTGGGGTTGTTGTTGCTCGCTCGCTTCGCGAGCTCGCGGGTAGGACTGCTCTTGCAAGAGGGTTAGTGGTACGCATTGCTAGTGAGGCATACAGCTATTAATGGTATTTTTTAAATTTTGTGTGTGACTCTCCACGAGCCACACAAAGAACTTCCCGATTCGTTAGTTGTAAGCGGTAACATTAGCATTAGTTGCATAATTGAAAAAAAATTTTTTTTAACCCTTTGAACTCGAGGCCGTTTTCGCTTGCGCGAACCAGCAACTCGAGACGATTTCGGCCAAATTAGGTGAACATTTTACAGATACTTCAAAAATATTTAATTTTAAAAAAATTAAAAAAAAAAATTTCACCACTTTATTCATTTATATGTCGAAAACAACAACTGTAATTAGTTTTGGTGTGATACTTAGTAAAACAATAGCCAAGATGCATCCTTGGCACTTCACATCGGCCGGGCGCCGTATCGGCACCGCTCGAGTTGCTACTTAACATCGGCTGGACGCCGTATCGGCGCCGCTCGAGTTCAAAGGGTTAAATTAAAAAAAATTTTTTTACATAAAAATGAAATATATATAATTACGTTTGTTTATTCGGTGGAAAATTTCCATCCTCTCGTATAAATTGCATTCTTGGATGAACTTCTTTCGAAAAAAACTAAAAAAACTAAAAAATCTAAAAAACTACTTGACCAATATGGACCAAAATCTAATCAGCTCTAAGTTACGACGGGGCGCATCGATTGCATCATTCATCATTCTGATCGCATTGTTACTTTTTGAGAAAACGTTAACGAAAAATTTGATAACATAAAAACGGCCATACGCACACACACACACACACACACACACACACACACACACACATACTAACAATTTGATAAAAATAGTCTAAAATGACTTCAATAACCATGAAACGTGAAGATCTGCTAAAAAATCGATTTTCGATTTTCGGGGTAATTACAGTAACTTCCCTATGAATCGGGAAGTTAATAAAGGATATAGCAGGGTCACCGAACAAAAGGGAGAAGGAATAGACCAGAACAACGTGAGTAGACCGAGAGAAACGGGACGGCCCGTGGGACAAAGCTGGGGAAAAATCGCGAATTATCGTATAAAGAAGTCATAGAAATATCACAACTCGAGAACTCGGGTCTCAACATAGAGGATCGGCCTCTAAGACGCGGACTGAGAGTCAAAGATAGGGGAGTAGAATAGAGTTCGAAATCAAAGTACCGATAAAGGACTTGGAGCAGACCAGTACTAAAAGACAGCGAGACTAGTATGATAGGGGAAAGACGGAGAGGGACCTCACTGACAAAAGACCACACCAGAATAGGCCTGCCTGTCCCGAGAGCAACGGTAGGACATAAGGAACATGCGTTAAGAGTAACAAGCAAACAAGACAAAGAAGGGCGGACAAAGAACGGAAAGCGAATCTCGATACTCAAGGTCAGGGGTGAAACGTGAAAGGCGGTAGACGGGATGATCGGTTGCGAGGGAAAAAAAAACCAAAGAGAACTCCGAAGCAAGGAGCCGTTAACGTTAAGTGTAATAAAGAAAAGGAAAAAAAAAAAACACCTATTGATAAGTTTAGATTAAGAAACGATTAATGTACCCCACTATCCTGACATCCCTCCTCAGACAATAAGTTAGAAAATAAGAGTGTGAACATAGATGATAAGGAAAGCGAAACGGCGGAAGACCCATAACGATGGGCAGTAATGGAAGAAAAAAGGGGGATATGCAAAGAGCCTCCAATGTATAATGTAACATAGTAATAAGGTACAAATAAACATCATAAGAAAAAGAAAGAATACCCTTTAATTTCCTATAGCGTAAGAAGCGAGCGAAGAAAAATGCAAACAAGAGCGGGTATAGAAGTAAGGAGGGGAGGCAACAAGCGGAAATAAAGGACAAGACGGGAACATAAACGAAAAAGAAGGATAAGGGCAAATGTTAGAAGAAGGAATAGACATAGAAGGGGAAGTAGCAGAGGGAAACGGAACGACTTAAAGAAACAGATCTACCATGATCTGATAGAGTATCAAAGGAAAGACTAAGAAATAATAGACGCGAAAATCGCATCACCACGTAGGCAGGCAGACGAACGAAGGGGGCGGAAGAAAGACAGGATGGGAAAGAGAGTAGAGTAAACAAGAAAGAAGGAACATTGAATACCGCGACAACATAGAAAGCAGGCGCAGATTAGATAAAGCATATAGGCAAAATAGAACAAGCACAATTTCGAAAGTAGGAAGTAGGTGACAACAAATCAAAAGGACATCACCGTAAAACAGGCAAAAAAGGGAAAAGATAGCAGAGGAAATAATAAAGAGAAAAAAAAAAAATATATAAATATAAAAATACAGGTCGAGTTTTTCTTCTAAAAAGATACACCCATCCCTACCACCCACTCACTCCCAGAAATCCATTTCAGCACAGCCACGGAAGACCGACAACTGGAAGAGGAGAAATCACAGGTAAGAATAGAATAAGAGAAAAAGGGAAAAAGGGAACAGATAGGGCTAGGAAAGGGACGTAATGAGGAATAGAAATAGAAAGCCGGGACAGGGAAGGAACGTGAAAGAGAATAACAAAGGTACAAGCAAAGCAAAACAGCGTGAAAAGGAGAAACAGGAAGGAGAATAAATGAATCACAAAGAATCAGAGCAACAGAGAATCATAGCAAACACGAAAGACAAGCAAGGGACAGAAGGACTAGAAACAGGAGAGGAGAGAAAAGAGAAAGAAGAAAGAAAAAAAAAGAGAGAGAGAAAAGGAAATAGAACGGAGGAAACAGACAGAAACAATCGCGGAAACAGGTAACAAAGAAAACAGAGAATAATGTAACCACCGCACCTTACAGGTCTGGCAGAGCAAAGAAAAAAGGCGAGGAAACACAACAGCTGAAATAATCGGCCGAACCTACCGCCGAACCCAAACAAACAAGCAAGCCCGGCCGCACTCAACCCCTGATAACGAGTAGGAGAGAAGGAGCAGAGGCAGACAGAGAGGGAGAAGAAGGAGAGAGAAAGGAGGAAAAAAAAAAAAAAAAAAGAAGGAGAAAAAAAGGGTGGAAACACACACACAAAGGAAAAAGGAAGGAGAAAAGAATAAGGGAAAAAAAGGAAAGAAAGAATAAGGGAAACTTAAAGAAAAAGGAAACGAGACATTGGGGCAAACTCCATAGAGAAAGAAGGGAAGAGGAAAGAAGGAAAAAGGGGAAAAAGGAAAGAAGAGGGGAGAAGAAAAGAAAAAAGAGGAAAAAAAAGAGAAAGGAGGGAGGATACAAGGGCATAGAACAACAAGGAATCAAGGAAGACCAAACGGTAAGAACAATGAAAATCATACAAATAAATCTACACCACGCGGCAGCGGCGGCAGCACTGCTAGCCAAGAAGTTCAATCAGGGGAAGTATGACGTAGCCCTCATACAGGAACCCTGGCTGAACCAAAGGGGACCGAAAGGGATAAGGGGATTAGGGCAAACGGGAACGATTCACTCAGGCAAGGTGAACGAGAACACGAGGACGTGCATAATAACGAGAAGAAGACTGATCGGTACACTGATGACCCAGTTCACGGACGAGAACATCACAGTGATATCGATTCAGACAGGGAAACAGGAAAGCGATCGCAAAGAAATACTGTTGGTATCGCTATACCTACAGCACGACAGCAAGGAAATCCCGGGAACGAAATGCAGGGAAATGATGGAATGGGCAAACAGGAACAATGTACCTGTGATCATGGGGGTAGACGCAAACGCGAGACACAGGAACTGGGGAAGCACGGACACAAACACAAGGGGCAAAAGGCTGATGGAATACATAATTAGCGAGGGACTGTGCATCGCGAACTACGGCAGCAGACCGACGTTCGTGACGCGAGACAGAAGGGAAGTACTGGACATAACGTTATGCTCCGAGGCGATAATCAGGAGGTTTCAGCAATGGTACGTGATGGAAGACGAGAGTCTGTCAGACCACAAATACATCGAGTACAAGGTAAAATGGGACAAACAAGAGGAAAACGAGACGATAAAGAGCATACAGTACACGGACTGGAAGCTCTATCAAAGACTGAACAAAGGGACGATAAAAGCATTAACAGGCAGATACGGATATCGTGAGGAGATAAACGCGTATGCGAAAGAAATAGCGGAAACACTGAGGAGGAACTGGGAGGAGGCAACGGAAGCTAAGGTACTCAGGAAACACAGCAAAATAGAATGGTGGAATGAAAAACTGGAAAAAGGGAAGCGAACGGTGAGGGAATGCAAGAGAAGATGGAGATCGGCTAGGCCGGAGGCCAAAGGAAGGAAATGGGAAATATACAAAAGAGAGGCAGCAAAGCTGAGAAAGGAAATCATGAAAAGCAGGACGGAAAGCTGGAGAAAATTCACCAAGTCTATAGAGAGAACGGCGATAGCGGCCCGCATAACTCAGACTCTGCTGAAATGCGGAGGCTCGGATATGGGGGCCATTAGAAGAGGGAACACTCTGGTGCACAGGAACGAGGACATAATGGAGCAGCTAATGACGACGCACTTCCCGGGCTTCGAGAGGAGCCCGGCAGGGGAAACGAGTACGACGACGGAGAACGACGACAACAATGGAAACAGGGAGGCACGGCCCAACTGGGAACTGGCCAATCAAATAGCGAACCCAAGGAGGGTAAGGTGGGCACTGGCCGCCTTCATGCCGGACAAGGCGCCGGGCATGGACGGACTGAGCCCAAGGATGCTGAAAGAGGCGTTCGGGCAGTATGGACAGGCTATGACGAACCTGATCAAGGCAAGCATAGCCACGGGGCATATCCCGGAGGCATGGACAGGCACGAAAGTGGTGTTTCTGCCGAAACCCGGGAAGACGGACTTTACGGAACCGAAGGCATACAGGCCGATCTGTCTGACGTCGTTCCTGCTGAAGACAGCGGAAAGACTGATAGACAGACACCTGAAATGCACGACACTGCTGGAAAGGGAGATGTTCCCGGGGCAACACGCCTACAGAACGGGAAACTCCACGGAAGTGGCATTGCACAGGCTGGTGAAGGAAGCGGAGACGGCACTGAAACGAAAGGAATGCGCAATCGTATGCGTGATGGACATAGAAGGGGCATTCAACATGACCCCGATAGAAACGATAGAACAGGCACTGAAGGATTTCGGGGTAGAGGAGAATATCCAGAAATGGATAATGTGCATGCTGGAGAACAGAAGGATCAGGGCGTACAGAGGGGACGCGGAAGTAGAGGGAAGAGTGAAAAGAGGTACACCACAGGGGGGAATCCTGTCCCCGCTGCTATGGTGCATGGCACTGGATTCGCTCCTGTGGGAACTAAAGGAGACAGGGGCAGAGATCGTGGCGTACGCCGACGACGTGGCAATCATATACAGGAACAAGAACAGAGGGAAATGCATGGAGGTGATGCAAACGGCACTAAACATCACGGAAATATGGTGCGACTCGGTAGGGCTCTCGGTGAACCCGGAGAAAATGGAGATCATGGAATTCACCAAGACCACGCTGTACCCAGAAGACAGCGGTCTAACGTACATGGGGAAACCGCTTCCCCTGAAACAGAAAATCAAATACCTGGGAATACTGATAACAAGGAAACTGCTGTGGAGACCACACGTGAAGGCAAAAACGGAAGCAGCAAAAGGGAATATCGCGATGCTCAGCAGAGCGGTAGGAGCAACGTGGGGCATGAAGCCCTACATCATGAGATGGATATACAGGGCAATAGTGATACCAAGGATCACGTACGGCGCGGCCATCTGGTGGCAAGCGACGGACATGAAAACGGTGCAAGGATGGCTGGAAAGGCTACAAAGCATGGCAAACAGGAGAACTCTGGGATGCGTGGGCAACACGCCAAACAGAGCGATGGAAATACTGGCGGACACGATGCCGCTAGACATCAGGATAAAGGAAATAGCACTGAACACGGTATACAGGCTGATAAGCTGGGGAAAATGGGAAATCCTGGGATATGGACACTCGAACCTGATCTACAAGATAGGAGACGGGGAAGAGAACAGGGAACTAGTCACGCTAAGCGAAATGCAAAAGGACACGGACGAGAGGAGATATACGGACTACAAACTGTACAAACTGGAAATCAGAGAGAGAGAAGAGTGGGACAACGGTATACCAGGGGACCTGAGGAGCACGGCGCTATGGTACACGGACGGGTCGAAGAAGAGGAACATGCTGACGGGGGCAGCATGGACGGATAACAAGGAAAGACATCACTATATAAAACTAGGGATATACCCAACGGTATACCAGGCGGAGCTCCTGGCCATACAGCTATGCGCCAAGGAGATCAAGGAGAACGGGGAGAACGGAAGAAGGATAACGATTTGCACGGACAGCCAGGCGGCGATAAAAAGCCTGGCACAGATGGAATGCAGATCAAAGATCATATGGGGAACGCACGTAGCGCTCAACGAGCTAGCGCGTACAGGAAGATCGGTAACGATCACATGGATACCAGGTCACTCAGGACTGGAAGGCAACGAGAAGGCGGACAGACTGGCCAATCTAGGTTCGGACTCGGCCCCGGAAGAACCGCAGACCCTGATAGGGGTCGCGGACGCAAATTTCAACCTGGAAGTAAGGAGATGGGGCATGAGAGAGGCTGGGGAGAAATGGAAGAACACCCCGGGGCTGGCGCATAGCAAAGGCTTCCTAGGGGAGGACAAATGGTCGACAAAGTATGTGAAAGGAATAATACAACTGGAGAAAAAGGATCTAAGGAGAATGGTCGAAACGGTAACAGGAATAGCACCGCTTAACAAGCACTTGGCAAAAATAGGAAAGGCAGAAACGAGCACATGCTCGCTATGCGAGGAAGAAGAGGAAACACCGGAACACATAGTCAGGAACTGTGCAGCGTTACTGCACAAAAGAAGAACCATTTTGGAGGCGAATCTCATCGAGGGAGAAATCTTAGATGCGATACCATGGAAGAAGGTCAAACGCTTCATGGAGGTGGTAGACCCATGGAAATACTAAAGGCAACGGAAAGAGGGAATAAGGGAAAAGAGGGAAAAGAAAGTAAAGGAAGAATGAGAGGAAGCAGGTCAGGTGATAGGCAATGTATAGGCATTGCTCTGAGGCTACGAAAGTGGCCAATGATGGACCCCGCCTGCCGAAACACCTGGTCTGTTGACACTAGGGAGAAGAAGGAAGGACGAAAAAGGAAAAAGAGGAGAAGGAAAAAGAGGAAGAGAAAGAAAAGAGAGGGAAGGAAGGAGAAAAGAGGAAAAAAAAAAAAGAAGAAACAGAAACAGAGACAAGGGGGAATAAGAGAGAAAGGGAAAAAAAGAGAAGGAGAGAGAAATGCAGGAAGGAAAGGAATGAAAAGGGAGAATAGAGGGAAAGGAAAAAGAAGGAAAGAAAGAAGGGGAGAAGAAAGAAAACGAAATGGGAAAAGGGAAAAGGAAGGAGGTAAAAACGAGGAAAACAAGGAAAAGAACGGAAGGAAAGAAGAAGGAAGAGAGAGAAAGAGAATAAAAGAGGAAACACACATACCAAGGGAAAACGGAAAACAAACGGAAAGAGGAGAGAAAAGGAAAAAAAAAAAAAAAAAAAATAGAAGAACAAAGGGAAAAAGAGAAGTGAAGGGAACGCGAGGAACAAACACGGACAAAAAGAAGAACAAGGAAACAGGGTGGAACAGAGAACAGAGAAACAAGACGGAATTAGGAAATGGAACACACGAAAGAAGGAAGCAGAGGAATAGAACAAAAGAAACAAGGAAACATACGCAGGAACAAGAGGGGACAGGTTACAAAGAGATAAAGGGAAAAAGGATAATCATAGGAAAGGACCAACAGGAAGAATAAAGGACCAATATACAGGAACAAGAGGGAAGGACCAACGAACAGAGAGCACAAGACAAGGTAGTAACGAACAAGGTGATAACGAAGGGAAAAAAGGATCAGAGAAGACAACAAAGCAGGAAAAGAAAGAAAGGAGCACACACGAAAGGAACGAGAACAGGGAAGGCAACAAAGGGAGAAGCAAAGGGAAGAACCCAAAAAAGGAAAATAACAAAAAAGGGGGAAAAAAGGGGAACATCACAGAGAGAACTAAAAATGGAGAACATCTGGAAAACAATAAAGAGTAGAGAACGCAACGCAAATGGGAGCACAAAACAAATACAGGAAAACAACGAAGCAAGGCAGACACACGAGGAACAAAAAAAAAAGGGGAAACGTACAAAGGGAAACCAATGACAAAGGCCAAAGAATAGGATATCATGCGAAGGATCGACAAAGGGAGGAAAAGAGAAAGGGACAAGAAACGGAAAGAATCAGCAAGGAGTCAAGCTCGAAAGGAGGCAAAAGAGACAACGAAAAGAGACATCATAACGCAAGGACAGGAATCGAGGGAGAGAATCGCAAGGACTAACGAGAAGGCCACAACAAAAAAGGGGACAGACCGACAGAAATGAAACAACAAGGGAAACAAGAGCAGGATAAAAAGTGAAGGGAAACAAGGCGAAGGAAACAACCTAAGAGGAACTAATACCGGGACACACCCGGAAGACGAGTAAAAAGGGGGACAACGAAAAGAAACATCACGACGCAAGGCTAGAAGTCAAGGGAGAGAATCGTAAGGAGCAACAGGAAGGCAACAATTAAAGGAGACAGACCGACAGAAACGAAACAACAAGGGGAAACAAGAATAAGATCACGAAAGAGAGCAGCAAGTTAGAAGGGAAACAACGCAGGAGGAACCAACATCGGGACACACCCGGAGGACGGGCAAAAGAGACAATGAAAAGAGACATAGCAACGCAGAGAACAAACGCGAGGAAGGCAAACATAAAGGAAGAGAACAACAAGGAGCAATGGGGAAAAAGGCAAAGGCACAAGGAACAACCAATAAGGAGAAGAGAACAGGTAGCGCAAAATTGGAAACAACACGACAAGGAACAACGAGCCAAAGGAAGCAACGGAAGTACAGGAACAAGGATCAAGAACAAAGGAGTAACAGCAATAGGAAAACTACCCCAAAGTGCAAACAAACAAGGACCATCTCACGAGGAAGCGAACAAAGGTGGAACAAAAAAGGGAAACGGCATAAGGGACCCCCGAAAGAGCAGTAATCAACGGCGAAACAGCCCAATAAAGGAACATCAACAGACACTCACAGGGAAGCAAACAGACAAATAGGAGACAAACCTGAATGGGCGAAACCGGAGGGAGGGCAGCACAAGCTCGCACCTCCGCCGGACCCCGAGGGCGATGGTCACGCTCGAAATTCACCAGCCATAGAACCTAGTGCGGCTAGAGTCCCCCCCCCCAACCCAATACGCGGCAGGCTCGGCAAGGAAAGACCGCATGGAAGCGATATTCCAGCCTCGGCAGGAATTTCGCCGAAGTCGGATCGGACCCCAAGTTGATGCGTACGCATTAGGGTGGGAAGCCTTCGAGGGCGATGACCGCATGAACACGATATACCGGTCTTCACTGGTATTTCGCCGAAGTCGGATCGGAGTCCGAGGGGGCCGAACACATAGTACGCAAATTCATCCCAACGACTGTAAAGGCGCGGCCCCTTGCTTTTGAAATACCCGTAGAAGCGTAGAGTAGCCTATCCTAATCCAGGGTGGGAGTGGGTAAGTCCCGGACAGCCGGGATAGACTAGGGAAAGGGATGTAAGACTCGCAGGCGCACGACATGGTTCTATGGTGAAGAGGGGGGGCCAACTGGGCAGGTGTGGCGAACCTGCATGATCCGAGGGTGAGCACGGCCCGACGTACGCTCCGAGCCGTAAAACGCTCAAAAATCCATACATGTTAGGTAGAATGGCCGACTCACCGATGACGATCGCTTCCCTGACTAGTAGACCGACCGCTCTGAAAGTTGCCCGGGCTATAAAAAGCAGAGCGGCGGTCGAACGCAGTGGTATTTGCAACCCTACGGGGCCGAGAGCCGGTCGCCATATGAAACTGACGATTCTGTCGGTGTGCGATCGGGAGAGGGGAGGTGCCTGGCGGCACCACCCCCTCTCCCGCAAGGACAGGTAGGAGTGCCGATCACTTCTGCCCCGGCTGAATTTACTACTACTACTACTACTACTACTAGGATAGGGTTAGGATAGGGTTAGGATAGGGTTAGGGGACTAAGGTCATGTGGCGTCTACAGGGGTGACTCTGATCCACTGTCGATTTCGGTCTCTCGGTGTGAGAGAGTCACATGGCTAAAATCCTCTCACTCCACCTCCTCGTGGTGGTCCCTGGGCACCCTCTGCGGAGGGTGGCGAACGGAGTGAGGGGTAGGATAGGGTTAGGATAGGGCTACACGGACAAAAGGAAACAAGAGAAAAGGGCGAAACAGAGGACAGAGAAACAAAACGGAAGAAGGAAATGGAACACAGGAAAGAAGGAAGCGGAAGAACGGAACAAAAGAAACAAGGAAACATACGCAAGAATAAGAGGAGACAGTATACGAAGGGACAGAATGAAAAGGACAACCATAGGAAAACAACAACAGGGAGAACAAAGGACCAACTGACAGGAACAGGAGGGAAGGATCAATGAACAGAGAGTAAAAGACAAGGTAGCAACGAACAAGGTAATACCGAAAGGAACAAAAGGGCCAGAGAAGACAAACAAAGCAGGAAAAGAAAGAAAGGAGCACACACGAAAGGAACGAGAATAGGGAAGGCAACAAAGGGAGAAACAAAGGAAAGAATTGGAAGAGAAAGATAACAAAAAGGAAAAAAAAGAGAAGGTCACAGAGAGACTCAAGAATGAGAAACATCTGGAAAATAACAAAAAAAACTAGCTGGTTATTGTTGCTCGCTCGCTTCGCGAGCTCGCGGATGGGGTTGTTGTTGCTCGCTCGCTTCGCGAGCTCGCGGGTAGGACTGCTCTTGCGAGAGGGTTAGTGGTACGCATTGCTAGTGAGGCATACAGCTATTAATGGTTTTTTTTTTATTTTGTGTGTGACTCTCCAAGAGCCACACAATGAACTTCCCGATTCGTTAGTTGTAAGCGGTAACATTAGCATTAACTGCATAATTTAAAAAAAAAAATGAAATATATATAATTACGTTTGTTTATTTGGTGGAAAATTTCCATCCTCTCTTATAAATTGCATTGTTGAATGAACTTCTTTCGAAAAAAACTAAAAAATCTAAAAAACTGCTTGACCAATATGGACCAAAATCTAATCAGCTCTAAGTTACGACGAGGCACATCCATTGCATCATTCATCATTCTGATCGCATTGTTACTTTTTCAGAAAATGTTAACGAAAAATTTGACACACACACACACGCACACGCACACGCACACACACACGCGCGCGCGCGCGCACACGCACACTCGCACGCGCACGTACACGCACACGCACACGCACACGCACACGCACACACACACATACCGACATTTTGATAAAAATGGTCTAAAATGAATCCAATGACCATGAAACGTGAAGATCTGTTAAAAAATTGATTTTCGATTTTCGGGGTAAAAAAACATTAATAGCTGTATGCCCCACTAGCAATGCGTACCACTAACCCTCTCGAAAGAGCAGTCCTACCCGCGAGCTCGCGAAGCGGGCGAGCAACAATAACCAGCTAGTTTGATTATTGTAAGCGGTAACATTAGCATTAGTTGCATAATTGAAAAAAAAATTTTTTTTTAATTAAAAAAAATTTTTTTTTAACCCTTTGAACTCGAGGCCGTTTTCGCTTGCGCGAACCAGCAACTCGAGACGATTTCGGCCAAATTAGGTGAACATTTTACAGGTACTTCAAAAATATTTAATTTTAAAAAAATTAAAAAAAAAATTTCACCAGTTTATTCATTTATATGTCGAAAACAACAAATTTTGATAAATATTACACTCTGTAATTAGTTTTGGTGTGATACTTAGTAAAACAATAGCCAAGATGCATCCTTGCCACTTCACATCGGCCGGGCGCCGTATCGGCACCGCTCGAGTTGCTACTTAACATCGGCCGGACGCCGTATCGGCGCCGCTCGTGTTCAAAGGGTTAAATTTAAAAAAATTTTTTTTACATAAAAATGAAATATATATAATTACGTTTGTTTATTCGGTGGAAAATTTCCATCCCCTCGTATAAATTGCATTCTTGAATGTACTTCTTTCGAAAAAAACTAAAAAAACTAAAAAATCTAAAAAACTACTTGACCGATATGGACCAAAATCTAATCAGCTCTAAGTTACGACGGGGCGCATCGATTGCGTCATTCATCATTCTGATCGCATTGTTACTATTTCAGAAAACGTTAACGAAAAATTTGATAACATAAAAACGGCCATACGCACACACACACACACACACACACACACACACACACACATACTAACAATTTGATAAAAATAGTCTAAAATGACTTCAATAACCATGAAACGTGAAGATCTGCTAAAAAATCAATTTTCGATTTTCGGGGTAATTACAGTAACTTCCCTATGAATCGGGAAGTTAAAAAAGAGAAGAAGATGCGACACAAATGGGAACAAAGAGCAAATACAGGAAACAACGAAAACAAGGCAGACACACAAGGAACAAAAAGAAAGGAAACGTACAAGAGGGAAACTAACAAAGGCCAAAAACAGGAAAATCATGCAAAGGATCAATAGAGGGAGGAAAAGAGAAAAGGATAAGAAACGGGGAGAACCAGCAACGAGTCAAACTCGAAAGGAGGCAAAAGAGACAATGAAAAGAGACATCATAACGCAAGGACAGAAACCAAGGGAGAGAATCACAAGGACTAACGGGAAGGCTACAAAAAAAAAAAAAAAAAAAAAGGGGACAGACCGACAGAAACGAAACAACAAAGGGAACAAGAGCAGGACAAGAAGAGAAGGGAAACAAGGTGAAGGGAACAACTTAGGAAAACTAATACCGGAACACACCCGGAAGATGAGTAAAAAAAAGGGAGACAACGAAAAGAGACATCACAACGCAAGGCTAGAAGTCAAGGGAGAGAATCATAAGGAGCAAAGGGAAGGCAACAATAAAAGGAGACTGGAACAATAAGGGGAAACAAGAATAGGATCACGTAAGAAAGAAACAAGTTGAAGGGAAACAACGCAGGAGGAACCAACATCGGGACACACCCGGAGGACGGGCAAAAGAGACAATGAAAAGAGACATAGCAACGCAGAGAACAAACGCGAGGAAGGCAAACATAAAGGAAGAGAACAACAAGGAGCAATGGGGAAAAAGGCAAAGGCACAAGGAACAACCAATAAGGAGAAGAGAACAGGTAGCGCAAAATTGGAAACAACACGACAAGGAACAACGAGCCAAAGGAAGCAACGGAAGTACAGGAACAAGGATCAAGAACAAAGGAGTAACAGCAATAGGAAAACTACCCCAAAGTGCAAACAAACAAGGACCATCTCACGAGGAAGCGAACAAAGGTGGAACAAAAAAGGGAAACGGCATAAGGGACCCCCGAAAGAGCAGTAATCAACGGCGAAACAGCCCAATAAAGGAACATCAACAGACACTCACAGGGAAGCAAACAGACAAATAGGAGACAAACCTGAATGGGCGAAACCGGAGGGAGGGCAGCACAAGCTCGCACCTCCGCCGGACCCCGAGGGCGATGGTCACGCTCGAAATTCACCAGCCATAGAACCTAGTGCGGCTAGAGTCCCCCCCCCAACCCAATACGCGGCAGGCTCGGCAAGGAAAGACCGCATGGAAGCGATATTCCAGCCTCGGCAGGAATTTCGCCGAAGTCGGATCGGACCCCAAGTTGATGCGTACGCATTAGGGTGGGAAGCCTTCGAGGGCGATGACCGCATGAACACGATATACCGGTCTTCACTGGTATTTCGCCGAAGTCGGATCGGAGTCCGAGGGGGCCGAACACATAGTACGCAAATTCATCCCAACGACTGTAAAGGCGCGGCCCCTTGCTTTTGAAATACCCGTAGAAGCGTAGAGTAGCCTATCCTAATCCAGGGTGGGAGTGGGTAAGTCCCGGACAGCCGGGATAGACTAGGGAAAGGGATGTAAGACTCGCAGGCGCACGACATGGTTCTATGGTGAAGAGGGGGGGCCAACTGGGCAGGTGTGGCGAACCTGCATGATCCGAGGGTGAGCACGGCCCGACGTACGCTCCGAGCCGTAAAACGCTCAAAAATCCATACATGCTAGGTAGAATGGCCGACTCACCGATGACGATCGCTTCCGTGACTAGTAGACCGACCGCTCTGAAAGTTGCCCGGGCTATAAAAAGCAGAGCGGCGGTCGAACGCAGTGGTATTTGCAACCCTACGGGGCCGAGAGCCGGTCGCCATATGAAACTGACTGCTCTGTCGGTGTGCGATCGGGAGAGGGGAGGTGCCTGGCGGCACCACCCCCTCTCCCGCAAGGACAGGTAGAAGTGCCGATCACTTCTGCCCCGGCTGAATTTACTACTACTACTACTACTACTAGGATAGGGTTAGGATAGGGTTAGGATAGGGTTAGGATGGGGCTATAAGGGGCTATAAGGCCGGAGAGGATTCGGAGTGGGTGTGGGAATGACCTCGAGGACTTCGTGTGCCTCTTGGAAATCCCCCACATCCATGATGAAACTTCGATGGAACTGATGTTCTCCTGAACTGGATACTTACCTGTTTACTTACCTTCGGTGAGTTCTCGGGAGAGAGGTCCAGGGTGGAGAATTTCGGTGAAGTTGAGGGTCCTCTTTGGTCAAAATCCTCCTACTCCACCTCCTCGTGGTGGCCCCGGGACTCTGTGGAGGCTTCGGCTGAAACAGAGTGCGAACGGAGTAGGCAGGTGCTTCGGGATGGATTTTTGGTAAGGGACTCGGGCAAGTAGGTGCTTTATTGGTTTCGGCGAGCCGCAAATCGTGTGTAATTTCAGCACTGGACAACGACAGGAAACAAGTTTACGGTGCAGGGGGTAGGATACCCAGTACCGGCGTAGGGGGGGTGGGCGAGCGGGTCCCCCCTATGTCGTCATCATGCGACCGCGAGTCCGCAGACGTGAGCCATCTGGCGTCTGGGAATGTAACAATTACAGGTGAAGACCCCCTAGGGGGTGACACGACTAGGCTATCGACCCAGGAGATGATTTCGGGTTTTAGGGGGGACAGTAGCGATCCTGCCTCGGGCGCGGATATTTTCAGCCCGAAGCCACGGATCGCTAGGATTCCGCCCGCTGTGGAGGGCGCGGGAGGGGGTAATCCCCCCACCCCGCACGTTTTCGAGGTCCCCGCCGTGCCGAAGGGGTCGAAAGGGACTAAGGGGGAGAAACCCCGGAAAGTCCCTAAGGCGACGAGGACGACGAAGGGGACTACCCCCGAGGGACCAGTTGGACCCGTTAACCCCGATGGGGAGGGACCAAGAACGAGATCCAGGGAGAGGAGGACCGGGGGGGTTCCCGGTAGCGAGACTCTCCTGGACGTTCTTGGTCTCCCCCCGTTGGGGATGGAGGGTGGAGACCTGGTCCCTCTGGGTGGGGACCAGAGCGGGGAAGCCAGCCGAGCTGGTTCACAGGCCGGCAGCGAAGAGCTCAGCCGTCCGGGTTCGGCCGCAGGGTCGGTCAACCTGATCGACGAGCTCCCGTACGGTGGCCAGGACGATGCTAGTTCGGTGGCTTCGGTGGGATCGTCGGCCTCTACCCAAAGGGAGAAGAGGCAGAGGTCGCCGACCCAACCGGCGCCCCGCGTGAAGGACAAGCGGCAGAGGGTCTATGACCCCTCCCCTTCCGTGGAGGAACAACGGGGGGAGCTGAGGTGCCTCCGTCCCGGGGAGATAATGGAGAAGGCGCGGGTGTTCCAGGAGCGCGTGGAGGAGGTCGTCAAGGTGTCCAAAAACCTTAAAGGCGGCTTCGTCCGCGACCTCCGGGATGCCGCGCGCATCCTGTTCGCCTGCGTGAAGGAGGTTGTTCTCAGGGGGCAGGGTACCCCCGGAATCCAGCCTCCCTCGCAGGCGCCGGGGGATCTCGATGGCCAGTCCTCTGCCATGATAAGGAGGATGAGGGCCGAGAACGTCGATCTGAAGGCCCAGATCGAGGCAATGAGGAGGGAGATGGAGACAACCCGGGCGTCCATGAAGGAGATGAGGGAGCAGATCGGGCGTGAGGGAGGCCACTGCGTGCACCCCCCCGCCGGATCTCACCATCCGCTCCCCAAGGGACAGGTAACACCCCCGAGGGTGTCTCCACCTCCCTCCACTGGGCCTGGCTATGGGGCGGCGCCCGCCCCAGGGGAGGCGCCTTCCGCCGGGGGGAATGCGAACCTGCTGGCGCAGATCGGGGCTCTGATCGACGACAAACTGTCGGCTTTCAGAGAGGAGCTCCGGCTGCAGCCGGCCGGTCGGGTCCCTCCCCCAGGGACGGAAAACGCCGGATCTGCGAGGGGGGCGGGGTATCACCAGGCTGGGGAGCCTGGGCACCACGACCCCGTTGCACAACCGACGCCCCTTCCCCTTCTTCCACCCCCACCACTTCAGGAGGGGGGCAAGAAGAAGGGAAAGAAGAAAAAGAAGAAGGGGAAGGGGGGACAGAACCCCCCTCCCCCTTCCCCCCTGGTGTCCCCGTTCGCCGCGCACGCGCCGCACGGTCCCTCCCCCCCGTACCCCTGCTCCCTCCCCCTCCCCGCGGAGACGTGGTCAAGGGTTGTGGGACGGAGGGAGAGACGGGCCGCCCCGCCCGGGCAGCCCCCGCCGCCACCTACCCCCGCCCCGAAGGGCAAGAGGGCTGGGGCGACAACGAAGAAGGCCGCACCCCGCGTGATGGTGCCCCCCCGTTCGGCCGCGGTTACGGTCACGTTGAACGAGGGGGCGAAAACCACCTACGCGGAGGCCCTTCAGGTCGCGCGAAAAGCGTTCGACCTGAAGGCGGTGGACATAGACGCCGTCCACTGGAGACGGGCAGTCAACGGCGGCCTTATCCTAGAGGTCGCCGGGGCCGAGAGCGCCCGTAAGGCGGACGCTCTGGCGGCCCGTATGTCCGCCGCCCTGGCGGGGTTAGAGCTGAAGGTGTCGAGGCCGGTGAAGAAGGCGGAATTCCGCCTTACCGGCCTCGACATCTCCGTAGCCCCCCAGGAGGTCGTTGCGGCGGTGTCGGCCGTGGGGGGCTGCACCCCCGAAGAGGTCCGGATTGGGGAAATAAAGGTCCCCCCCAACGGCCTCGGGAGTGTCTGGGTGCAGTGCCCCGCGGTGGCGGCGCGTGCTGCCGAGAAGGCGGGCCGCATCCGGGTGGGATGGGCCTTCGCCCAAGTGGTGGTGCTGGCAGCCCGACCGCTGCAGTGCTTCCGCTGCCTAGCCCTAGGGCATGTTCGGCAGCGGTGCACTGCAGCGATCGATAGATCGGGCCACTGCTACCGGTGCGGAGACCCGTCCCACAGGGCGGCGAAATGCACGGCCGTTCCACATTGCGTGGTCTGCGCTTCGGTGGGACGGCCGGCGGGACACAGGGCGGGGAGTAAGGCGTGCGCCCCGCCTACAAAGCCCAAAAAGGGTAAGAAGGGGGCGGGGAGTGTGGTCCCGCCCCCTTCCGGCGGAAGAGGAGAAGAGGGGGAAGTCTCCCCCACCTCCCCTCTTCCCGAGAGTATGGAGGTTGACCCGGGGATAGCGGCTAGGGGGGTTTCACCCCCCCGCCGCCGCCGCCGGGTCGTCGAAGGATCCCCCGACTAGCGCCTAAAATGGCGCAGTCGGGGGGCCCTCGACGGATACTCCAGGCCAACCTCAACCACGCCCGACAGGCGCAGGACCACTTTGTCCAGTCCTTGTCGGAGCTTGAGGTTGGCCTGGCAGTAGCTACGGAGCCCTACAAGGTCCCCGTGAACCATCCACACTGGTTCGGGGACCTGGAGGGCTCGGTAGCAATTTGGTACCGTGACGAGGTCACGGGGCCCCCCTGTACCGAGGTCGATCGGGACAGAGGGGCGGTGCTGGTAAAATGGGGAAGGTTCTTAGTCGCCGGGTGCTACAATTCGCCGAATTCCAGCCCCGCCGAACTCGGGGTGTTTTTGGACCGGCTGGGGACCATGTTGGTCCCGTATTTAGCCGGTCCAGTGTTGGTCCTGGGGGACCTCAATGCGAGGTCTACTGACTGGGGGGACTCCAGGACCAGCCACCGAGGCGGGGTATTGGCGGATTGGGCGGAGGGTCAGCAGCTCCGGTTTCTTAACCGGGGCTCGACCCCCACGTGCGTGAGGTGGAACGGCTGTTCGGTGTTCGACGTATCGTTGGCCACCGCCGTCGCCTCGCGCCGGGTATCCGACTGGCGGGTATGGGAGGGTGAGACCCTCTCAGACCACGCCTACATTCTGATGAATGTGGGCGTGGTCCATGACCCGCCCTCGGATGCGCCCAATCGTAGCACCCAGGTAGCGCCTCGTTGGGCGCTATCGCGACTGAACGAGGACCTTTTGAGGGCCGTCTGTATCGGTGCCGCCTGGCCGGAGGCCAGGGAGCGCGGAGCGGAGGAGGGGGCGGTGTGGATCCGGGACACGTTGCAGATGGTCTGCGACGTGGCGATGCCCCGGGTCCGAAACCCCCCCCTCAGGAAGTCCACGTACTGGTGGAATGCCGCGTGTGCGGAGTGCCGCACCGCGGCCGGCCGCGCCCGCCGCCAGTACGTCCGCGCTCGACGGCTCCTAAGATTCGGAGCCGTCACGGAACCGATGGTGAGCGACCTGTACGAAGAATACAGGGCGCTCAAGACGGCCTTCAAACGGCAGATTGCCGCGTCCAAGGCCCAGGGATGGAATGAGCTCCTCCTCGGTTTACAGCAGGACCCATGGGGACGCCCCTATAAGGCGGTGCTAGGAAAGCTCCGCCCATGGGCGTCACCGCTTACGGGCAGGCTGGACCCGGAATTCTTGGGGCGTGTCATCGGCACCCTCTTTCCCCTTAATGACGGGGAAGAGGAGGATGCGGGACACGCCCCCGCCCCGACCAACGACTGGTCGGAGCGGTTCCGGGTCACCGAGGGGGAGCTCGAGCTGGCGCTCCGGCGACGCAAGGGGGGGGGGGCAGGAAAGCCCCCGGCCCCGATGGCGTCCCTGGAGTGGTTCTAGCTCGGGCCTTGGAGGTCCTCGGCCCGGCGTTCAGGAGCGTCTTGGACGCGTCCTTTCGCCGGGGGACCTTCCCCAGCATTTGGAAGAGAGGTGGCTTGGTCCTCCTCCACAAGGAAGGTAAGCCTGCCGACTCTCCCTCAGCGTATCGGCCGGTATGTTTGCTCGACGAGGCGGGTAAGCTCTTCGAAAGAGTGATTGCCGCCCGCCTCCTCGAGCATCTGTCGCGGGGTGCTCCCGGATTGAGCGACAGCCAATACGGGTTCCGGGGGGGGCGCTCAACGATAGACGCGTTAGAGCGTCTGCGCCTCCTCCGGGAAGAGGCTGTCGCACAGGGCCGGGTGTTGATAGCGATTTCGTTGGACATATCCAACGCTTTCAACACCCTGCCCTGGCGGGAGATAACGAGGGCGATGGAGCATTTCCAGGTGCCCTCTTATCTCCAGTGCACGATCCGGGACTATCTCCGCGACAGAGCGATAGTCTGGGCCGGCCGATACGGCATTACGCAGGAGAGGGAGATACACCGCGGGGTTCCACAGGGGTCGATTTTGGGACCACTCCTGTGGAACCTAGCGTACGACGCGGTGTTGCGGGCTTACATGCCCCCCGACACAGGGGTCATCTGCTATGCGGATGACACCCTGGTGTATGCGGGGGGCACGGAGTGGTCGAGGACCAAGCACCTCGGTGAGGCTGCCCTTGACCTAGTGGTCGGACGGATCCGAAGAATGGGCCTGACAGTGGCGGCCGCAAAGACCGAGGCAGTATGGCTACACGGCCAGCCTCGGTTGCGGCAGCCGCGAACAACTCAGGACCTCCGGATCCGTGTCGCAGAAGCCTACGTCGACGTCGGGCCCCATATAAAATATTTGGGCCTGAACGTCGACGAGCGCTGGCGTTTTGAGACGCATTTCGATCTCCTGGCCCCCCGATTACTAAGGACGGCGGCCGCCCTAGGGCGGCTGCTGCCCAATATCGGGGGACCAGACATGAATGTTCGCCGCCTCTACGTGGAGGTGGTGCGGTCAATAGCCCTTTACGGGGACCCCGTGTGGCACCGCGCTCTGGAGTCCAGCCGCCATAATCGCGCCTTACTCGAAAAGGTGCGCAGGCGGCTGGCTCTACGTGTCATACGGGGTTTCCGCACCATCTCCACGGAGGCGGCGGGTCTCCTCGCCGTGATACCCCCATTCCATTTGGTGGCTGCCGAGCGGGCGGAAACTTTTTCCGCCACTCGCCCGGCTGGCCACCTATTGGGGGTAGAATACACGGTTGAGGAGATCGAGGGGATCGAACGGCGTAAACGCCAGGCCCGGGAAGTTTTGGCGGTCCGGTGGAAGCAAGAACTTGCTACATCGGACCGACCGATAGTCCGGGCCCTCCTGCCCATTTTCGATACATGGTGCAGGGGGCGCGTTAGGCTGACCTTCCGTCTTACACAGGTACTCTCCGGCAAGGGATGCTTCGGAGAGTACCTGTTCGTAATAGGACGGGAGCCGACCACGCAGTGTCACCACTGCGGGGAGCTGCGGGACACGGTGCAGCACACGCTGGAAGAGTGCCCAGCGTGGGCGAATCAGCGCCGTGTCCTGCAGCACGCGGTGGAAGGGTGGGACCTCTCGCTGACGGCCATGGTCGACCACTTGACCGCCAGCGAGAGGTCGTGGCAGGCGGTGGTCTCCTTCTGTGAGGAGGTGATGATGCAGAAGGAGACCGCCGAGCGGGCCCGGGAAGCCGACCCGGGCTCGCAGAGAAGGGAGTTGGCGCGGGGGAGACCCAGGCGCGGACGAGGCCCCACTCATACACGGGAGGGGCGAGGAAGGAGGAGGTCTGTCGCGCCGGGGTCTCCCCCGCGCGAGGGGTCAATGCCCCCACGAGGGGGGGCGGTGGATGGGGGGAGGGTGCGGGGCTCGTCCCCGCACCAATCTTGTGCCCCACGTGGGAGGGCGGCGAGGGGGAGGGCGCGGGGGGTTCCCCCCCCCCCCGCGTCAATTAACACCCCCCCATGGGGGGGTGGTTGGGGATCCCTTGATGGGGAGGGGGGTTTCCCCCCTATCCCATAGTTTGCCCCCATCCCGGGGGGCGGAGCATGGAGGAGGCCGGGGGACAAGCTGACCTCGGCCTCCGGGGAGGGGGTAACCCCTCCCTGGGTGGGAAATGCAGCGCAGCTAAGTCGCTGGCCACCCTACATGGGGGCGCGAGGGGGGTGGGGCGGGGGGAGCCGGGGCGTCCGATACGCTTTCGACGGCTCTCCCTTACCGGGATGGGAACCTCTTGCCCTGGCCGGGCGGGACCTTGTGGTCACCGCACCGAGCAGGGCACGAGGTTCCAAGGGCTGCATGTGGACCGAGCTGGGGCTCGGGAAGCATGACTCGAAGGCCCAGGGAGGGGAACACTGAGCGGGTCCCTCCGCTCAGGGTTCATTTAGCTAGGTAGGTGGGGGGAGGTAACTCCCCCTCGGGGTTTTCATGATAGCTGAGTTGTGTCCAGTTGTATACTCGCGTGATCCTGGCACAACTCACGTAGCTTAGGCGGGTGTGGAGTTTTAGTGGGTTGGCCTGGGGAGGGGAGCGCCGCGCTGCGCGCGACGAGCCTCACCTTAGGAGAGCCCCACATAACCTCGGTTCCTCCCCAGGGGGCCGAGGTATGCGTACTGCATTTCTCCACATAAAAAAAAAAAAAAAAAAAAAAAAGGATGGGGCTATAAGGCCGGAGAGGATTCGGAGTGGGTGTGGGAATGACCTCGAGGACCTCGTGTGCCTCTTGGAAATCCCCCACATCCATGATGAAACTTCGATGGAACTGATGTTCTCCTGAACTGGATACTTACCTGTTTACTTACCTTCGGTGAGTTCTCGGGAGAGAGGTCCAGGGTGGAGAATTTCGGTGAAGTTGAGGGTCCTCTTTGGTCAAAATCCTCCTACTCCACCTCCTCGTGGTGGCCCCGGGACTCTGTGGAGGCTTCGGCTGAAACAGAGTGCGAACGGAGTAGGCAGGTGTAGGAGGGACGTAGTCGGTGGCACTTGTGCTACCGACTGCGGCCCTCCGCAGGGACGGGAAATTTTATTTTTGTTGACCGGGCAAGAAGGTGTTTTTTATAGGTATCGGCCAGCCGCAAATGGTGTGAAAAAATCCCGACTGGACAACGAAAAGGACAAGGTTTACGGTGCAGGGGGTAGGATACCCAGTACCGGCGTAGGGGAGGTGGGCGAGCAGGCCCCCCCTATGTCGTCATCCGGCAACTGCGAGCCCGCGAGCGTGCACCACCTGGCGCTCGGGGAAGTAATGGTGACAGGTGAGGATCCCCCAGGGGATTATACGACACGGCGCCACACATTGGACTCGGCTTTAGGACACAGGGCGGGCACCCGCGATCCGGGAGCTGGGGCTGATATTTTCAGCCCTAGACCCCGGATCCCGAGGAGCCCCCCCGAGAAAGGGGTGGCGGGAGGGGGGAGTCCCTCCCCCTCCGCATCAGTTTGAGGTGCCGGCGGTGCCGAAGGAGTCAAGGGTACCTAAGGGGGATAAACCCCCGAAGGTACCTAAGACAACTAAGGTACCAAGGGCACCTACCCCGGGGATAAAACCCGGAGAAGAGGGACCGAGGACGAGATCCCGGGAGAGCCGAACGAGGACCGGGGGGGCCCCCGGTACCACGGCCCCGCCGGTCACACTCGTCCCCCTCCGCGGGGAAGGCGGGGACCCGGTCCCGGACCCGTCGGATGGGTCAGACCGGGACCACCTCCTGGAGGACACGCAGTGGGACACTCTTTCGGAGAGGTCTGCTGTGTCGGCGGCGTCCGCGGTGTCAGCGGCATCCGTGGGGTCATCTGCCTCTGGCAAGAGGCAGAGAGAATCCCCGGAACCGCTCCACCCTGGAACCCCCACCACCACGGGACTGCCCGGGAAGGAGAAGCCCAAGGAGAAAAGGCAGAGGGTCTACGATCCCTCCCCCTCTGTAGAGGTACAGAGGGGGGGGCTCAGGGGGCTCCTCCCCGGGCAGATCCTGGAAAGAGCTCAATCCTCCCAGGAGCGAGTGGAGGAGGTGGTGAGGGTTTCAAAGAACCTCAAAGGGGGTTGCATCCGCGACCTCCGGGACGCCGCCAGGATCATGCTGGCATGCGTCCAGGAGGTGGTTCTGAGGGGCCAGCCACCCCCAGAGGTTAAGGAGACCGCCGGCGGGGCGGCGTTCCCCAACCCTGAACTTCTCCTTAAGAAGTACAAGGCGGAGAACGCCAGCCTCAGGGCGCGGGTGGAGGAGTTGAGGGGTGAGGCGGAGGCGGCCAGGATCGCCGTGGAGGGGCTGCAGGAGAGGATCAGAAAGATAGAATCTGAATCACTCCCTCGGCCCCCCCGGGGCCCCCATGGGGGGTCCCCGCCTCCCCCCCACCCCCGCGCCCCCCGGCTCCTTCCCCGGAAGGAGCTACGCCGGCGCCCTCCCCCCTGAGGGAGAAGACCTTGTTGGCAAAAGCCGGAGCCCTAATAGACGGCAAACTGGCGGCCTTCAAGGAGGAGCTTCTCATGCTCCTCAGGCCGGCGGCCCAGCCCCTCCCGGACGGGAAGGGACAAACGGGGCCTCCTCCCCTTCTCCCGCCCCTCACAATGCCCCCCCAAATACAGGAGAAGGGGAAGAAGAAGGCGAAGATGAAAAAGAGGCAGGGAGGGGAGGGTTCTAATCCCCCACCCCCCTCCCTCGCCCCTCATGTCGCAACCCCTGCCCCTGCCCCTGCCCCACCCCCCGCCCCCTCCCCCCGCGTCTCCCTACGTCGCCCAGGAGACGCACCCGCCCTCGAACCCCTTCCCTTTCTCCAAACCACTCCCTGAAGGGACATGGTCCCAGGTGGTTGGGAGAAAGGAGAAGAGGGCTGCACGCCCCAGGCAGCCCCCGCCCCCGCCGCCGCCGGTCCCAGCCCCGAAGGGCAAAAAAGCCGTGGCGGTGGGGAAGAAGGCCGCACCCCGCGTCGTGGTGCCCCCCCGCACGGCCGCGGTAACGGTCACTTTGAGCGAGGGGGCCAAGACCACGTACGCCGAGGCCCTCCAGCATGCGCGCAACGCGTTCAGGCTCGAGGAGGTGGGCATCGAGGCCGTCCACTGGCGAAGGGCGGTAAACGGCGGCCTCGTTCTAGAGGTCGCCGGGGCCGAGGGCGCCGCCAAAGCGGACGCCCTGGCGGCCAAGATGTCCACCGCCTTGTCGGGGTTAGACGTTAAGGTGTCGAGGCCTGTGAAGAAGGCGGAATTCCGCCTCACGGGCCTCGACATCTCGGTAACCCCGAGGGAGGTCTCGGCAGCGGTAGCGGCCGCGGGAGGCTGCACCCCCGAAGAGGTCCGTTTGGGGGAAATCAAGGTTCCTCCAAACGGCCTCGGCGTAGTATGGGTGCAGTGCCCCGCCACGGCTGCCAGGGCGGTTGAGAGGGCGGGACGCATCCGCGTGGGATGGGCCTTCGCCCAGGTTGTGGTGTTGGCGGCCCGACCGCTGCAGTGCTTCCGCTGCCTTGCCCTAGGGCATGTTCGGCAACGGTGCACTGCAGCGGAGGACAGATCGGGCCACTGCTATAGGTGCGGGGACCCATCCCACAGGGCGGCGAGGTGCACGGCCGTCCCACATTGCGTGGTCTGCGCTTCGGTGGGGCGGCCGGCGGGACACAAGGCGGGGAGCAAGGCGTGCGCCCCGCCTGTGAAGCCCAGAAAGGGCAAGAAGGGGGCGGGCAGTGTGGCCCCGCCCCCTTCCGTCGGAACAGTGGAGGGGGGGGACGTAAGACCCTCCCCCGCCCCCACTGTTCCCGAGAGTATGGAGGTTGTCCCGGAGACAGCGGATGAGGGGAGGGCTACGCCACCCCCTCCATCGCTGCCCCCGGAGCGACGTCGACGGACCCCCTGAACAGCGTATAAGGCGCCGCACTGGCGCTTTCAGGGGGTCCTCGACGGATACTGCAGGCCAATCTCAACCACGCCAGACGCGCTCAGGACCACTTTGTCCAGAGTCTGGCGGAGCTTGAGATTGGCCTGGCGGTTGCTGCGGAGCCATACAGCGTCCCCGACAACCATCCACACTGGTTTGGGGACCTGGATGGCTCCGTAGCGGTATGGTACCGTGACGAAGTCACGGGGCCCACCTGCTCCGAGGTCGATCGGGACAGGGGGGTGGTGATAGTAAAGTGGGGAGGGTTCCTAGTCGCTGGGTGCTACAATTCACCTAATAGTAGCCCCGCCGAATTTGGGGTGTTTTTGGACCGGTTGGGGACCATGTTGGCCCCCCACATGACCGGTCCAGTGCTGGTTCTGGGGGATCTCAACGCGAGGTCCACCGACTGGGGAGACTCCAGAACCGGACACCGAGGCGGTGTACTAGCGGATTGGGCGGAGGGTCAACAACTCCGGTTCTTGAACCGGGGCACGACCCCCACGTGCGTGAGGTGGAACGGCTGCTCGGTGGTTGATGTTTCATTGGCCACCGCCGCTGCCTCGCGCCGTGTATCCGACTGGCGGGTATGGGAGGGAGAGACCCTCTCCGACCACGCCTACATTCTGATGAATGTGGGCGTGGCCGACAACCCGCCCTCGGATACGCCCAACCGACGTAGCACCCAGATAGCGCCACGATGGGCGCTATCGCGACTAGACGAGGACCTGCTGAAGGCCGTCTGCATCGGTACCGCCTGGCCAGTGGCCAGGGAGCGCGGAGCGGAGGAGGGGGCGGTGTGGATCCGGGACACGTTGCAGATGATCTGTGACGTGGCGATGCCCCGGGTCCGCAACCCCCCCCCTAGGAAGTCAGCGTACTGGTGGAATGAAGCGTGTGCGGAATGCCGTAAGTCGGCAGGCCGCGCACGCCGCCAGTACGTCCGCGCTCGACGGCTCCTAGGTTTTGGAGCCGTCACGGAACCGATGGTTAGCGACCTGTACGAGAGATACAGGTTGCTCAAGACGGCCTTCCAGCGGCAGATTGCCGCTTCCAAGGCCCAAGGATGGAGCGAGCTCCTCCTCGGTTTGCAGCAGGACCCGTGGGGGCGCCCCTATAAGACGGTGCTGGGAAAACTCCGACCGTGGGCGTCCCCGTTAACGGGCAGGCTGGACCCGGAATTCTTGGGGCGTGTCATCGGCACCCTCTTTCCCCTTAACGACGGGGAAGAGGAGGATGCGGGACACGCCCCCGCCCCGACCAACGATTGGTCGGAGCAATTCCGGGTCACCGAGGGGGAGCTTGAGCTGGCGCTCCGGCGACGCAAGGGGGGGGGGCAGGAAAGCCCCCGGCCCCGATGGCGTCCCTGGAGCGGTTCTGGCTCGGGCCTTGGAGGTCCTCGGCCCGGCGTTTAGGAGCGTCATGGACGCGTCCTTTCGCCGGGGGACCTTCCCCACTTTATGGAAGAGAGGTGGCTTGGTCCTTCTCCACAAAGAAGGTAAGCCCGCAGATTCACCCTCTGCGTATCGGCCAATATGTCTGCTCGACGAGGCGGGCAAACTCTTCGAAAGAGTTATTGTCGCCCGCCTCCTCGAGCACTTGTCACGCGCGGTGCCCGGACTGAGCGACAGTCAGTTCGGTTTCCGGAGGGGGCGCTCGACGATAGATGCGTTAGAGCATCTACGCCTCCTCCGGGAAGAGGCTGTCGCGCAGGGCCGGGTGTTGATCGCGGTATCGTTGGACATCACCAACGCGTTCAACACCCTGCCCTGGCGGGAGATAGAGAGGGCCATGGAACACTTCCAGGTGCCCTCCTATCTCCAGAGGACGGTCCGGGACTACCTGCGTGACAGGGCCATCGTATGGGCCGGCCGATACGGCAGGGTACAAGAGAGGGGAATCCACCGCGGGGTTCCACAGGGGTCCATATTAGGACCACTCCTGTGGAACCTGGCTTACGACGCGGTGTTGCGGGCTTACATGCCCCCCGACACGGGTGTCATCTGCTATGCGGATGACACCCTGGTGTACGCGGGGGGCCTTGAGTGGACAAGGACCAAGCACCTCGGAGAGGTCGCCCTTGACCTCGTGGTCGGACGAATCCGCGGGATGGGCCTGACCGTGGCGGCCGCGAAGACCGAGGCAGTATGGCTTCATGCCCAGCCTCGGTTGACGCTGCCGCAAACACGGCAGGATATGCGGATACGTGTCGCGGAGACCTACGTCAACGTGGGGCCCTATATAAAGTATCTGGGCCTGCACGTTGACGAGCGCTGGCGTTTCGAAAAACATTTCGATCTCCTGGCCCCCCGATTACTAAAGACAGCGGCCGCCTTAGGGCGACTGCTGCCCAATATCGGGGGACCAGACATGAATGTTCGCCGCCTCTACGTGGAGGTGGTGCGGTCAATAGCCCTTTACGGGGCCCCCGTGTGGCACCGCGCTCTGGAGTCCAGCCGCCATAATCGCGCCTTACTCGAAAAGGTGCGCAGGCGGCTGGCTCTACGTGTCATACGGGGTTTCCGCACCATCTCCACGGAGGCGGCGGGTCTCCTCGCCGTGATACCCCCTTTCCATTTGGTGGCTGCCGAGCGGGCGGAAACTTTTTCCGCCACTCGCCCGGCAGGTCACCCATTGGGGGTGGAATTCACGGCCGAGGAGATCGAGGGGATCGAAATGCGAAAACGCCAGGCCCGGGAAGTTTTGGCGGTCCGGTGGAAGCAAGAACTCGCTACATCGGACCGACCGATCGTCCGGGCCCTCCTGCCCATTTTTGACACATGGTGCAGGGGGCGCGTTAGGTTGACCTACCGTCTTACACAGGTGCTCTCCGGCAAGGGATGCTTCGGAGAGTACCTGTTTGTAATAGGACGGGAGCCGACCACGCAGTGTCACCACTGCGGGGAGCTGCAGGACACGGTGCAACACACGCTGGAAGAGTGCCCAGCGTGGGCGAATCAGCGCCGTGTCCTGCAGTACGCGGTGGAAGGGTGGGACCTCTCGCTGGCGGCCATGGTCGACCACTTGGCCGCAAGCGAGAGGTCGTGGCAGGCGGTGGTCTCCTTCTGTGAAGAGGTGATGTTGCAGAAGGAGACCGCCGAGCGGGCCCGGGAAGCGGACCCGGGCTCGCAGAGAAGGGAGTTGGCGCGGGGGAGACCCAGGCGCAGACGTGGTACCACTCGCACAAGGGGTGGGCGAGGGAGGAGGAGGTCTGTCGCGCCGGGGTCTCCCCCGCGCGAGGGGTCTATGCCCCCACGAGGGGGGGCGGTGGATGGGGGGAGGGTGCGGGGCTTGTCCCCGCGCCAATCACGTGCCCCACGTGGGAGGGCGGCGAGGGGGAGGGCGCGGGGGGTTTTCCCCCCTCCGCGTCAATTAACACCCCCCCCCGTGGGGGGGTGGTTGGGGGTCCCTTGGTGGGGAGGGGGGTTTTCCCCCTAACCCATAGTTTGCCCCCATCCCGGGGGGCGGTGCATGGAGGAGGCCGGGGGACAAGCTGACCCCGGCCTCCGGGGAGGGGGTAACCCCTCCCTGGGTGGAATACAAGCAGCGCGTGTAAGACGCTGGCCACCCTACATGGGGGGCGCGAGGGGGGTGGGGCGGGGGGAGCCGGGGCGTCCGATACGCTTCCGACGGCTCTCCCTTACCGGGATGGGAACCTCTTGACCTGGCCGGGGCGGGACCTTGGGGTCACCGCACCGAGCAGGGCACGAGGTTCCAAGGGCTGCATGTGGACCGAGCTGGGGCTCGGGAAGCATGACTCGAAGGCCCAGGGAGGGGAACACTGAGCGGGTCCCTCCGCTCAGGGTTCATTTTAGCTAGGTAGGGGGGGGGAGGTAACTCCCCCTCGGGGTTTCATGATAGCTGAGTTGTGTCCAGTTGTATACTCGCGTGATCCTGGCACATCTCACGTAGCTTAGGCGGGTGTGGAGTTTTAGTGGGTTGGCCTGGGGAGGGGAGCGCCGCGCTGCGCGCGACGAGCCTCACCTTAGGAGAGCCCCACATAACCTCGGTTCCTCCCCAGGGGGCCGAGGTATGCGTACTGCATTTCTCCACATTAAAAAAAAAAAAAAAAAAAAAAAAAAAAAGGATAGGGTTAGGATAGGGTTAGGATAGGGTTAGAGTCTGTAGCAAGGAGTCAAACGATACGGTCGATCTAGCGCAAGCAAGCTGTTGAGAAAATATTCACAAAGATTTTCATAGTATACCGCGTGGTAGTTCTTCCAAACCGCACACAAGTCGTGCAAGTACTGCAACGGTGCAGCAAATAGTAGAAGCCGCCGCGCAAACAATATCGCGAAGCGAAATATACGCGTGTGTCCGGTTCGAACGTGAACAAGGCCCATAGGAACGGCAGGAAATCGCCACCACAGCGAGTACACGAACAGCGAATTAGGCAGCGTCCCAACCGTACGAGCGGGAGACCAGTAAGCAGAAAGAAAACAGCGAAAGGTAGGACAATCCATCCATAAGCGATTAGATTGCCGAAACGCGAACGCGAAATCAGAGAAAGACGAGACAAACCTCGACGGGAACGAGGCCCCGGCAAAGTAAACCTAGACAAATAACGTGCGAACGATTAAATGAAGAAATAGCAACGCGAGAAACGAGAAAACGCGCCGACAAACGGACGAGAACCCCCTCGCGAAACGAGAAAACGACGCGACGAAAAAACGCGATGGCCGGAAAGCAAAGAGAAGTAGGAACACGTGCGGGCGTGCAAGATGCCACGAAAGGCACGGTTTGAAATCGCGCGCGCGTCGACTTGATTTCGAAACTAACGAAGGGGCGAACGCAAAATGGCGGACGACCAATAGAGCCTCGCCCGAGCGGAACACAAGTCCGAGAGGGTGGACACGCGAAGCATAGAATTTTAACCAACATCGGAACAACCGACAATAATATAACATCATTGCACGAACGCACAACTCCACCCACGAGGTACAAAGTATGAAGCGTCGGGCCGCGATCGCGATCGGGAAATAGAATATCGCAGTAATGAATAGCAAGCACGCAGGCGGGACACAAGTTGAAAATCACAACTAAGGTGAACCGGCATGCGTGTTAAGCTACAAAAATAACGACCACAAGCGAGGCCGCGATGCAGCAATCACCCTTAAGGTGAATAGAAAAATTTTCCTTCTAACTAAGAAGTCCGACTAACCGATAGCACGCGCGTAAAATCAACCGCGCATCGAACTCCCCACACGTGAACGGCCCTGCGTAGTCCGCTCGCCCGCTTCGCGAGCTCGCGGTTAAACGAACAATTATAAACAATGCAGAGCAACGTTGCACGAAATTGTTTTTAAATAATTAGCAATGGTAAAATCACGCGTCAAACTACAGACTGAACACAAGTACAGATATTACTAGCAAATTCGCGCTAAAAGAATCACCCTTAAGGTGAATGATAAATTTTCTTTCAAATTGAAAAATTTAATTGCACTGTTAGCAACAACAGTACACATATAGAATCAATCGCGCGCTACACTCTCACGCGTAAACAGTCATGCGTAGTCCGCTCGCTCGCTCCGCGAGCTCGCGGTTAAACGAACAATTATAAACAATGCAGAGCAACGTTGTACGAAATTGTTTAAATAACTAGCAATGGTAAAATCACGCGTCAAACTACAGACTGAATACAAGTATAGATATTACTAGTAAATTCGCATTAAAAGAATCACCCTTAAGGTGAATGATAAATTTTCTTTCAAATTGAAAATTCTAGATTCACTGTTAACAACAACAGTACACACGTAGAATCAATCGCGCGCTACACTCTCACGCGTGAACAGTCGTGCGTAGTCCGCTCGCCCGCTTCGCGAGCTCGCGGTTAAACGTACAATTACAAACAATACAGAGCAACGTTGCACGAAATTGTTTTTAAATAATTAGCAATGGTAAAATCACGCGTCAAACTACAGACTGAATACAAGTATAGATATTACTAGCAAATTCGCGCTAAAAGAATCACCCCTAAGGTGAATGATAAATTTTCTTTCAAATTGAAAATTTTAGATTCACTGTTAACAACAACAGTACACACGTAGAGTCAATCGCGCGCTACACTCTCACGCGTGAACAGTCCTGCGTAGTCCGCTCGCTCGCTCCGCGAGCTCGCGGTTAAACGAACAATTATAAACAATGCAGAGCAACGTTGCACGAAATTGTTTTAAATAACTAGCAATTGTAAAATCAAGCGTCAAACTATAGACTGAATACAAGTATAGATATTACTAGTAAATTCACGTTAAAAGAATCACCCTTAAGGTGAATGATAAATTTTCTTTCAAATTGAAAATTCTAGATTCACTGTTAACAACAACAGTACACATATAGAATCAATCGCGCGCTACACTCTCACGCGTAAACAGTCATGCGTAGTCCGCTGGCTCGCTCCGCGAGCTCGCGGTTAAACGAACAATTATAAACAATGCAGAGCAACGTTGTACGAAATTGTTTAAATAACTAGCAATGGTAAAATCACGCGTCAAACTACAGACTGAATACAAGTATAGATATTACTAGTAAATTCGCATTAAAAGAATCACCCTTAAGGTGAATGATAAATTTTCTTTCAAATTGAAAATTCTAGATTCACTGTTAACAACAACAGTACACACGTAGAATCAATCGCGCGCTACACTCTCACGCGTGAACAGTCGTGCGTAGTCCGCTCGCCCGCTTCGCGAGCTCGCGGTTAAACGTACAATTACAAACAATACAGAGCAACGTTGCACGAAATTGTTTTTAAATAATTAGCAATGGTAAAATCACGCGTCAAACTACAGACTGAATACAAGTATAGATATTACTAGCAAATTCGCGCTAAAAGAATCACCCCTAAGGTGAATGATAAATTTTCTTTCAAATTGAAAATTTTAGATTCACTGTTAACAACAACAGTACACACGTAGAGTCAATCGCGCGCTACACTCTCACGCGTGAACAGTCCTGCGTAGTCCGCTCGCTCGCTCCGCGAGCTCGCGGTTAAACGAACAATTATAAACAATGCAGAGCAACGTTGCACGAAATTGTTTTAAATAACTAGCAATTGTAAAATCAAGCGTCAAACTATAGACTGAATACAAGTATAGATATTACTAGTAAATTCACGTTAAAAGAATCACCCTTAAGGTGAATGATAAATTTTCTTTCAAATTGAAAATTCTAGATTCACTGTTAACAACAACAGTACACACGTAGAGTCAATCGCGTGCTACACTCTCACGCGTGAACAGTCGTGCGTAGTCCGCTCGCTCGCTCCGCGAGCTCGCGGTTAAACGAACAATTATAAACAATGCAGAGCAACGTTGCACGAAATTGTTTTAAATAATTAGCAATTGTAAAATCACGCGTCAAACTATAGACTGAATACAAGTATAGATATTACTAGTAAATTCACGTTAAAAGAATCACCCTTAAGGTGAATGATAAATTTTCTTTCAAATTGAAAATTCTAGATTCACTGTTAACAACAACAGTACACACGTAGAATCAATCGCGCGCTACACTCTCACGCGTGAACAGTCGTGCGTAGTCCGCTCGCCCGCTTCGCGAGCTCGCGGTTAAACGTACAATTACAAACAATACAGAGCAACGTTGCACGAAATTGTTTTTAAATAATTAGCAATGGTAAAATCACGCGTCAAACTACAGACTGAATACAAGTATAGATATTACTAGCAAATTCGCGCTAAAAGAATCACCCCTAAGGTGAATGATAAATTTTCTTTCAAATTGAAAATTTTAGATTCACTGTTAACAACAACAGTACACACGTAGAGTCAATCGCGCGCTACACTCTCACGCGTGAACAGTCCTGCGTAGTCCGCTCGCTCGCTCCGCGAGCTCGCGGTTAAACGAACAATTATAAACAATGCAGAGCAACGTTGCACGAAATTGTTTTAAATAACTAGCAATTGTAAAATCAAGCGTCAAACTATAGACTGAATACAAGTATAGATATTACTAGTAAATTCACGTTAAAAGAATCACCCTTAAGGTGAATGATAAATTTTCTTTCAAATTGAAAATTCTAGATTCACTGTTAACAACAACAGTACACATGTAGAATCAATCGCGTGCTACACTCTCACGCGTGAACAGTCGTGCGTAGTCCGCTCGCTCGCTCCGCGAGCTCGCGGTTAAACGAACAATTATAAACAATGCAGAGCAACGTTGCACGAAATTGTTTTAAATAATTAGCAATTGTAAAATCACGCGTCAAACTATAGACTGAATACAAGTATAGATATTACTAGTAAATTCACGTTAAAAGAATCACCCTTAAGGTGAATGATAAATTTTCTTTCAAATTGAAAATTCTAGATTCACTGTTAACAACAACAGTACACATGTAGAATCAATCGCGTGCTACACTCTCACGCGTGAACAGTCGTGCGTAGTCCGCTCGCTCGCTCCGCGAGCTCGCGGTTAAACGAACAATTATAAACAATGCAGAGCAACGTTGCACGAAATTGTCTTAAATAATTAGCAATTGTAAAATCACGCGCCAAACTATAGACTGAATAAAAGCATAGATATTTCTAGTAAATTCGCGTTAAAAGAATCACCCTTAAGGTGAATGAAAAATTTTCTTTCAAATTGAAAATTTTAGATTCACTGTTAACAACAACAGTACACATGTAGAATCAATAGCGCGCTACACTCCCACGCGTGAACAGTCGTGCGTAGTCCGCTCGCTCGCTTCGCGAGCTCGCGGTTAAACGAACAACTATAAACAACACAGAGCAACGTTGCACGAAATTGTTTAAATAACTAGCAATTGTAAAATCAAGCGTCAAACTATAGACTGAATACAAGTATAGATATTACTAGTAAATTCACGTTAAAAGAATCACCCTTAAGGTGAATGATAAATTTTCTTTCAAATTGAAAATTCTAGATTCACTGTTAACAACAACAGTACACATGTAGAATCAATCGCGCGCTACACTCTCACGCGTGAACAGTCATGCGTAGTCCGCTCGCTCGCTCCGCGAGCTCGCGGTTAAACGAACAATTATAAACAATGCAGAGCAACGTTGCACGAAATTGTTTAAATAATTAGCAATCGTAAAATCACGCGTCAAACCAGAGATTGAATACAAGTACAGATATTACTAGTAAATTCACGTTAAAAGAATCACCCTTAAGGTGAATGATAAATTTTCTTCCAAATTGAAAATTTTAGATTCACTGTTAACAACAACAGTACACATGTAGAATCAATCGCGCGCTACACTCTCACGCGTGAACAGTCGTGCGTAGTCCGCTCGCCCGCTTCGCGAGCTCGCGGTTAAACGCACAATTACAAACAATGCAGAGCAACGTTGCACGAAATTGTTTTTAAATAATTAGCAATGGTAAAATCACGCGTCAAACTACAGACTGAATACAAGTATAGATATTACTAGCAAATTCGCGCTAAAAGAATCACCCCTAAGGTGAATGATAAATTTTCTTTCAAATTGAAAATTTTAGATTCACTGTTAACAACAACAGTACACACGTAGAGTCAATCGCGCGCTACACTCTCACGCGTGAACAGTCCTGCGTAGTCCGCTCGCTCGCTCCGCGAGCTCGCGGTTAAACGAACAATTATAAACAATGCAGAGCAACGTTGCACGAAATTGTTTTAAATAATTAGCAATTGTAAAATCACGCGTCAAACTATAGACTGAACAAAAACATAGATATTTCTAGTAAATTCGCGTTAAAAGAATCACCCTTAAGGTGAATGAAAAATTTTCTTTCAAATTGAAAAATTTAATTACACTGTTAGCAACAACAGTACACATGTAGAGTCAATCGCGCGCTACACTCTCACGCGTGAACAGTCGTGCGTAGTCCGCTCGCTCGCTCCGCGAGCTCGCGGATAAACGAACAATTATAAACAATGCAGATCAACGTTGTACGAAATTGTTTAAATAACTAGCAATGGTAAAATCACGCGTCAAACTACAGACTGAATACAAGTATAGATATTACTAGTAAATTCGCATTAAAAGAATCACCCTTAAGGTGAATGATAAATTTTCTTTCAAATTGAAAATTCTAGATTCACTGTTAACAACAACAGTACACACGTAGAATCAATCGCGCGCTACACTCTCACGCGTGAACAGTCGTGCGTAGTCCGCTCGCCCGCTTCGCGAGCTCGCGGTTAAACGTACAATTACAAACAATGCAGAGCAACGTTGCACGAAATTGTTTTAAATAATTAGCAATGGTAAAACCACGCGTCAAACTACAGACTGAATACAAGTATAGATATTACTAGCAAATTCGCGCTAAAAGAATCACCCTTAAGGTGAATGAAAGATTTTCTTTCAAATTGAAAAATTTAGTTTCACTGTTAACAACAACAGTACACACGTAGAATCAATCGCGCGCAACACTCCCACGCGTGTACAGTCGTGCGTAGTCCGCTCGCTCGCTTCGCGAGCTCGCGGTTAAACGAACAATTATAAACAATGCAAAGCAACGTTGCACGAAATCATGTATAAACAATCAGAACTTGTAGATCCGCGTACCAGGGTACAAATCGAACACTAATATAACGATCGCGAATAAATGTGCGCAAAAAACCACCCCTAAGGGGATTGAAAATTCCTGACTCAATCGGAAATTCAATCCCGCCGATAGCAATAACAGCACACACACGAGGCCAATCGCCCGTCGAACCCCACACGTGTGAACAGCTCTATGAAATCAGTGCGCTCGCTACGCAAACTCATAGGTGCGGGAACACTTACAAAGCAAGTAACGGAGAAGGGGAAAAAAGAGCCCAACCAAGGCACAAAAAGCCAAACCCCAACCCAACACAAGCGCCCACCGCAACCCAAGACGACGCCCGCCCACCCACCCACCCACCCCAAACAATCAGACACCCACACAAACACGCAAATACACACGCACACAAATACACGGCAGCAGCACGAGACAACAACAACAGGGGAAAGAAAGAAAATAAGAGGAAACAGCGGGCAACCATACCCAAAAGAACAGAAAAGGAATACGGTGCAACAACACCAACAAGAAACCCCAAACGGAAAATCCTCAATACCCAACCGAATCCCATAACCCTAACCCACCCTCTCCCCCTACCCCCAAAAAAGGGGAAAAAGACAATCCTCCCAATCAACCAAACTAAATATGTTACAGGAACGAAAACGGAAAAGGAACCCAGTAGAATGGAGTTCAAAGGTATACAATTGGGAGAAGAAGTTCAAATTGTGGAACGGAAGGGAGAAAGGGAGACCAAAGGAAAGGCGGTAAAAACGACAAGAACCACCACCACTAGGGATCCAAACGAGGGCTGCGGCAGCAGCAAATCACGGGCCCAAAAGGAACAGCCGGGCACCTCAACCTCAACAACAACGGGAGAAAACGGGACCAACAGACGAAGGGACGAGGCAGACCCGAATGACCCGTTAACGATAGCGATCGTAAAAGAGGGATACCCGGCAAAGGGTCTTGACTTGGTCCGAGATGAAGTAACGGCTATGTGGGCAAGCGTAGCGGAGTACGCACTCCACAAAAGGAGGCCGATAAAATTTAAAAGGTGGGGGATCAAGGCGGGGGGCGTGATCATGACGGCAAGGGAGGACGCGGCAATAAATAATCTCAAGATAGCACTGAAAGAAATAGATTTCGATTTCGAGCCAAAAAAACTAACCGTAATAAGCACCGACAAGCTCAACGTCACAGTACGCGCCACGCTCTACGTGAGCAATAGATTAATGAAACTGGAAGTAATTTTGGGGCATCTTGAAAGAGATTACGAGCCACTAACAGCCACATCGTGGCAACTCAAGCGTAAGGAAAGGCTCACGGAAAAGGGCAAGGAATTCACATTAGAACTGCCGGAAAGTGAATACAATTACATAAAGAATAAAGGGGGTAAGATTAGTATTATGGGGGGAGCGATTATTCTCACGGTCACAAAGAAATCGTAGACACGCCCGCCAGCCCACATAGCCGTATAACACACACCTCGATAAAGTAAAGCAGCACTAGCATTAAAATCACCCCCATAACGATTCAATGCACAAAGCATCACAACGTAGTATCCCGATAACCAAGTAAATGAAAAGCGCGTAGCACTCACTCGATCACATCACACCGAATAACCGAACGTACTCATTTATTTATTTATACAAAAGGTACACAGCATTATACGTAAGATACTCTTAATCGCCACTAGAGCGCACTAGCAAATAAAGACGAAACGTCACTATGTATCGACCTCCTTATATTATTCAATCGTCAATCACGACGTCTTCATCATAATCTTAATTATTAGAGTCAGAACCGCGGATGCCTGACGACCAGTAGCATAGCACATGTATAACCAATAACTACTATACGAATAAAAAAAAAATAACTGTTTGCACCTAAACATAGCGTCAATAAACAACAATCATTACCAACACCCTCCCCTAGCCATAAGTAAAAGGTACAAAGGCACGAAACACCAACGGAACCAAGGCAAAAGGAACGGAAAACGGAACTCCGCACAAAGCTTACACAGCATACACAACACACAGACCACACTCAACCGTCCAACACAGAAGGACGAATAGAAACACGGTATAGCGTACCCCAACGGTTAAACAGCACGACACACAAACGTAGACCCCCCCCTAGCGAGCAGACCCCACCCCCAGAAAAAAGAAACATCGAACAACCACGCGGAGCACGAACACTAAACCCGAGTCCCGAATCAGAACAGATCACGGAAAAAAAAAAAACACACACACATATACATACATAAAATAAAACCGCCCACCCTCCAACACCCCAAACGCAGACATCGAACAGAAAGGAGGAATAAGGAGGAAGAATAAAAAAAAAAAAAAAAATAATATAAATATACATATACAAATAAATAAATAAATAAATAAATAAAATCATAGCAATAACCACAACTCCTCGAACCCCAACCAACTCTCCTCACATCGACACAACGGAGCCAAGGAAAGCCAGCACAAGGTAGGTGCAATACAATTAACACAACGACCTCCAACTGGTCACCCCCAATCATAGCTAGATGTCCCACAGCACGGCGATCATATGAGCAAACGAGACAGAGGTCCGACCTCGATGAGTCTCCGTGGGGAATCTCGAACGAATCGCGAATAAGCCGTGCGAGTGGGGCCCGTGGGTGAAAGTCAGCAACTCCTCCGCGAAATATCACCGTCCAAAAGATCCCCCGAGGGTTAATATGTAAAGAACGACTAGGATTCACTCGGTGGCCCTTGGTGCACGGCGTGCTCGCGATCGGTGGGAGATTTCCTAGAACACCTCAAAGCATCTTCCTTTAGTCAGAAACCACACCACATACTCCAAATAATGAAATCAGAGATCAGTTAAGAAAAAGTGCTCCCCGATGCATCACCCACAAAACGTAGAAATATGACCAGAAAATCAAAGCCAACTTACACAAGATTACTTTCAATTAATATTATGAACAGTGTACACATATAGATAACCGTTGTAAACTTTGACTCGAAATTATGTCCGACCACCTCGGGTGCACGCTTGTGCGGATAAGCAAATCGAGAGCGCGACAAACTATACCAACGCTACTTTCACGGGCGATGCACGGTTCCATCTAAAATCACCGACGCCATGACTTCGCCTAAACTTAGACCCTCTTTCCACTCTGAAAAACTCTTTGAACCAATCATTTCACAACCCTGGGTAAATACTGTAGATCGCCAACAGGATTCGGTACTCTACACACGTGGCAAAAAGAGCACAAAGCCGCTCAAAGCAATCTAAAACTAGACACGGTTACACACCCATGAGGCATAATAACCACGAAAATCGAAATACATCAGAAACCCCAGAACGTACCGACCCGCAAAGAGAAGTAAAAGGAAGCTTATCCGCAGATATCAACACCGCAGTTATAACCTAGTGCTCTATTACCGCTAAGAAACTATCCCAACGGCTAATGAAACAAGGAAAGTAGATGTTCCGCATCTCCTCGATACCCTCCGAAAAGGAAAAAAAAAAAACAAACTTTCCAGAAAAGACGTAAAACAACGCCCCGAATATAGAAATCAGCGAATAACATCACGCGATCAGCTGTCAAACGATCTTCCTGCCACTTGCACAAATGTAACTCCTGGCGCCCGCTGCGCCAATTTTAGACTCCCGACACTTGCGTCATCATCCCCAGAGGAACTAGTAAAGCCAAACAAGACGGAGAGGATATCTGCAATCTCGACCCTGGCCCACAGACGACCGCGCGAATGACCGTCCACCCCGCAGCAAACTAACACCGTACCGGTCAATAAAACAACGAAGCTAAAAACTTAGCAGACGAGAACAATCACCGCAACGACACAAATAGTTCCAAATTAGTTCCAAATTAGAAACGCTTAGAAAAAAAAAAAAAAAAGAGGTCTCGACACCCAGCCTCATAAACTCTCCACCGACCGACCCCAGACCCACCAACACAAGGGAAACCACACCGAACGCGAGGTGGACGGATCGGCACCCGACGGATCACTCAAGGAGAAGGGACTCCGAAAAAAGGAGAAAAAAAAAAAAAAGGCAGGCCCCACTCCACCACAACCCTCCACATCGCGTTCGGGAGGTCCATCGATGATCAAGCCAGCGGGGCCAACTAGAAACGCGTCACGCCTAAGGCAAGGGGAAAGCCCCAAAAAAAGAGAAAAATATACAATAATAATAATAATAATAAATATAATAATAGGGGAGTGAAACTCCAAGCCAAGCGAACCCCGCCCTGCAACATCTCTCCCCACACCCGGCCGTCGTCCGGGGCCCAAAAATGCGAACTCACCGAGACACGTCCAGAGAACGAACGGGAGAACCGCGATCCGAAAAACATAGCAACCGTCAGGGAGAGAAAGACCCAGAAACGAAAACACCGCAAACTCCCCCAATCGCCCACGCACTCGACCCACAACCCAAGCCCAGCGATCATAAAGGGAACACACCCCAGCACCAACGAACCAAATCAAACCAGAAACAGCAACCCAATCCAAACATCCAAAAAAAAAAAAAAACCTGAAACGCTCACCACAAATAAAAGGAAAAAGGAATGAGCACCCCCACTCACATCCCCAAATCCCACCCCCACACCAACTAAATATCTCATTCACAGGTTGGTCACATAGCCTCGACATCGGACAACCCGAACGAGCAAGGGTGGTGACACAATCCTCTCCGCCACCAAAAGATCAACCAGGACCAACCAAACGCAGACAGCCCCAGACCAAAAAAAAAAAAAAAAGGGGGGGAAAAACAACACAAAATAACAAATAAACACACACACAAAAAGGAAACAAAAAGGAAAACAAAAGGTACCGAAAAGGAAAAAAAAGAGAAAGAACCAAAAAAAGGAAACTAAAAGAGAAAAAAAGGGAAGCGAGGGAAGAAGAAGAAAATGAAAATAATACAGGTAAACCTCCACCACGCGGCCGGGGCAGCAGCCTTACTGGCCAAGAAATTCAGCGAGGAATCGTTTGACGTAGCACTCATCCAGGAACCCTGGATCAGTCGTAAAGGCATAAGAGGCATGAACGGGATTGGAACCATCCACTCGAACAAAATAAACGAGGAAACGAGAACCTGCGTGATAACGAGAAGGAACGTAACGGGTACCTTGATGACCCAATTCACGGATAACTCGATCACAACCGTATCGATACAAGTAGGAAAAGGGAACGAATCCAAGGAAATACTAGTAGTATCGCTGTATCTACATCACGAGGGAAGAGACATCCCGGGCAGGAAATGCGCGGAAATGGTAGAATGGGCAAACAGGAACGACGTCCCGGTGATAATAGGGGCAGACGCGAACGCCAGAAACAGGCACTGGGGAAGCACAGACACCAACCGAAGAGGAGCGATCCTCATGGACTACATAGTAAACGCGGGGCTACACATAGCCAACTACGGGAACAGACCGACGTACGTCACAAAGAACAGGAAAGAGGTTCTGGACATAACCATATGTTCAGAATCGATAATAGACAAATTTTACAAATGGAAAGTACTGGACGAGATCAACGGCTCGGACCACAACTCGATAGAATACAGACTAAGATGGGACTGCCGAACGGAAACAGAGGAAAGAAGGAGTGTGAACAACACAGACTGGGACAAATTCAAGGCATTAAACAGGGAATCGGTAAAAACACTGGTAGGAAAATACGGAAACGCGGCGGAGATAGACGCGTATGCGGAAAGCATAGCGACAACGATAAGAACAAACTGGGAAGATGCGACGGAGGCAACTCCGACGACAGGAAGAAGGAAAGTAAGATGGTGGAACAAGAAACTAGAAAAGAAGAAGGAAACGGTAAAAATTTGCAAGCAAAGATGGAGGAGGGCCAAACCAAGGAACAAGGCCAAGAAATGGGCAGCCTACAAAAAGGAATGCAAAAACTTTAGATACGAGATAATGAAAAGTAGAAGGGAATGCTGGAAGAAATTCACCAAGTCGATCGAGAAAACCTCGATAGCGGCCAGAATCACGCAGACTCTGCTGAAATGCGGAGGCGCCAATATGGGAGCAATAAGAAAGGGAAACACCCTACTACACAGGAACGACGAAATAATGGAGCAACTGCTGGAGACCCACTTCCCCGGGTTCACCAGAGACACGGGAGGGGCCGAAGCCGCCGAGGAAGAGGGGAACAACGGAACCACCAACAACAACAACAACAACGAGGTACAACCGAACTGGAGGCTGGCGAATCAAATCGCCAACCCCAGCAGGGTTAAATGGGCCCTGTCGGTCTTCAGCCCGGACAAGGCTCCCGGGCTGGACAAACTGAGCCCGCGAATCATAAGCAGATCGCAAAACCAATATGGACAGGCCATAACTAACCTGATAAAGGCAAGCATCGCTACGGGGCACATCCCGGAAGCGTGGACGGTAACAAAGGTAGTATTCCTACCAAAACCTGGAAAAACGGATCTGACGGTACCAAAGGCATACCGACCGATATGCCTGACATCGTTTCTGCTGAAAACAGCAGAAAAACTGATAGACAGGCATCTCAAATGCACCACGCTGAAGGAAAGGGAACTGTTCGAAGGGCAACACGCCTATAGAACAGGACACTCAACGGAAGTCGCCCTACACAGGGTGTTGAACGAAGCCGAAAAGGCACGGGTAAACAAGGAATACGCCATGGCATGCTTCATGGACATCGAGGGGGCATTCAACATGACCCCGATCGATGCCATGGATCAAGCGATGGAAGACTTCAACGTGGAACCAAACATCAGGGCATGGATAATGAACATGCTGGAGAACCGGAGAATCAAGGCGTACAGAGGGGACGCAGAGGTAGAAGGCAAGGTAAAAAGGGGCACCCCACAGGGGGGAATACTCTCCCCGCTGCTGTGGTGCATGGCGCTGGACTCGCTCCTACGCGCACTAGAGGAAACAGGAGCCACGATAGTGGCCTACGCCGACGACGTGGCTATCGTGAGCAGAGACAAGGACAGACGGAAATGCGTGGAAACGATACAAACGGCACTGAATATAACGGAAGTCTGGTGCGAAACGGTAGGACTGTCGGTTAACCCCGAGAAAACAGAGGTAATGGAATTCACCAGGACGACCCTGTACCCGGTGGACAGCGGACTGTGCTACAAAGGCACGCCGTTGCAACTAAAAGAGAAGGTAAAGTATCTGGGAATAACCATAAACAGGAAACTGATGTGGAGACCACACATCAAAGGCAAGGTAGACGCGGCAAAAGGGAATATAATGATGCTAAGCAGAGCAGTAGGCGCAACCTGGGGACTGACACCGTATATCCTGAGATGGATCTACAAGGCGATCGTGGTGCCGAGGGTAACGTACGGAGCGGCAATCTGGTGGAAAGGAACGGACCTGGCGACGGTCAAGGGCTGGCTGGACAGAATGCAAGGAATGGCGAACAGGAGAATTCTGGGATGCGTGGGAAACACACCGAACAAGACCATGGAAATTCTAGCGGACACACAACCGCTAGACATAAAGATAAAGGAAATAGCGCTGAAAACAGCATACAGACTGATATGCTGGAACAAATGGGAAGACCTGGGCTACGGCCACTCGAACATCATCGAGTACATAGGGAAACGGGACAACAGGGAACTCATCACCCTGAGCCAGCTACCTAAGGACACGGACGAGAGAAGATACCTGGACAGCAAGCTGTACAAAACGGAGATAAGGGAAAGGGACGACTGGAAGAAAGGAATACCGAGGGACCTGAAGGAAACGGCACTCTGGTACACAGACGGATCGAGGAAGAACGAGCTGACAGGTGCAGCTTGGACGAACAACAGGGACAGACACTTTTATGTCAAACTCGGAGAACACCCCACGGTGTATCAGGCGGAACTGCTGGCCATAAAGTTATGCGCCCTAGAAATCATAAACAAAGGGGAAGACAAAAGAGAAATCACGATCTGCACAGACAGCCAAGCGGCCATCAAAAGCCTGCAACAGCTGGAATGCAGATCCAGATTGCTATGGGAGGCACACGACACGCTAAATCAGCTGGTCAAAAAGGGAAAAACGGTAAGGATAACCTGGATACCAGGCCACTCGGGACTAGAGGGAAACGAGAAAGCGGACGAACTGGCCAACAAAGGATCAGACTCGCCTCCGGAGGAACCACAACAGTGGGTTGGCCTGCCAGACGCCAATTACAACCTCCTGGTAAGAAGGTGGGCGGAGGAAAGATCGGCGGAAAAATGGAGGACATCCACAGGGCTGGAACACAGCAAAAGGTTCCTGGGGGTGGATGAATGGCCGGCCAAAAGGGTCAGGGGCATCATCGACCTAAACAGGAAAGATCTGAGAAGAATGGTAGAGACGGTCACGGGAATATGCCCGCTGAACAAACACCTCGCGAAACTGGGAAGAGCAGACACGAGCGTATGCTCGCTATGCAACGATAAGGAGGAAACCCCCGAGCACATAGTCACGGAATGCGAGGCAATAACGAGGAAAAGAAGGGCAATTCTGGAAGACAGTACTATCGAGGGCGACGTACTAAAAACGGTAGAATGGAAGAAACTGAAACGGTTCATGGAGGAAATAGATCCATGGAAAGAATAGTGAAAGAAAAAAAAGGGGAAAAAAAAAAAAAAAAGAGTAAAGAATGCGGAAAAAAAAGAGAATGTAGAATACAGGAAAAAAGGAAAAAAAAGGGGAAAAAAAAGAGAGGAAAAAGGAAACAGGAAGCAAGCAAGGCAGGTTATGTTACGGCGATAAACTGAGACTACTTATGTAATCGATGATGGACCCCCACGCCAAAACCTGCCTGCTTGCGACCGAATCACGGAAAGAAAAAAAGAAAGAAGAGAGAGAAAGAAAAAAAAAGAGTAAAACAAAGGAAAATGATAGAGATCAAAACGACAGCACAGAAGAAACTGCACACAAAGAAGCCAAAGAAAAAAAAAGGGGAGAAGGCGGAAGAAAAATCAAACATTCAAGAAACAATGGTAAAGGTCGAAAAGACCCAGATTAAAACAAAGGAAATGAAAAAAAAAAAAAAAAAAAAAGAGAGAGCAGGATACAAGAACAACAAGAGACAGCAAGAAGACCGGAACAACAACACAAAGACGCAAAAGGGAAAAAAAAAAGAAGGCGGAAGCAAAATCAAACATTCAAGAAACAATGGTAAAGGTCGGAAAGACCCAGATTAAACAAAGGAAATGCAATGAAAAAAGAGAGCAGGATATGAGAATAACAAGAGACAACAAGAAGACCGGAACAACAACACAAAGACGCAAAAGAAAAAAAAAAAAGAGGAGGAGGAACCACTGGAAACAAATTACCAAACACCCACACTCAAAGAAGGGAAAAAAAGGAAAAAGAGAGAAGAAAACAAATCAGGAAAAGACACCTCAAAAAAAAAAAGGGAAGAAAAAAAAAAAACTGAAAGAAGGAAACACACAAAAAGAAACCAAAAAAAACATGGAAACCGAGAAACCAAGAAGAGGAAGACAGCCCAAGAAACCCGGATCCAAAAGAGAAAAGAGTAAAAAAAAAAAAAAAAAAGGAGGTCAAACAAAATAAAAAAAAAACAAAAAACAAAAACAGAAGCAGCGACACGAAAGCATGGAAAAACGCACAAAATGGGAAACAACGAAGGGAACGATGAAGGAAAATAGGGAAACCAACAACACGAGAAGGAACAACCCACAAGAAAGGCGATCCTAAAAGGCACACGCGAAGGACAACAGATCCGAAAAGACACACAGTCGGACTCCAACCCCGACGGACTAACCGAACAGAGAGAACAAAAACAGCACGGGAGAACGTGGACACAAAATCCACAAAGGGAAACACAAACCTAGACAATCCGGGACACACTCCCAAAAGAACAAGAACACAAGAAGATTTAGCACACAGAAAACAAACTCGAAGGGACCAAGCGAACCAGGAATAAGCAGACAAGGGAACCAATTAGAGGAAAACCAATAGCGGAACCACCAATAGCGGAACTCCTCCACGGAGACCAGACTCGAAAGAGCGTCAAAGGAACAACACCACCATCAAACAAAAAAGGCACACAAAAAGGGAAACAACAGGGGGAAGCCCGCCACGAGGCAAACAATCAAGTGCAGTACAAAAACAACAAAACCGAACGGACCAAACGAAAACGGAACAAACAGACCAGGAACCAACCAGAGGAAAACCAATAGCGGAACTCCTTCACGGAGACCAGACTCGAAAGAGCGACAAAGGAACAACACCATCAATAGTCACACAAAAGGGCAGCAACAACCACACGATCAAACAGGGGAAAGTCCCCCACGAGGCAGCAACAATAGAGAAACCCGGGACGCACTCCCAAAGGAAGGTACAACACCAGGAATTCCAACTCAATCGCAAAAACCCAAACGGATCAAACGCACAAGGAATAAGCAAATAAGGAAATCAATTAGAGGAAAGCCAATAGCGGAACCCCCAATAGCGGAACCACCAATAGCGGAATCTCACACACAAACAGAGGAAGTCGAACACGGGTGACAAACCTGAATGGGCGACGACCGGATCCAATCCGGCCGAAACCTGGGGACGATGGTCACGTCCAAACTCTTCCAGCCATGGATCCTAGTGCGTTTCTCGAGCCCTCCACAACCCAACTCGCGGTAGGCTCGGCAAGGAATGACCGAATGGAAGCGATATCCCGGCTGCGCCGGGATTTCGCCGAAGTCGGATCGGACCCCAAGTAGATGTATGCCAACCGGTGTGAAAGGTTTCCGATGGCGACAACCGGATGGAGACGATGTTCGGGTCGATGACCAGAACTTCGTCGAAGTCGGATTGAACCCGGAGGACTCCGGACGCATACGGTAGCATATAAAGCCATCCCAACGTTTCTATTGACACGCGGACCCTTGCTTTGCTGCCCCATATATATGTAGAGTCGTAGCTCAGGACCTATCCTAACCTAGGGGTGGGAGTGGGTAAGTTCCGGAGAGCCGGGACAGCTTAGGGACGGGACGTCAAACTCGAGAACGCACGACATGGATCCACGGTGTAGTCGGGGGGGGCCAAACACGGGCAGGCCAGGCAAACCTGCATGATCTGAAGGTGAGAAGGTCCGACGTACGCTCCGAGCCGTAAAACGCTCAAAAATCCATTTATGCTTAGGTAGAATGGCCTTCTCATCAATGATGATCGCACCCTGATTAGTAGATTGACGCTCTGAAAGTTGCCCGGGCTATAAAAAGCAGAGCGGCTTTCGAACGCAGTGGCTATTCGCAACCCCTCTGGGGCCGAGGACCGGTTACCGCCATATGAAATCGGCTGTGCTGCTGATGTGCGAACCGGCGAGGGCAACCGACTGCCCTCGCCCCGGTCAGACTCTTTACTACTACTACTACTACTACTAGGATAGGGTTAGGATAGGGTTAGGATAGGGTTAGGATAGGGTTAGGATAGGGTTATAAAATAGAAGTGCTATAGCTTAAAAGGATGGGGGGCAGATGCTGTAAGGTAATAAACGAAGGGAGATAAACAAGGTACTCAACACTAGCAACAAATAGAAGCACTAATGGAAATAGTAAGGGGGATAAGGCGATATTACGACAAACAATAATAAAGACGGAGTCAAGGAGAAGTAAGGATTATAATAAAATGTATAGTAAGTTTTAAAAAGATGAATCAACAAATAAGTTAGTAAGGCAGGAGATAAATGTAAATAGAAGTAATGGAAATAGTAAGGGTGACAAGGTGGTATTATGGTAAATAATAATAAAGGATATACTAAAGACGTAATCAAGGAGAAGTAGGGACTATAATAATATGAATAAAAAGTTTTAAAAAAGGGGAAATAACAGATAAGTTAGTAAGGTATGAAGTCAGTATAAATAGAAGTAATAGTGGAAATAGTAAGGGAGACACGGTGGTATTACGATAAATAATAATAAAGGATACATAAAAGATGAAATCAAGGAGAAGTAAGGACTATAATAAAGTGAATAAAAGTTTTAAAAAAAGGGTGAAATAACAAACAAGTTAGTAATGTATGAGGATAAAAGGTTCAAGTGGAAATTAAGTAAGCACAGATCAGATAGTAAAGCATATATAGACGAAATCACTATAACAATAAGGATGACAATAAGATGTAGGAAAGAGGAAGCAACAGAGTGATCAGTAAGGATAGATCTAGTTAAACAAATATATGGTCGATAAATAAGGGATGGTCAGGTTGGAATAAAAATAAAGACCCCGTAAGTAAGGTGATAGTAAGGGAGGAAAAAGGGAATTAAACAAAAGGGAGACAAACCTGAATGGGGGACGGTGGAGTGCGAATTTAAGAGGCATTTTTAACCGAAACCTGGGGACGATGGTCACGTCCATTTTATCAGCCATAGAACCTAGTGTGGCTTTGAGCCCTCCAACACCCCAACACGCGGTAGGCTCGGCAAGGAAAGACCGAATGAAAGTGATATTCTAGTTTATTCTGGAATTTCGCGGAAGTCGGATCGGACCCCAAGTTGATGTATACATGTTAGATAGGGTGGAAGGCCTCGGAGGGTGTTGACAATATGAAAGCGATATTCGGGTTTGATAACCGGAATTTCGCCGAAGTTGGATCAAACTCAATGAGGCTGGACACATAAGTATACAACTTCTTCCCAACGTTCATGAAGGCGCGGCCCCTTGTTTTGAGTAATTGGTAGATTCATAGCGTAGACTATCCTAATCCTGGGGAGGGAGTGGGTGAATCCTGGACAGCCGGGATAGAATAGGTTAAGGGACGTAATACTCAAAGGTGCACAATATGGTTCTATGGTGAAGAGGGTGGGGCCAAATGGGCAGGTGTGGCAAACCTGCATGATCTGAAGGTGAGCAAGGCCCGACGTACGCTCCGAGCCGTAAAACGCTCAAACACTCAAATGGGTTAGGTAGAATGGCCTCTCACTGATGATGATCGCTCCCTGATTAGTAGATCGTCGCCCTGCAAGTTGCCCGGGCTTTAAAAAGCAGGGGGGCGGTTGAAAGCAGGGGAAACTGCAACCCTACGGGGCCGAGGACCGGTCGCCACATGAAACCGACATTGCTGTTGGTGTGCGTTTCGGAGATGGGCTGGTGCCTTGCGGCACCAGCCCTCTCCTCAATGGAACCAGGAGATGGTGCCGATCACCTACTCCCCGGTCAAACCTTACTACTACTACTACTACTACTAGGATAGGGTTAGGATAGGGTTAGGATAGGGTTAGGATGAGAGCGATTTCGTTTTTAGAGTAGAGAGGTTCTTCCAGTTGAGTTTTCAAAAGTTTTCTTTAAAATAGAGCAGTCTTTAGAGATTAATAGAATTAGTTCTTACTAATTTTATTATCTGTAGGGAGTAAACGTGGCGAGTGTTCCCTGCCGAACACCCTTGTGAAGCAGGAGGGTTCGACGTCGGGATTTCCGTGCGCGATTTTTCTAATTAAATATTTGTCGAGAGTTAGTTTCACAAATTTTCAAGTAGTTTAAATACGGTCCCGGGGGACATTTTTTCCGGGTAAATTATTTATCATTGGATAAATGTTGTTCGGGAGTGATTAATTCAGTTTTGTGTAAATAGTTTATATACCCCTGTGAAGCAATATTTTTTGATTTTCTTTTTTCTCGGGTTTCCGCGGTTGCTCGCAGGCGATCGGGATCACCCTTAGAATTAGTTTAAAAATTATTAGCTTTTTATAGGAGTAATAGTAGTGTTGTAAATATTAGTTTAGACAGTTTTTCGTTAGTTTATTAGTTAGAATAGTAAGGTAGTGTAGTGTTTAAATAGATTTTAGTGTTGTTCACTCTCGAGTGTTTCACTTACCCATTGCTCCGGGGTCCTGACGGTGCTCCGTTGCGCATTCGTGGTTCTCCTGAGGGGCGAGGGGGTGAAATTCTTGGGATCTGGGTTGATAGGATCGTAGAGGGGTCTCCCCCCGGTCGCATCCGCAAAATCGGGTTAGGATTGGATCTCTCGCGGACGCGTGGGAGGTCCGGATAGTTTCAATCCGGATTTTTCGGCCGTCTGTTTCGGTTTTGTGTGAGTGCGAGAGAGACACCCTTATGCGAGTTTGTATAAATTAGAGAGAGAGGCTACGACATAGGGAAGTCCCATCAGACTTACTTCTAACCCTAGTCGAAAAAAATTAATTTTTTTATTTCGCGTTTCCTCTTCACCCCCCCGCCGAGAGGGGGGAATCGAGAGAGGCTTTTCCAAGCCTAACCTAGGAGTCGAGTAGAGTTTTGTACCCCCTTCACCCCGCCCAGGGTGGAGGACCGAAAATTTTTGGTGGACGACCCCCCCCCGAGTGGGGTATCATTAGTTTCGGTTCGACCTCGGGAATATTTTCCCAAGGTCAAAAGTAGTTTTAGAGGGAATTTAGAAATTCCGAGCACGCTACAGTGCTTGGAAATCTTTTTCTAAAATATTCGAAATTTTGGTGGAGGGAATTTTCCCTTTAAATCGCTCTAGCGGCCAAACGGTGCGTTTTAGAAAAAAGTCGAGAGGAGCTTTTCGAGAGGCCGAGTCGAGCTCTATATGTGTGCCGAGTTTCAGCCGCGTAGCTCGATTTTAGCCCTCGGCGCCTCCACTTTTCGAAATTTTTAAAATCGTTCTGACCCCCCCGTGTGGGGTATCATTGGATAGGGCTCGTCAAGGGCTTTAAGATAGAGTAGGTCCGGTCCGCCGAAATTCACTTTTCGACCGATAAGAGCGTTTTTTCTTGACGGAAGCGTGCGGCGAGGGTGTCCTTTCGCGAGGTAACACTCAACTGCGTGCGGATTATTTTCTGTAATATAAGAGGACGAAATTATTTTATTTATTGTAAAGTTTGTACAAAAATACGTTTAGTATTAAACAGTGGGCAACATACCTGATAAGAAGGTTAATTCAGTTGTGGTTATTTCGATCGCCTTACCTTAGGATAGGGTTAGCTCAAAAAAACCAGGCTGGGTAGCCTGGAGGAAAAACCGGAGTTTTTCTTTTCGGGTTAGTTAATTAGTAGAATGTAAATACTTACCTGTTACTTACCTACGTTGATTTCCTTCCACGTGTTTCCACAATGCCGGTTGAACGGACTCCGCCGACGCCGCCGGTGAGGAATGATGGAGAGGGGAAAGTAATGAGGATGGACCAGGGTGAAGATGAAGTAGGGATGATAGAGGTTAGCGAGACAGCTGCTAGCGGTCTTAAAAAACTGCTAGAACATACGCTGAGTTCTCATAGCGACGAAAAAACGTTGAGAAATGGTTTAGAGTTGCTGAGATCTACTTTGAGCGAGGCTTCGTTAGCTGCCGAGGAAGTTAGGCACTATAGTTGCGTAACTAGTAAAATAGTTAAAGTTAGTGTGCAGAAGCAAACTAGAGTCGTGTGCGACCAGCTAGAACAGGCGTTCGCGGTGCTGAAACATCTCGAACAAGCGCTAGAAGGGAACCACGCTCGTAGGTTGTCTGCTGTCGAGAAAAACCTGTCGGTTATTCCGGACGAGCTTTTTAAGGGTAAGATCGCGGATCTTATGAGTTTCGAGGCGACGTACGCGGATAAGGAGGTCCAGACCGTCCCCGACAAGGAGTGTTCGGATTTCCCGGCACTCAGCTCAGTCGTTAGGAAAGGTGGGAAAAAGGAGAAGAAGAATAAGAAAGTAGAGAAAGATCCTAGACAGGAAGACGCCGAGCAGAGGAGGAAGGAAGTAAAGGAGATGAAGAGGAAAAGAGAGGAGAACAGGGCGAAGACTTTGCTCAGCAAAAATAAAAAGACGGAGGTGATTATTGTGAAGGCAACCCAGCAGAAATCGTATGCGGATTGCTTCACAATAATCAAAAAGGAGGTAGAAGAATCCATTGATTCGCTCAAGACGGTCCGGAGAACGAGAGGAGGGGACCTCCTGTTGGAGCTGGACAAAGGAGCAGACGGGAAGAAGCTGGAATCCTCCATCGCCAAGGCGCTGGGGGGGGAGCACGCAGTGAGAAGGAGCGAGCCCAAGGCCTTGTACGAGTTCAAGGACATGGACCCGACAGTCGAGAGAGAGGAGATGATTACACTCATCGCCCAGAAATGTGAAGTTGCCTCTAGTAAGATAGAGGTAATCAACTACAGGTACGGGTACGCTGGCACAAGGACAGCTATAGTGAGGGTTCCGGCGGCAGCTGGACCGAAACTGGATGCTGAGGAGCGTTTCAGGCTGGGATACACTTACTGCAAGGTGAGCAAGACAGTCCACTTGGTGAGATGTTTCAGGTGCCACGAATTCGGGCACATGTCCTACACCTGTAAGGCGAAAGCGGAGGACAAGGACCTCTGCAGAAAGTGCGGAGTAGCAGGCCACAAGATCGAGGACTGCAAGGCCGAGAAGGAGAAGTGCGTGCTCTGTACCAGACGAGGGGTGCCAGCCGGGAAAGCGGAACACGTCACGGGTTCCGCCAAATGCCCTGAGCTCTGGAGATACAGGAGACAAACGAAGGAGAGCGAGACTGCAGCTGCACACCGGTAGACAGCTTTACAACTTGAAAAAGTTATGTATTACATTTTGTGAACATTATAAGTCGACTGACAGTTGTATCGCTCTTTCTCTCTTGTCTCTGTCTTTCTGTTTCAGCGGAACCGCGGGGGAGGAGCGTCAGGCGAGGGGGAGGAGAGGAGGAGACGAGGAATGCAACGGGGGAGCTGGAGAGGCTGGAGGACGAGGCGGAGGACGGAGTTTTTCCTCGGAGCATGCTCGTGATGAAGCGAATCCCGGGGAAGTCGCGAAATCTGCCTGTCGGTACGACCTCAAGAGCGAAGCCGGGACCAGGACGAAATCTCTGACTCCCCTTTCCCCTCCAAACGACGTTCCAGATCCAGCGGGGAAGCTGAAGCGGCGAGCGGAGGGAGAGTGCGAGGAGCGGTGCAACAGTCAGATGCAGTGTGAAAGCGCCGTGCGAGCGGATGAGTATGTACAGCGATGTGTAAACGGTCGCGGTCCTTAGGCGCGCGCGACTATCCCGCGAGCGAGAACCGTGTGCGGGATAAGGACGGAGCGTGCACAAGATGGCGGTCGCGCGTTAGAGATAGATTTTTGTTAATTTAAACATTTTAGAGTTGTCGGAGCGAGCCGAAATGTAAACTGAAGCTGTTTTCGAGCATGCCGGTGATTCTGGGAGTGCTTTCGGCCCTCCAAGCACCTCCGGTTAGGAGATTTTTGTGGGGCTGGGCACTCACAGAAATTTTTAATTGTATATTGTTGTAATTGCAATTTTAAGCAATATTGGTGAGATAAATTTCGTCGATTTCTCTCATAGTTTGGGAGAAATCGACGAATTTCTCAGTTCGGCAGTCCGGTACACGTGCACTCGCGGCACGTGCGTAAGACAAAGAAAGCACTAGAGCTGCTATGTGTTGCCATGCGTCAGACAAGGACGCAACATAGTTCGAGATATCTCGTTGTCGAACGATGCCAGGCAAGGTATACAGGATATACCTTGACTTTGTCGAGCTGCTCGAAAACGGTTTTCGTATCGGTTCTCGCAGTTTTTATTCCGTCAAGGGTAATAGCGTTAAAATTTCTTTTGCGAGGTGCGACCGGGGGTTCCCCGCTATATTATTAATAATTGTTGTGTATTGATCGAGTAGGTCGCCCCAGGGGACTCTAACTGCGAACAATAAGGTCGTGGTAGAGGTGGAAATCGTTGGCAGGCTTTGTCAATTCTAATTTTAGATTTGAAAAAGTCCCCCAGCGATCGCTCCTGGAGAGGGGGAACCGAGCTGAGCTGGGTTAGCTCGCTCGGCGACTCCTCAGAGCGATTTCGTTTTTAGAGTAGAGAGGTTCTTCCAGTTGAGTTTTCAAAAGTTTTCTTTAAAATAGAGCAGTCTTTAGAGATTAATAGAATTAGTTCTTACTAATTTTATTATCTGTAGGGAGTAAACGTGGCGAGTGTTCCCTGCCGAACACCCTTGTGAAGCAGGAGGGTTCGACGTCGGGATTTCCGTGCGCGATTTTTCTAATTAAATATTTGTCGAGAGTTAGTTTCACAAATTTTCAAGTAGTTTAAATACGGTCCCGGGGGACATTTTTTCCGGGTAAATTATTTATCATTGGATAAATGTTGTTCGGGAGTGATTAATTCAGTTTTGTGTAAATAGTTTATATACCCCTGTGAAGCAATATTTTTTGATTTTCTTTTTTCTCGGGTTTCCGCGGTTGCTCGCAGGCGATCGGGATCACCCTTAGAATTAGTTTAAAAATTATTAGCTTTTTATAGGAGTAATAGTAGTGTTGTAAATATTAGTTTAGACAGTTTTTCGTTAGTTTATTAGTTAGAATAGTAAGGTAGTGTAGTGTTTAAATAGATTTTAGTGTTGTTCACTCTCGAGTGTTTCACTTACCCATTGCTCCGGGGTCCTGACGGTGCTCCGTTGCGCATTCGTGGTTCTCCTGAGGGGCGAGGGGGTGAAATTCTTGGGATCTGGGTTGATAGGATCGTAGAGGGGTCTCCCCCCGGTCGCATCCGCAAAATCGGGTTAGGATTGGATCTCTCGCGGACGCGTGGGAGGTCCGGATAGTTTCAATCCGGATTTTTCGGCCGTCTGTTTCGGTTTTGTGTGAGTGCGAGAGAGACACCCTTATGCGAGTTTGTATAAATTAGAGAGAGAGGCTACGACATAGGGAAGTCCCATCAGACTTACTTCTAACCCTAGTCGAAAAAAATTAATTTTTTTATTTCGCGTTTCCTCTTCACCCCCCCGCCGAGAGGGGGGAATCGAGAGAGGCTTTTCCAAGCCTAACCTAGGAGTCGAGTAGAGTTTTGTACCCCCTTCACCCCGCCCAGGGTGGAGGACCGAAAATTTTTGGTGGACGACCCCCCCCCCGAGTGGGGTATCATTAGTTTCGGTTCGACCTCGGGAATATTTTCCCAAGGTCAAAAGTAGTTTTAGAGGGAATTTAGAAATTCCGAGCACGCTACAGTGCTTGGAAATCTTTTTCTAAAATATTCGAAATTTTGGTGGAGGGAATTTTCCCTTTAAATCGCTCTAGCGGCCAAACGGTGCGTTTTAGAAAAAAGTCGAGAGGAGCTTTTCGAGAGGCCGAGTCGAGCTCTATATGTGTGCCGAGTTTCAGCCGCGTAGCTCGATTTTAGCCCTCGGCGCCTCCACTTTTCGAAATTTTTAAAATCGTTCTGACCCCCCCGTGTGGGGTATCATTGGATAGGGCTCGTCAAGGGCTTTAAGATAGAGTAGGTCCGGTCCGCCGAAATTCACTTTTCGACCGATAAGAGCGTTTTTTCTTGACGGAAGCGTGCGGCGAGGGTGTCCTTTCGCGAGGTAACACTCAACTGCGTGCGGATTATTTTCTGTAATATAAGAGGACGAAATTATTTTATTTATTGTAAAGTTTGTACAAAAATACGTTTAGTATTAAACAGTGGGCAACATACCTGATAAGAAGGATAGGGTTAGGATAGGGTTAGGATAGGGTTAGGGGGCGCAGTGGCTCAGTGGGTAGAGCGCGCGCCTACGGACCCCGTGGTCGCGGGTTCGATCCCCGACGCGGCACCTCTGGAAATACTCCATGTGCTCTATAAACTGTGGTGCCCCCAGGTGGTTCGGAACCCACCTTTATAAAAACTGTAGGTCCCGTTGCGATGCGACGTAAAAAAAAAAAAAAAAAAAAAAAAAAACGGAACAACAAACCTCTAAGGGAAAGGTCAGATGGACGGAGCTATTTGCTGAACATCGACCGGACCCGGGGATGATGGTCACATCCAAACAATCAGTCATTATTCCGAGAATGTGTCAAGCCCACCCAATGAGGCGGGAGCACGATGGAACTGATATCTATGCTCCGAAGGAGAAAGATTTCGGCGAAGTTGGAGCGACCGACCTCCGTCACCCCATCGCGTTTAGTAGGACGGCAAGTGATGACCGAATGGAGGTGATGTTCCCGCGCGAGCGGGAATTTCGCCGAAGTCGGATCGGATCCCAAGTTTGCAATATATGTACAGACATATACTAGAATCACCCCCACGAAACTCTCGCGATCGCGTCCATTGTTCTTTGCAAAGCCCGTAGAGTCACAGCTTAGCCTATCCTAACCTTGGGGAGGGAGTGGGTAAGTCGCTGGATAGCAGCGACAGAGTAGGGACGGGATTCGAACTTGACACATTCAACCAAGGAATATGGCGAAGGTGGGGGGAGCCAAAACACGGGCAGGCGAGGCACCCTGCAGGTCCGAAGGTGAGAGGGTCCGACGTTCACTCCGAGCCTTAAAACCGCTCAAAAATCCGAAAACTAGGTAGCATGGCCCTTCTCATCGATGACGACCGGACCCATCATAGTAAGTCGCAGACTCCGAAAATGGCCCGGGCCGAATTAAACGGAGGAACGGCGGAACGATGGGAAAACTGCAACCCCTAGTGGGTCGAGCTGCCGGCAGCGCCGATTATGATACTGGTGTATACCGGTGTGCCTTAAGGAAGTGAGGGGCGGACGATCCGCTACTCCTCCCCGGCAATGTAATTACTACTACTACTACTACTACTACTAGGATAGGGTTAGGATAGGGTTAGGATAGGGTTAGGATAGGGTTAGGATGGGGGGGGAAGTGGGCCCGGCACGTGCTGGGCCCGATTGCCGCTGGCGGCAGCGCGGAGGGTGGCCGGTGTCGGCCGAGTCCGCGTGGGGTGGGCCTCGGCGCGGGTTGAAATACTGGAGCAGCGACCGCTGCAGTGTTTCCGGTGCCTGCGCCGAGGCCACACGTGGGCGCAGTGCGCCCACACGGGAGAGGCGAGTCGGCTCGGCCGATGCTATCGGTGCGGGGATGAGGGGCACTTGTCGGCGGCCTGTCGGGCCCCCCTCAAGTGCCCACTCTGTGGGGATTTGGGCCTGCCGGCCAATCATCGGTCCGGCACCAAGGCCTGCCCCTCCTTCGTGTCCAATGGGACACGAAGGGGGGGAGGTAAGGGGCAATCGGCCCCGAAGGACCCGGTCACCGAGACCGGGCCCCCACCGGCCGAGCGGGCTCGCCCTCCCGAGGGGGGGATGGAGGTGGACGCGGAGGACGACCCTACCGCGGCCACAGGGCGCGGGCGCCCTACGGGGGGAGAAACCTCCTCCGATGACCCGGATCCCGGGCCATCGAAGGGGGTCTGAACGCGAAGACGATCGGGGTCTTCGCGTTCACGGGTGGGGGTTCGACCTGGGGGTGCACGTGCACCCCTCCGAAGGTCGAACTTTTTTCGCGCGCGGCGACCTCCTCTCCGGGAGTGGTGGGACGGGTGGACAAACCACCCAGTCTTGCACCGGCCCGGAAAGGGGGGCGCCGGGGGACGCTAGGGGTGTTCGGGGCGGCAAACGAACATTCCCATCGGGCGTCCCAGGGAAGGGGGAGGGTGTGGTATTCGCCGCTGCACCCTCTCGAAGGGGCTGATAAGTCGGGGGGCTTCTCCCCCCGACGGGATGTCTAAGGTAAAGACTGCGGGTTGGCCAGTTGTATGCTCACGCGATCCTGGTCACCCGCATTAGAGTCTAGGGGCGAACGTGGGGTTTTAGGCGATATGAGTTCGTCATTCTGCTCCCTTGCTGGCCGCGGCTTGAGGAGCGGGATCCATGAGGATTTCCCCGTTGTTAAAAAAAAAAAAAACTAGCTGGTTATTGTTGCTCGCTCGCTTCGCGAGCTCGCGGATGGTGTTATTGTTGCTCGCTCGCTTCGCGAGCTCGCGGGTAGGACTGCTCTTGCGAGAGGGTTAGTGGTACGCATTGCTAGTGAGGCATACAGCTATTAATGGTTTTTTTTTATTTTATGTGTGACTCTCCACGAGCCACACAAAGAACTTCCCGATTCGTTAGTTGTAAGCGGTAACATTAGCATTAACTGCATAATTAAAAAAAAAAATGAAATATATATAATTACGTTTGTTTATTTGGTGGAAAATTTCCATCCTCTCTTATAAATTGCATTGTTGAATGAACTTCTTTCGAAAAAAACTAAAAAATCTAAAAAACTGCTTGACCAATATGGACCAAAATCTAATCAGCTCTAAGTTACGACGAGGCACATCCATTGCATCATTCATCATTCTGATCGCATTGTTACTTTTTCAGAAAATGTTAACGAAAAATTTGACACACACACACACACACACACACGCACGCACGCACGCACGCACGCACGAACGCACACACACACGCAAACACACACACACAAACACACACACATACCGACATTTTGATAAAAATAGTCTAAAATGAATCCAATGACCATGAAACGTGAAGATCTGTTAAAAATTCGATTTTCGATTTTCGGGGTAAAAAAACATTAATAGCTGTATGCCCCACTAGCAATGCGTACCACTAACCCTCTCGAAAGAGCAGTCCTACCCGCGAGCTCGCGAAGCGGGCGAGCAACAATAACCAGCTAGTTTGATTATTGTAAGCGGTAACATTAGCATTAGTTGCATAATTGAAAAAAAAAATTTTTTTTTATTAAAAAAAATTTTTTTAACCCTTTGAACTCGAGGCCGTTTTCGCTTGCTCGAACCAGCAACTCGAGACGATTTCGGCCAAATTAGGTGAACATTTTACAGGCACTTCAAAAATATTTAATTTTAAAAAAATTAAAAAAAAATTTCGCCAGTTTATTCATTTATATGTCGAAAACAACAAATTTTGATAAATATTACACTCTGTAATTAGTTTTGGTGTGATACTTAGTAAAACAATAGCCAAGATGCATCCTTGCCACTTCACATCGGCCGGGCGCCGTATCGGCACCGCTCGAGTTGCTACTTAACATCGGCCGGACGCCGTATCGGCGCCGCTCGTGTTCAAAGGGTTAAATTTAAAAAAATTTTTTTTACATAAAAATGAAATATATTGTATATAATTACGTTTGTTTATTCGGTGGAAAATTTCTATCCTCTCGTATAAATTGCATTCTAGAATGAACTTCTTTCGAAAAAAAAAAAAAAAAACTAAAAAAAACTAAAAAATCTAAAAAAACTACTTGACCGATATGGACCAAAATCTAATCAGCTCTAAGTTACGACGGGGCGCATCGATTGCATCATTCATCATTCTGATCGCATTGTTACTTTTTCAGAAAACGTTAACGAAAAATTTGATAACATAAAAACGGCCATACGCACACACACACACACACACACACACACATACTAACAATTTGATAAAAATAGTCTAAAATGACTTCAATAACCATGAAACGTGAAGATCTGCTAAAAAATCGATTTTCGATTTTCGGGGTAATTACAGTAACTTCCCTATGAATCGGGAAGTTAAAAAAAAAAAAAAAAAAAAAAAAAAAAAAAAAAAAAAAAAAAGGATAGGGTTAGGATAGGGTTAGGGGCGAACGCAAAATGGCGGACGACCAATAGAGCCTCGCCCGAGCGAAATACAAGTCCGAGAGGGTGGACACGCGCATTACAGACTCTAAATCAACATCGGAACAACCGATAGCAATAATAATATCACTGCACGCATGCATAATCCACCCACGAAAGACAAAGTATGGAGCATCAGGCCGCGATCGCGAATCAGGGTAGAAAACAACGTGGTAGCGGGTAGCAAGCACGCGGGCGGGACACAAGTTGAAAACCACAACTAAAGTGAACCGGCACGCGTGCTAAAGCTACAAACAAAACACCAAGACAGCAATCACAATCGAGCCCGCGTAACAGTACCACCCTTAAGGTGAACACAAATTCTCCTCCCAATCTGAAAATTTCGGACTCGCCGACAGTACGCGTGTAAATACAACGACGCATTGAAAACTTCCACGTGCAGACAGTGGTCTGTAGTCCGCTCGCTCGCTTCGCGAGCTCGCGGCTGCTGAACAACGATCATAACAATGGCAAATAACGTCACGCGAATTGTTTAAACAATAATTAGATTGAAGCCCGCGAATATAGAAGCAAAGATTCAGATAGAAATAACGCGAACTCTCAGAATAGCTCGCGACACAGTGCAGAGTTTCTTTTCAATTGAAAAATTTTCATTCTCTAGATAAATTCGTAAGCGCGAAAGAAAACCTGCGCGTTGAACTCTCTGCGCGCAGACAGAGGTCTGTAGTCCGCTCGCTCGCTCCGCGAGCTCGCGGCTGCAGAACAACGATCATAATAATAACAAATAACGTCACGCGAATTGTTTAAACATTAACAATAATTAGATTGAAGCCCGCGAATATAGAAGCAAATAGTCAAATAGAAATAACGCGAACTCTCAGAATAGCTCGCGACACAGTACAGAATTTCTTCTCAATTGAAAAATTCTCATTCTCTAGATAAATTCGTAAGCGTGAAAGAAAACCTGCGCGTTGAACTCTCTGCGCGCAGACAGTGGTCTGTAGTCCGCTCGCTCGCTCCGCGAGCTCGCGGCGGCAGAACAACGATCATAATAATAACAAATAACGTCACGCGAATTGTTTAAACATTAACAATAATTAGATTGAAGCCCGCGAATATAGAAGCAAATAGTCAAATAGAAATAACGCGAACTCTCAGAATAGCTCGCGATAAAGTACAGAATTTCTTCTCAATTGAAAAATTTTCATTCTCTAGATAAATTCGTAAGCGCGAAAGAAAACCTGCGCGTTGAACTCTCTGCGCGCAGACAGAGGTCTGTAGTCCGCTCGCTCGCTACGCGAGCTCGCGGCTGCGGAACAACGATCATAATAATAACAAATAACGTCACGCGAATTATTTAAACATCAACAATAATGAGGTTGAAGTCCGCGAATATAGAAGCAAAGATTCAGATAGAAATAACGCGAACTCTCAGAATAGCTCGCGACACAGTACAGAATTTCTTTTCAATTGAAAAATTTTCACTCTCTAGATAAATTCGTAAGCGCGAAAGAAAACCTGCGCGTCGAACTCTCTGCGCGCAGACAGTGGTCTGTAGTCCGCTCGCTCGCTCCGCGAGCTCGCGGCTACGGAACAACGATCATAATAATAACAAATAACGTCACGCGAATTGTTTAAACATTAACAATAATTAGATCGAAGCCCGCGAATATAGAAGCAAAGATTCAGATAGAAATAACGCGAACTCTCAGAATAGCTCGCGACACAGCACAGAATTTCTTTTCAATTGAAAATTTTCACTCTCCAGATAAACTCGCAAGCGCGAAAGAAAACCTGCGCGTTGAACTCCCTGCGCGCAGACAGTGGTCTGTAGTCCGCTCGCTCGCTCCGCGAGCTCGCGGCTGCAGAACAACGATCATAATAATAACAAATAACGTCACGCGAATTGTTTAAACATCAACAATAATTAGATTGAAGCCCGCGAATATAAAAGCAAATATTCAGATAGAAGTAACGCGAACTCTCAGAATAGCTCGCGACAAAGTACAGAATTTCTTTTCAATTGAAAAATTTTCATTCTCTAGATAAATTCGAAGGCGCGAACGAAAACCTGCGCGTCGAACTCTCTGCGCGCAGACAGTGGTCTGTAGTCCGCTCGCTCGCTCCGCGAGCTCGCGGCTACGGAACAACGATCATAATAATAACAAATAACGTCACGCGAGTTGTTTAAACATTAACAATAATTAGATCGAAGCCCGCGAATATAGAAGCAAAGATTCAGATAGAAGTAACGCGAACTCTCAGAATAGCTCGCGACACAGTACAGAATTTCTTTTCAATTGAAAAATTTTCATTCTCTAGATAAATTCGTAAGCGCGAAAGAAAACCTGCGCGTCGAACTCTCTGCGCGCAGACAGTGGTCTGTAGTCCGCTCGCTCGCTCCGCGAGCTCGCGGCTGCGGAACAACGATCATAATAATAACAAATAACGTCACGCGAATTATTTAAACATCAACAATAATGAGGTTGAAGTCCGCGAATATAGAAGCAAAGATTCAGATAGAAATAACGCGAACTCTCAGAATAGCTCGCGACACAGTACAGAATTTCTTTTCAATTGAAAAATTTTCATTCTCTAGATAAATTCGTAAGCGCGAAAGAAAACCTGCGCGTCGAACTCTCTGCGCGCAGACAGTGGTCTGTAGTCCGCTCGCTCGCTCCGCGAGCTCGCGGCTACGGAACAACGATCATAATAATAACAAATAACGTCACGCGAATTATTTAAACATCAACAATAATGAGGTTGAAGCCCGCGAATATATTGTAGAAGCAAATAGTCAAATAGAAATAACGCGAACTCTCAGAATAGCTCGCGACACAGCACAGAATTTCTTTTCAATTGAAAATTTTCACTCTCCAGATAAATTCGTAAGCGCGAAAGAAAACCTGCGCGTTGAACTCTCTGCGCGCAGACAGTGGACTGTAGTCCGCTCGCTCGCTCCGCGAGCTCGCGGCTGCTGAACAACGATCATAATAATGGCAAATAACGTCACGCGAATTATTTAAACATCAACAATAATTAGATTGAAGTCCGCGAATATAGAAGCAAAGATTCAGATAGAAGTAACGCGAACTCTCAGAATAGCTCGCGACACAGTACAGAATTTCTTTTCAATTGAAAAATTTTCATTCTCTAGATAAATTCGTAAGCGCGAAAGAAAACCTGCGCGTTGAACTCTCTGCGCGCAGACAGTGGTCTGTAGTCCGCTCGCTCGCGGCTGCAGAACAACGATCATAATAATAACAAATAACGTCACGCGAATTGTTTAAACATTAACAATAATTAGATTGAAGCCCGCGAATATAGAAGCAAAGATTCAGATAAAAATAACGCGAACTCTCAGAATAGCTCGCGACAAAGTACAGGATTTCTTTTCAATTGAAAAATTTTCATTCTCTAGATAAATTCGTAAGCGCGAAAGAAAACCTGCGCGTCGAACTCTCTGCGCGCAGACAGTGGACTGTAGTCCGCTCGCTCGCTCCGCGAGCTCGCGGCTGCTGAACAACGATCATAATAATAACAAATAACGTCACGCGAATTGTTTAAACATTAACAACAATCAGATTGAAGCCCGCGAATATAGAAGCAAAGATTCAGATAGAAATAACGCGAACTCTCAGAATAGCTCGCGACAAAGTACAGAATTTCTTCTCAATTGAAAAATTTTCATTCTCTAGATAAATTCGTAAGCGCGAAAGAAAACCTGCGCGTTGAACTCTCTGCGCGCAGACAGTGGACTGTAGTCCGCTCGCTCGCTCCGCGAGCTCGCGGCTGCTGAACAACGATCATAATAATGGCAAATAACGTCACGCGAATTATTTAAACATCAACAATAATGAGGTTGAAGTCCGCGAATATAGAAGCAAAGATTCAGATAGAAGTAACGCGAACTCTCAGAATAGCTCGCGACACAGTACAGAATTTCTTTTCAATTGAAAAATTTTCATTCTCTAGATAAATTCGTAAGCGCGAAAGAAAACCTGCGCGTTGAACTCTCTGCGCGCAGACAGTGGTCTGTAGTCCGCTCGCTCGCTCCGCGAGCTCGCGGCTGCAGAACAACGATCATGATAATAACAAATAACGTCACGCGAATCGTTTAAACATTAACAATAATTAGATTGAAGCCCGCGAATATAGAAGCAAATATTCAGATAGAAATAACGCGAACTCTCAGAATAGCTCGCGATAAAGTACAGAATTTCTTCTCAATTGAAAAATTTTCATTCTCTAGATAAATTCGTAAGCGCGAAAGAAAACCTGCGCGTTGAACTCTCTGCGCGCAGACAGAGGTCTGTAGTCCGCTCGCTCGCTACGCGAGCTCGCGGCTGCGGAACAACGATCATAATAATAACAAATAACGTCACGCGAATTATTTAAACATCAACAATAATGAGGTTGAAGCCCGCGAATATATTGTAGAAGCAAATAGTCAAATAGAAATAACGCGAACTCTCAGAATAGCTCGCGACACAGCACAGAATTTCTTTTCAATTGAAAATTTTCACTCTCCAGATAAACTCGCAAGCGCGAAAGAAAACCTGCGCGTCGAACTCTCTGCGCGCAGACAGTGGTCTGTAGTCCGCTCGCTCGCTCCGCGAGCTCGCGGCTGCGGAACAACGATCATAATAATAACAAATAACGTCACGCGAATTATTTAAACATCAACAATAATGAGGTTGAAGTCCGCGAATATAGAAGCAAAGATTCAGATAGAAATAACGCGAACTCTCAGAATAGCTCGCGACACAGTACAGAATTTCTTTTCAATTGAAAAATTTTCATTCTCTAGATAAATTCGTAAGCGCGAAAGAAAACCTGCGCGTCGAACTCTCTGCGCGCAGACAGTGGTCTGTAGTCCGCTCGCTCGCTCCGCGAGCTCGCGGCTACGGAACAACGACCATAATAATAACAAATAACGTCACGCGAATTATTTAAACATCAACAATAATGAGGTTGAAGCCCGCGAATATAGAAGCAAATAGTCAAATAGAAATAACGCGAACTCTCAGAATAGCTCGCGACACAGTACAGAATTTCTTCTCAATTGAAAAATTTTCATTTTCTAGATAAATTCGAAGGCGCGAACGAAAACCTGCGCGTCGAACTCTCTGCGCGCAGACAGTGGTCTGTAGTCCGCTCGCTCGCTCCGCGAGCTCGCGGCTACGGAACAACGATCATAATAATAACAAATAACGTCACGCGAGTTGTTTAAACATTAACAATAATTAGATCGAAGCCCGCGAATATAGAAGCAAAGATTCAGATAGAAGTAACGCGAACTCTCAGAATAGCTCGCGACACAGTACAGAATTTCTTTTCAATTGAAAAATTTTCATTCTCTAGATAAATTCGTAAGCGCGAAAGAAAACCTGCGCGTCGAACTCTCTGCGCGCAGACAGTGGTCTGTAGTCCGCTCGCTCGCTCCGCGAGCTCGCGGCTACGGAACAACGACCATAATAATAACAAATAACGTCACGCGAATTATTTAAACATCAACAATAATGAGGTTGAAGCCCGCGAATATAGAAGCAAATAGTCAAATAGAAATAACGCGAACTCTCAGAATAGCTCGCGACACAGTACAGAATTTCTTCTCAATTGAAAAATTTTCATTCTCTAGATAAATTCGAAGGCGCGAACGAAAACCTGCGCGTCGAACTCTCTGCGCGCAGACAGTGGTCTGTAGTCCGCTCGCTCGCTCCGCGAGCTCGCGGCTACGGAACAACGATCATAATAATAACAAATAACGTCACGCGAGTTGTTTAAACATTAACAATAATTAGATCGAAGCCCGCGAATATAGAAGCAAAGATTCAGATAGAAGTAACGCGAACTCTCAGAATAGCTCGCGACACAGTACAGAATTTCTTTTCAATTGAAAAATTTTCATTCTCTAGATAAATTCGTAAGCGCGAAAGAAAACCTGCGCGTTGAACTCTCTGCGCGCAGACAGTGGACTGTAGTCCGCTCGCTCGCTCCGCGAGCTCGCGGCTGCTGAACAACGATCATAATAATGGCAAATAACGTCACGCGAATTATTTAAACATCAACAATAATTAGATTGAAGTCCGCGAATATAGAAGCAAAGATTCAGATAGAAGTAACGCGAACTCTCAGAATAGCTCGCGACACAGTACAGAATTTCTTTTCAATTGAAAAATTTTCATTCTCTAGATAAATTCGTAAGCGCGAAAGAAAACCTGCGCGTCGAACTCTCTGCGCGCAGACAGTGGTCTGTAGTCCGCTCGCTCGCTCCGCGAGCTCGCGGCTGCAGAACAACGATCATGATAATAACAAATAACGTCACGCGAATCGTTTAAACATTAACAATAATTAGATTGAAGCCCGCGAATATAGAAGCAAATATTCAGATAGAAATAACGCGAACTCTCAGAATAGCTCGCGATAAAGTACAGAATTTCTTCTCAATTGAAAAATTTTCATTCTCTAGATAAATTCGTAAGCGCGAAAGAAAACCTGCGCGTTGAACTCTCTGCGCGCAGACAGAGGTCTGTAGTCCGCTCGCTCGCTACGCGAGCTCGCGGCTGCGGAACAACGATCATAATAATAACAAATAACGTCACGCGAATTATTTAAACATCAACAATAATGAGGTTGAAGTCCGCGAATATAGAAGCAAAGATTCAGATAGAAATAACGCGAACTCTCAGAATAGCTCGCGACACAGTACAGAATTTCTTTTCAATTGAAAAATTTTCATTCTCTAGATAAATTCGTAAGCGCGAAAGAAAACCTGCGCGTCGAACTCTCTGCGCGCAGACAGTGGTCTGTAGTCCGCTCGCTCGCTCCGCGAGCTCGCGGCTACGGAACAACGATCATAATAATAACAAATAACGTCACGCGAATTATTTAAACATCAACAATAATGAGGTTGAAGCCCGCGAATATATTGTAGAAGCAAATAGTCAAATAGAAATAACGCGAACTCTCAGAATAGCTCGCGACACAGTACAGAATTTCTTCTCAATTGAAAAATTTTCATTCTCTAGATAAATTCGAAGGCGCGAACGAAAACCTGCGCGTTGAACTCTCTGCGCGCAGACAGTGGTCTGTAGTCCGCTCGCTCGCTCCGCGAGCTCGCGGCTGCTGAACAACGATTATAATAATAACAAATAACGTCACGCGAGTTGTTTAAACATTAACAATAATTAGATCGAAGCCCGCGAATATTGAAGCAAAGATTCAGATAGAAGTAACGCGAACTCTCAGAATAGCTCGCGACACAGTACAGAATTTCTTCTCAATTGAAAAATTTCAAGTTTGCATGTACGAACAATCGATTGCGCGCTAAACTCTCTGCGCGTGAACAGTCTAGCGTAGTCCGCTCGCTCGCTCCGCGAGCTCGCGGTTGTACGATTAACCGCAAACAATATCGTGCAAGGTTGCACGAATATTTGTAAACAATTTATAAACAATTAGAATCTAGAAGGATCGCGTATCAATACACAAATAGAATACTAGCTCGACGACTACAAATAAATTCGCGCTACAATAACCACCCTTAAGGTGACTGAAAAAATTCTCTTTTCTTTTCAATTGAAAAATTCAAGTTTGCATGTACGAACAATCGATTGCGCGTTAAACTCTCGGCGCGCGAACAGTCTAGCGTAGTCCGCTCGCTCGCTCCGCGAGCTCGCGGTTGTACGATTAACCGTAAAACAATATGGCGCATTGTTGCACGAATCGCCTAAACAATCTAACAAATAGATTCAAGAGCAACAAACATAGGAATAGCATCCAGACCAGACGAAACTCGCGCCCTAAAATTAGCTCACAACGAAGCTCAGACCGCTCACCTCAAAAACACCCACGCAAATTCCATACACACACACACACACGCAAACACAAACAAACGGAACACAAACCCAAAGGAAAAAAAAGGGAAAAGCAAAACACAAGGAAAAAAGGAAACACGTCGGGCGACTGAACGCCCTCGTGGGAGAAAAGGGGAAAGGAGAAAACGGAAAAATGGTGTAACAACACCAAGAGGGAAATGTAAATAACAACCCCCCTCCCTCATCCCCCCTATCCTAACCCACAACCCATCCCAACCCACACACGACATTAGCCCAACAAATCCCCCCCCCCCAACAATACACCCCCCCTAAGCAAGGAAAGCAAAGCAAAGAATCTCCCAACAAACCACCATCTCATACAATTGTTACAGGAAAAGGAAACATGGAATTCAGAGGGATTCAGCTGGGGGAAGACATTCAGATCGTGGAGAGAAAAGAAAAGGAAACCAGGTCCAAAACACCGAAACCGGCCAACAACAACAACAACAACGGCCGACCCAAGGCCCTGAAAGAGCAGCCTGGACCCTCCGGAGCAGCGGGGAACGCGGAGGCCGCAGGCACGTCGGCACACGCAACGAATCAGGGGGCAGCGACGGAGAGAAGCCGCAGGCAACAGGAGGAGGCTGAACTACTGGCGGACCCAATGACAATAGTCATTGTCAAAGAGGGCTATCCGGAGAAGGGAACGGATATAGAAAGAGACGACGTCACCGCAATGTGGGCAAGCGTAACGGAATACGCGCTAGTTAAGAAACGCCCAATAAAGTTTAAGAGATGGGGCATCAAGGCGGGGGGGGTATTAATGACAGCTAGGGACGACCAAGCGATTGGTAATCTGAAGATCGCGTTAAAAGACCTCGACTTCGACTTTGCGCCGACAAAGAAGCTAACCACGATAGGTCTTAACAAACTGAATGTCACAATAAGAGCCACGATGTACATCAGCAATAGGCTAATGAAGTATGAAATAATCATAGGACATCTGAAACAAGATTACAAGGCCATGTCAGTAACGCGTTGGCAACTAAAACGTAAGGAGAGAGTTACGGAAAGGGGAAAAGAGTTCACGCTCGAAATGCCCGAGAACGATTTTCTTTATATTAAAGGCAAAGGAGGCAAGATATGCATAATGGGGGGAGCGATTAATCTTACCTTCACGAAAAAGTCGTGACCGCGGAACAACCAACGCAGGAAAAATGTAACCTAGATTAAGACATATATATAAATGAATAAATAAATAAACCATATATTATCTAAACTTGGCCTACCTAGTCATTCCTCCCCAACTCCACCATATCACTCCAAACGATTGTACGAATAAATGAACAAATAAATAAATCGCAATCACACCACCAGCGACATTACCATCATTTAACCTATCCCTACCACACAACCGAAACAGCGATACACCCTAGAGTTAAGATCGGCGCAACCCTCCACCACAGCAAAAGCACAGGTAATGCGAACAGATAAATAAATAAATAAATAAATACACTTAGACTACCCTCCGCGGAAAATTTCAAACTACAAATAAGAACGGTAGGAATTTCCCGCGAACAAACATCACCCAACGGGAAAAACAGACAAGCTCGGATTAACTTCTCGGTCTAACTTCTCCCACACCGAGACCACCCTATCGCGAACAAACGGTCAACAAATAAAAGTAAATCCGCCCAAGTTAACAATCGCGACCCAAATTGACCAATCAACCAATAACAAACCACCAACCGCCGCGCAATAGGACGACAGCAAGACAGAAAGGAAACAAATAAGTAAGGCTCGAAACTCCCCCAGCAGCGAAACCACCCCCCGCGATAAAAAGCAGTAACCCCGCCCCCTTACCATACAAAGACAGAGTCAACCCTGGACCACGCACGCTCGCGAACACGGCACGGACAACACGGCCTATGACGGAAATGACAACGGACAAACAGCATGACACGTCCAATCGCTCAAAAAAAAAAAAAAGAGAGAGAGACAAACAAGACACACTCGCCAGCAACGCCCACGCTTGGCCTAGATAAGCAAAAGAAGTACACCCGGTAAAAATGGACAAGGCAATGCCAACAAATCTAGAACTATATCACGGTAAAATCATCACAAAGATCCAATAAAGTACAAGCCTTAAAACGAGATCAGGGCATAGCACAACGCGCAACGGACATCGCCGGTGTCGATCCGCCGAGTCGGCCACTCCGAAAAACACCCTAAGAATTATTCCCTCTCTCGACCACGACGGCCACCACGGTAAACCCTCAGCTTCCTTATACACACATCATGACCGTGCCGGGTCCGCGAGCGTGCGTTGTCCAGGGCTTCAACTCTTCCCCACACCGAAACAATAGGAATAAGAAAGAGAAAGAAGCATACACATAAGAAATTACCCCCCCCAAGATAGGACGACGAGGAACAAACCCCCGCTCATACCCCACCCACCACGAATAAACAACGAGACAAAGGACAAAACCAAGGAAGAAGAAGAAAGAAGAACCACAACAGTAGGAAAGCACGCACACACACATCGGCTCCTGGTCCTCACGCACGAAAGAAGGGAAAAAAGAGAGAAAAAAAAAAGAGAGAAAAAGGGGGCAACGAACGAATACATACAAGAAAAGTCAGTAAGGACCCTCCCCCCCGCAAACATACAAGACTACACACCAACAGATAAGGACAAACACACCCAAACGAAACAACCGACAACGAGGAACAATCAAAGGAGAGGAAAAAGGAATGATGGCGGGAAAAAGAGTAACAAGGAAAAAAGAAAGAGAAAAAGGGGGGAAAGAATATCAGCGGAAAAAAAAAAAAAAAAAAAAAAAAAAAACGAACGAGGAAAAACCACCAAAGAAGAAGAAGAGAAAAGGGACAAAAACGGAACACATAAAGGCACACACGGTAATACACACACCCAGAAACAGGGACCGGAAAACAAACGAACCCCCCCTCTCAATAACAAGCATACAAGTCCACCCCAACGGGACAAATACACAACATAACACCGACACACACAGTCACCGCACAAACTCCGACCAATACCCCAACCCCACCACAGCAGAACCACAGACGATCAACGGCAACGAAAGGTAAGTGCCATGCCAAAACACACACGGGTCACAACCACCCAGAACCACAAACCCCAAGTCGACCACGTGCACACAAACGGCAAAGAAGGGCATCACACCAACCCCCGACACCGACACTCCCCAAACACGCGAACCATAAGAGAAGAAAAAAAAAAAAAAAAACACACATAGGCTAAAGTATACCCCTCCAACCCACAGCATAAACAAACCGCACCAAAAACTATACGGGTCGACAAAGAAACAGGCGACAGAGGTAGGAAATAATAGGAAATATAAATAGAGATAATGATAGAAATAAGCCAGCCTACCCAACTCCAGAGAAAAAAAAAAAAAAAAAGAGCTCGAGACAAATAAAGAGACAAGAACGAGCATCCCATCCTCAAACTCCCACCCCGGCGCCAACAACCTCATCCGTTCACAGGTTCACAGGTTCACTTTGCCACAAACACTCGGTAGGGCAAAAGAGAACAGCGGCAGACAACAACAAACGCCAACACCATCGAACGCGAACCCCACCACAAAAAGAGGGTACGCGAGCGAGATAGAGAGAGGAAAAAAAAAAAGAGCGAAGACCCTCTCTCGAAAGCAAGGAACAAGAAAGGAACAAGAAAGGAAAAAAAAGGAAGAAAAAAAGAGGAAGAAAAAAAGGGAAAGGAAAAAAGAGAAAGAAAGAAAGAAAAAAAAAAAAGAAGAAGAAGAAGAAAAAAATGAAGGTAATACAGGTAAACCTCCACCATGCGGCCGGGGCAGCAGCCCTACTGGCCAAAAAGTTCAGCGAGGAAGCATTCGATGTGGCACTGATCCAGGAACCCTGGATCAGCCGCAAAGGCATAAGAGGCATGAACGGGATCGGAACTATCCACTCAAGCAAAGTAAACGAAGAAACGAGAACCTGCGTGATAACGAGAAGGAACGTAACGGGTACCCTGATGACCCAATTCACGGATAATTCGATCACAACCGTGTCGATACAAGTAGGAAAAGGAAACGAGACCAAGGAAATACTAGTAGTATCGCTGTACCTACATCACGAGGGAAGAGACATCCCGGGCAGAAAATGCGCGGAAATGGTAGAATGGGCAAGCAGGAACGACGTCCCTGTGATAATAGGGGCGGACGCGAACGCCAGAAACAGGCACTGGGGAAGCACGGACACCAACCGAAGAGGAGTGATCCTCATGGACTACATAGTAAACGCGGGGCTGCACATAGCCAACTACGGAAACAGACCGACGTACGTCACAAAGAACAGGAAAGAGGTTCTGGACATAACCATATGTTCGGAATCGATAATAGACAAATTTTACAAATGGAAGGTACTGGACGAGATTAACGGCTCGGACCACAACTCGATAGAGTACAGACTAAGATGGGACTGCCAAACGGAAACAGAGGAAAGAAGGAGTGTGAACAACACAGATTGGGACAAATTCAAGGCATTAAACAGGGAATCGGTAAAAACACTGGTAGGAAAATACGGAAACGCGGCGGAGATAGACGCGTATGCGGAAAGCATAGCGACAACGATAAGAACAAACTGGGAAGATGCGACGGAGGCAACTCCGACGACAGGAAGAAGGAAAGTAAGATGGTGGAACAAGAAACTAGAAAAGAAGAAGGAAACGGTAAAAATCTGCAAGCAAAGATGGAGGAGGGCCAAACCAAGGAACAAGGCCAAAAAATGGGCGACCTACAAAAAGGAATGTAAAAACTTTAGATACGAGATAATGAAAAGTAGAAGGGAATGCTGGAAGAAATTCACCAAGTCGATCGAGAAAACCTCGATAGCGGCCAGAATCACGCAGACTCTGCTGAAATGCGGAGGCGCCAATATGGGAGCAATAAGAAAGGGAAACACCCTACTACACAGGAACGACGAAATAATGGAGCAACTGCTGGAGACCCACTTCCCCGGGTTCACCAGAGACACGGGAGGGGCCGAAGCCGCCGAGGAAGAGGGGAACAACGGAACCACCAACAACAACAACAACAACGAGGTACAACCGAACTGGAGGCTGGCGAATCAAATCGCCAACCCCAGCAGGGTTAAATGGGCCCTGTCGGTCTTCAGCCCGGACAAGGCTCCCGGGCTGGACAAACTGAGCCCGCGAATCATAAGCAGATCGCAAAACCAATATGGACAGGCCATAACTAACCTGATAAAGGCAAGCATCGCTACGGGGCACATCCCGGAAGCGTGGACGGTAACAAAGGTAGTATTCCTACCAAAACCTGGAAAAACGGATCTGACGGTACCAAAGGCATACCGACCGATATGCCTGACATCGTTTCTGCTGAAAACAGCAGAAAAACTGATAGACAGGCATCTCAAATGCACCACGCTGAAGGAAAGGGAACTGTTCGAAGGGCAACACGCCTATAGAACAGGACACTCGACGGAAGTCGCCCTACACAGGGTGTTGAACGAAGCCGAAAAGGCACGGGTAAACAAGGAACACGCCATGGCATGCTTCATGGACATCGAGGGGGCATTCAACATGACCCCGATCGATGCCATGGATCAAGCGATGGAAGACTTCAACGTGGAACCAAACATCAGGGCATGGATAATGAACATGCTGGAGAACCGGAGAATCAAGGCGTACAGAGGGGACGCAGAGGTAGAAGGCAAGGTAAAAAGGGGCACCCCACAGGGGGGAATACTCTCCCCGCTGCTGTGGTGCATGGCGCTGGACTCGCTCCTACGCGCACTAGAGGAAACAGGAGCCACGATAGTGGCCTACGCCGACGACGTGGCTATCGTGAGCAGAGACAAGGACAGACGGAAATGCGTGGAAACGATACAAACGGCACTGAATATAACGGAAGTCTGGTGCGAAACGGTAGGACTGTCGGTTAACCCCGAGAAAACAGAGGTAATGGAATTCACCAGGACGACCCTGTACCCGGTGGACAGCGGACTGTGCTACAAGGGCACGCCGTTGCAACTAAAAGAGAAGGTAAAGTATCTGGGAATAACCATAAACAGGAAACTGATGTGGAGACCACACATCAAAGGCAAGGTAGACGCGGCAAAAGGGAATATAATGATGCTAAGCAGAGCAGTAGGCGCAACCTGGGGACTGACACCGTATATCCTGAGATGGATCTACAAGGCGATCGTGGTGCCGAGGGTAACGTACGGAGCGGCAATCTGGTGGAAAGGAACGGACATGGCGACGGTCAAGGGCTGGCTGGACAGAATGCAAGGAATGGCGAACAGGAGAATTCTGGGATGCGTGGGAAACACACCGAACAAGACCATGGAAATTCTAGCGGACACACAACCGCTAGACATAAAGATAAAGGAAATAGCGCTGAAAACAGCATACAGACTGATATGCTGGAACAAATGGGAAGACCTGGGCTACGGCCACTCGAACATCATCGAGTACATAGGGAAACGGGACAACAGGGAACTCATCACCCTGAGCCAGCTACCCAAGGACACGGACGAGAGAAGATACCTGGACAGCAAGCTGTACAAAACGGAGATAAGGGAAAGGGACGACTGGAAGAAAGGAATACCGAGGGACCTGAAGGAAACGGCACTCTGGTACACAGACGGATCGAGGAAGAACGAGCTGACAGGCGCAGCTTGGACGAACAACAGGGACAGACACTTTTATGTCAAACTCGGAGAACACCCCACGGTGTATCAGGCGGAACTGCTGGCCATAAAGTTATGCGCCCTAGAAATCATAAACAAAGGGGAAGACAAAAGAGAAATCACGATCTGCACAGACAGCCAAGCGGCCATCAAAAGCCTGCAACAGCTGGAATGCAGATCCAGACTGCTATGGGAGGCACACGACACGCTAAATCAGCTGGTCAAAAAGGGAAAAACGGTAAGGATAACCTGGATACCAGGCCACTCGGGACTAGAGGGAAACGAGAAAGCGGACGAACTGGCCAACAAAGGATCAGACTCGCCTCCGGAGGAACCACAACAGTGGGTTGGCCTGCCAGACGCCAATTACAACCTCCTGGTAAGAAGGTGGGCGGAGGAAAGATCGGCGGAAAAATGGAGGACATCCACAGGGCTGGAACACAGCAAAAGGTTCCTGGGGGTGGATGAATGGCCGGCCAAAAGGGTCAGGGGCATCATCGACCTAAACAGGAAGGATCTGAGAAGAATGGTAGAGACGGTCACGGGAATATGCCCGCTGAACAAACACCTCGCGAAACTGGGAAGAGCAGACACGAGCGTATGCTCGCTATGCAACGATAAGGAAGAAACCCCCGAGCACATAGTCACGGAATGCGAGGCAATAACGAGGAAAAGAAGGGCAATTCTGGAAGACAGTACTATCGAGGGCGACGTACTAAAAACGGTAGAATGGAAGAAACTGAAACGGTTCATGGAGGAAATAGATCCATGGAAAGAATAATGAAAGAAAAAGGGGGAAAAAAAAGAGTAAAGAATGCGGAAAAAAAAGAGAATACAGAAAAGAAAAAAAAAGAGAGAGGTAAAAGGAAACAGGAAGCAAGCAAGGCAGGTTATGCTACGGCGATAAACTGAGACTACTTATGTAATCGATGATGGACCCCCACGCCAAAACCTGCCGGCTTGCGACCGAATCACGGAAAGAAAAAAAAAGAAAGAAGAGAGAGAAAGGAAAAAAAAAAAAAAAAAAAAAAAAAGAGTAAAACAAAGGAAAATGCTAGAGATCAAAACGACAGCACAGAAGAAACTGCACACAAAGAAGCCAAAGAAAAAAGGGGAGAAGGCGGAAGAAAAATCAAACATTCAAGAAACAATGGTAAAGGTCGAAAAGACCCAGATTAAAACAAAGGAAATGAAAAAAAAGAGAGAGCAGGATACAAGAATAACAAGAGACAGCAAGAAGACCGGAACAATAACACAAAGACGCAAAAGGAGAAAAAAAGAAGGCGGAAGCAAAATCAAACATTCAAGAAACAATGGTAAAGGTCGGAAAGACCCAGATCAAACAAAGGAAATGCAATGAAAAAAAGAGAGCAGGATATGAGAATAACAAGAGACAACAAGAAGACCGGAACAACAACACAAAGACGCAAAAGGAAAAAAAAAAGAGGAGGAGGAACCACTGGAAACAAAATACCAAACACCCACACTCAAAGAAGGAAAAAAAGGAAAAAGAGAGAAGAAAACAAATCAGGAAAAGACACCTCAAAAAAAAAGGAAAAAAAAAAAAACTGAAAGAAGGAAACACACAAAAAGAAACCAAAAACATGGAAGCCGAGAAACCAAGAAGAGGAAGACAGCCCAAGAAACCCGGATCCAAAAGAGAAAAGAGTAAAAAAAAAGGAGGTCAAAAAAAAAAAAAAAAAAACAGAAGCAGCGACAAGAAAGCACGGAAAAACGCACAAAATGGGAAACAACGAAGGGAACGATGAAGGAAAATAGGGAAACCAACAACACGAGAAGGAACAACCCACAAGAAAGGCGATCCTAAAAGGCACACGCGAAGGACAACAGATCCGAAAAGACACACAGTCGGACTCCAACCCCGACGGACTAACCGAACAGAGAGAACAAATACAGCACGGGAGAACGTGGACACAAAATCCACAAAGGGAAACACAAACCTAGACAATCCGGGACACACTCCCAAAAGAACAAGAACACAAGAAGATTTAGCACACAAACTCGAAGGGACCAAGCGAACCAGGAATAAGCAGACAAGGGAACCAATTAGAGGAAAACCAATAGCGGAACCACCAATAGCGGAACTCCTCCACGGAGACCAGACTCGAAAGAGCGTCAAAGGAACAACACCACCATCAAACAAAAAGGCACACAAAAAGGGGAAACAACAGGGGGAAGCCCCCCACGAGGCAAACAATCAAGCGCAGTACAAAAACAACAAAACCGAACGGACCAAACGAAAACGGAACAAACAGACCAGGAACCAACCAGAGGAAAACCAATAGTGGAACTCCTTCACGGAGACCAGACTCGGAAGAGCGCCAAAGGAACAACACCACCATCAGAAGTCACACAAAAGGGAAGCAACGACCACAAGATCAAACAGGGGGAAGACCCCCACGAGGCAGCAACAATGGAAAAACCCGGGAAGCAATCCCAAAGGAAGATACAACACCAGGAACTACAACGCAATCACAACAAAATTCGAACGGACCAAACGCACAAGGAATAAGCAAATAAGGAAATCAATTAGAGGAAAGCCAATAGCGGAACCCCCAATAGCGGAACCACCAATAGCGGAATCTCACACGCAAACAGAGGAAGTCGAACACGGGTGACAAACCTGAATGGGCGACGACCGGATCCAATCCGGCCGAAACCTGGGGACGATGGTCACGTCCAAACTCTTCCAGCCATGGATCCTAGTGCGTTTCTCGAGCCCTCCACAACCCAACTCGCGGTAGGCTCGGCAAGGAATGACCGAATGGAAGCGATATCCCGGCTGGCGCCGGGATTTCGCCGAAGTCGGATCGGACCCCAAGTAGATGTATGCCAACCGGTGTGAAAGGTTTCCGATGGCGACAACCGGATGGAGACGATGTTCGGGTCGATGACCAGAACTTCGTCAAAGTCGGATTGAACCCGGAGGACTCCGGACGCATACGGTAGCATATAAAGCCACCCCAACGATTCTATTGACACGCGGACCCTTGCTTTGATGCCCCATATATACACGTAGAGTCGTAGCTCAGGACCTATCCTAACCTAGGGGTGGGAGTGGGTAAGTTCCGGAGAGCCGGGACAGCTTAGGGACGGGACGTCAAACTCGAGAACGCACGACATGGATCTATGGTGTAGTTGGGGGGGCCAAACACGGGCAGGCCAGGCAAACCTGCATGATCTGAAGGTGAGAAGGTCCGACGTACGCTCCGAGCCGTAAAACGCTCAAAAATCCATTTATGCTTAGGTAGAATGGCCTTCTCATCAATGATGATCGCACCCTGATTAGTAGATTGACGCTCTGAAAGTTGCCCGGGCTATAAAAAGCAGAGCGGCTTTCGAACGCAGTGGCTATTCGCAACCCCTCTGGGGCCGAGGACCGGTTACCGCCATATGAAATCGGCTGTGCTGCTGATGTGCGAACCGGCGAGGGCAACCGACTGCCCTCGCCCCGGTCAGACTCTTTACTACTACTACTACTACTACTAGGATAGGGTTAGGATAGGGTTAGGATAGGGTTAGGATAGGGTTAGGATAGGGTTAGGATAGGGTTAGGATTGCGAAGGAATTGGAGGAAAATTTCCTCCAACGATGACACGGACAGGATTCCAAAATTATTAAGGCGGAAATAGGCGTCGAAAGCCCGGAACAGATGAAAATCGGTTGGGGACAAATCTGGTGATTGGGCAGGGTGGGTCAATACTTTTAAGCCCAGGGTCTGGTAACGATGAAGAGAACGGCTGGAAGTATGGGGTGTCGCCCCATCTTGTAATAAGTAGGGAGGCTCTCTATCCGGGTAATAATTATAGTAGGCTTTAAGCGCGTCAGCAAGATTAGCGAGATGTTTGTCGGAGTTGTAGGACAAGCTTTCACTCAGGAAGGTGCACAACAAGATGCCTCGACTGCACCACCAAACTGACACCTTACGTTTGAATATAAGAGGACGAGGGCTGGTAGGGGGACCATCGCGTGGATGGGACCAAGTCGAATTGATGGAATCACCAGCTGGATGAACTAACCATTTCTCGTCACAAGTGACCAGTTCATCCAAAAAGGATAGCTCGAGGTTCATTAGCAGCAACCGAACGCACGAATTCACACGCGCATCGCGATGGGAGGCGGAGGCGGCATAAGTAATGCCAGTCCGCTTACACCTCTTGTATCCTAGAGCATTTAGTCTTCGGGAGAGAGTCATGATGCTGACTCCTAAGAGTGCTGACAACCCTCGCAGCCCTAGATGCGGGGATTGACGGACCAGAGAGGCGAGGCGCCCATCAAGGTCCTCGCAATGAACGACTGGACGTCCACTACGGGGCAGATCCGCCATCCGGGTACGCCCCTTTCGGAACTGGCTGTAGTAACTGAAGACCGAGGATCGGGAGACGACCCTGCCGTAAGTAGAGGTTATCAGCTCGAGAGCCTCGGCTGCAGGAACCCCTTCCGAAAAATACACATGTAGAATATGTCGAAGCCTGACGGGGGTCATCTCCGATGAAGCCGATGGAAGAGGAGGCGAAGTCGCGGAAGAAGACGAACCCGAGGTGCCAGGCTAAAGAAGGAGAGAAATAAGAAGAAAAGATAAGAAGGGAAAAAAAAAAAAAAAAAAAAAAAAAAAAAAAAAAAAAAAAAAAAAAAGAAAGGGAGAAATCTTAAATACTTACCTGAGGAGCAGTAGCTGCAAAAGGTGGCCTAGCGGCAGGAGTCCGTGGTGTCTTCTGTGAGGAACTCATTTCTATCTATGTTCCTTCTCTCCCTTCAAGCGCCAGGCAGAACGAATCCAAGTTCCAAATATCGAGACTCTCCTAGAATACAACACAAGGTCTTACACAAGCTATAATGTAGAGTCGAGTAGTGTTGAGGTAGAGGGCAGGAGTCTGGAGCATAGACTATTCAGACAACAAGAACAGAAATGTATGATATACCAAGTGAGGATGATTGTGCCGAGAAGTATGTATGGTTGCGGTATGATAGGCGCGAAGGATGTATGAATTTATTTAAAGAATTTAGCTAATAATAGGAATTTGAGAGGGAAAAGTGCTATCTAGGATTACTGTTTTTTAATAGCGGTCATTTTGAATGTACTTTCATGTAAAATTGCGGGCTGCTAAGCGAGAAAATTTTGAGATTGAATATGTCAAATTAATTTTAACAAAAACGGATAGATTAGTTAATTCTGCAGTTATTTTATTATAGGCTCATAGTAATGTAAGCATTAAATAAAGCAGAAATCGTAGTTTAAGACCGGAGGAGAATTCCTCGATGACGTCAGGGCGAGTGAAAGAGCAAGAAAGAGAAAAATATGAACTGACGTAATCACAACATAAGAAAGGGAGACAGAGAGACAAGACGTGAACGAATGAAGAGATAAAGCCGGGCATACCGATTTAGGCGAGCCTCGACTTTGTCGGGGACTGGAATTGTTAAGAGAAGAGAAAAGGGTTTCGCTTTCGTACCCTTTCGCCTTTTCTTTTGACAGCCCCTAAGACTTTTGCTTGGCCGAGTAAAGTGTCAATTTTGCACAATTAGCAATGATATAAATGGAAAAGGACTACAAATTAGATAGTTTTAGAGTAGTTTAATCTTAGTCTCTCTCTCTCCCTCGCGTTGCCCTACGGCGAAAAAGGGAAATAGAGTCAGACGTGGGATAATTAAGTGAATAATTAAGTTAACGTATTGTAATTTAAATGAAAATAAGATAAACTAAAACAGAAGTAAGAATACAGAACGCAGAAGGGAAAGACAAACATAAGAAACGAAATATAAGTAACCGTTTTCAGCGAAAATAAACGAAAACAAAAACCGAGGTAACCCCCCTCCGAACCGCTCAGCAGAGGGTAAGAGGGCAAACGCGAATATAAGCGAGTAATCTTTCTTTTTTGTATACACAAGCTGTGAAACAACGGTTAATCGGAGGACGGGAGGTAGGTCGTAACGAACGAACTATCCCCCCTCCTCAGATTCAAAAACTGTGCCGGGCGGCGTAGCGGACATAGAGGAGTTCAGAACGGTTCGAATAATCAACCTGGTAGGATCTATTTCAGTTGTCATCAGTTTTGTTCGTGCGTTGCGAGGAAAGTAGTGATTTTACGAATTAGATCTGAACAAGTGATTGTTGAAGCAAATTAAAAAGTTTTTTCTTCTAATCAGTGTACAATTAAAGAAGGAGAATTTCTAATTCTAGTTATCGAAATCCGGGTGGGCTAGGATTCTCCGAACCCCCCCAGTGGGGTAGCTAGGATTAGAAAAATAACAGTTTAAGCGAAAATTGGACTTACAAGAGCGCGGAAAGATAGGAGATACTTTAAATTAGTGAGTGCGAGTGAGAAGGAGCGTCAGGGAAGTCTACGGTTACAGTCCAGGTAATTTGTGGTACAGGATAGTGTAACATAAGTTCCTGGACTACGGTGATTTATAGACAAAGCGATACAGTCCAGGGAATTCTTGGTACACTCGGCTGTACCAGAAGTCTCTGGACTATCAAAAGTCTCTGGACTTGGGAGTTCAGGGAATTATGGTACACCCTAATTAGGGTGAAACATTAGTCCTTGGACTGATCAAATTTTTTAGAATAGGTCCCCCTTCTGGGGCTCAAACGAAAGGGCTTGAAATAGAGATATAGAATATAAAATAAAACCTAGGGATTAATTAGTTAATTAGTGATAAAAAGCGAAGTGTACCACAAGTCCCTGGACTGATCTAATTTTTTTAGAGATTGGCCCCCCTTCAGGGGCTCAAATGAAAGGGCTCGAAATATAGATATAGAACAACAAATAAAACCTAGGGGTTAATTAGTTAATTAGTTATAATAAGCGAAAATAGAGATTAGGATAAATAATTAAGAATGCGAGCGACTAGGCTAATGCGAAAATTTATTGTACATATAGTTTTTAGCGAGTGTTAAAAATAAACAGTGGGAAAATTCTACCAAAAAAAAAAAAAAAGGATAGGGTTAGGATAGGGTTAGGATAGGGTTAGGATAGGGTTAGGATAGGGTTAGGATAGGGTTAAGAGGGGGGCTATAAGGCCGGAGAGGATTCGGAGTGGGTGTGGGAATGACCTCGAGGACTTCGTGTGCCTCTTGGAAATCCCCCGCATCCATGATGAAACTTCGATGGAACTGATGTTCTCCTGAACTGGATACTTACCTGTTTACTTACCTTCGGTGAGTTCTCGGGAGAGAGGTCCAGGGTGGAGAATTTCGGTGAAGTTGAGGGTCCTCTTTGGTCAAAATCCTCCTACTCCACCTCCTCGTGGTGGCCCCGGGACTCTGTGGAGGCTTCGGCTGAAACAGAGTGCGAACGGAGTAGGCAGGTGTGTGGGTTGGTTAAGGGATCTCCTTGTGGCAGCAAGAAAACGAACCTAGCTAACTCCAGGGACGGATTTTTTTGGCGACGAGCGGGCAAGAGGTGTTATCCGCTGGAGAGCTTGGTACTCTTTTCATTCTGGAGGACGACCAAGTTAAGCAAGTTTACGGTGCAGGGGAGGGAGACCCCAGTACCGGCACGGGTGACGTGGTCGCGCATGCGGCACCCGGGTCGTCATCATGCCAATGCGAGCCTGTGAGTGTAGACCGCCTGGCACCTCAGGATGTAACAGTTACAGGTGAAGGCCTTCCGCTTTGGGCTCCGGTAGTGGGTTCGACGACTGCCATCGTCGAGTCGCTGCCGGAAATAAGCATTAGTAGAGTTGATTTAAACAAAGGTTTAAACAAAAGTTTAAAGGAGGAGTTAGAGGAGGCCGCTAAACAGGGGGTTTTAGACAGATTGTCTTCTTCTCTTCCTGTGGTCTTGGTGGAGAGGATTAATCCTCCTCTTCCTTCGCCGGTGGTTAAACCGAAGAGGGGGGAGGAGAATCTTGATGTTGAGATGAAAGATATGGACTCACCGGTTTCTGGTCCTACAGTCGTCTTTCTGTCGGATGAAGAAGAGGAAGTGATCAGACCTCGACCCCGACCTCGAGTGATCTCGAGTGATCATGAGGGAATGGAGAGGGTCGAGGATCTTGATGACTGGCCGGTTATTGATCCCAGTGTTGCCTGGAAATGGAATACCATGGAGGATATTGGTGGTCCTGGTGTTCCTTGTGAATCTAGTACACCGATAAATGTTAGTTTGAATGCTGACGTTGGTGTGGGGATGGCGACTACTCCGAGATCCGGATCGGGGGTTGCTCCGAGGGTTAGCCCGAGGACTGTTTCGGGAACCAGTAAGGGGATTAGTCCTATTCGTGGTGGCGGAGGTGTGTCCCCTACGCTGGCATCTCCTGGGGGATTGCCGATTATTAGGAGTATCACCAATATTTATCCTGGTGGAGCAATACCGAAAGTGACGAAAGAGATGGATCAAGTCCAACTATTGGATAAGTCTTTGACCAAGGATCTGAGGAAGATTCACTCGGATGTGGTGCGCTTGGTGGAGTATGCCAGCAAAAACACAAACATCCGAGCTGAGTTTAGAGACATCATTTGTAAACTTCCAGATTCTCTTAAAAAGATTTCTAAGAAGAAGGATTTGATACGTCATAACTACACTAATAAGAATAGACAAGATACCTATTTACCTGGTGAAAGACGGGAAGCTGGTACGATGACCCTACCTGCTCCCATCGTGGGTAAGTTCCTCCGGACTGAGGAATATGACGGTGATGTTTCGGCCTCGGCTGTTCCCGGTACCAGCGACGCTGACTCGGCAGTTCCGGGTGTATCATACGCTGCGGTTGTAGGTTCTCCTGCGATGCTTAGGCCCTCTGGTATACCTGTAAAAAGAAAAAGAAAATTAGAGTTTTCCCCTCCTAAAGAGGAGAGAAAGTTCAAGATTCCCGCGATCCCTAAAGCTAAGGCTGGGAAGCCTGAGCTTCACGGATCTGGGAAGATTGAACCTGTGAAATCTTTGAGCAAGAGATCCTCTTCTTCCAAAAAGAGGACTTTTGAAAGTCCGAGGGAGAGTAGCCCTTCTGACGAGGAGTCATCAGATGATAGGGTGGATGCTCTTTTGGAGGTTGCAAAGAAACTGGTTCGGGAGTTGGAAGCCATTAAAAGGTCAAGGAAGAAGAAAGGAAAGATGGACAGAGATGGGAACCTGGACTTGGATGTCCCTAGGAAGGAGGTCTCCTTCAGGGATGATCGTTCTGAGGAGGACCCCATTTCTGGGAAAAAGGAAACGTGGTCTTTGATCACTAAAAAGAAGAAAGGAAAGATGAAAAAGATAGAGGAATTAAGGGAGTCTGATAGGAAAAAGATGAAGGTTGAGAAGAAAAAGGAGGATAGGGATTCTGAGACTCCAAAACCTCCTAAACCTCCATTGAGACCTAGGTGGACGGTTGCCAGACCGGATGCTCTGGTCATTAATGTGAAGGATAATTCACAATTTAAGCAAATTTGTGAGAAGATAAGCAAAACTCCCTCTAATCTGGATAAGATTAGGAGAGTTAGGAAAACTCGTACAGGTCAGGTTCTCCTGGAACTGAATGAGGCTGGAGATTCTCGTGCTATGAGAGAAGACATCCAAAAAATCATGGAGGAGAATACCGAGATTAGGGTCCTCCAGAAAATGTTTGATTTGGAAGTCCGTGACTTGGATCCGACCATTGAGGCACCGGAAGTGTTGCTGAAGTTGTCCGACCATTTGGGAGCCAATCCTCTGGAACTTAAATCCAGAGTGTTTCGGTCTACCAAGATAGGTACTCGAATGGCTGTAATCGAGACGCCTGTTAAGTACCTGAAAAAGGTCGTTGATAATGCAAGGGTCCGTATTGGCATGACATATGTTCATTTAAGTCCAGCACCCAAGGTTATCAAATGCTTTAGATGCCATGGTACTGGCCATTTTAGTACTAATTGTACTGCTAAATTAGGGGACAAAATACGATGTCGTAAATGCTGCCGTGATGGGCACGACATGAAGGATTGTCCTGAAAAGGAGATGAGATGTTTGGATTGCGCGAAGGATCGTCTCCCTTCTAACCATCTTATCGGCTCCATGGGGTGCCCTACGTTTCGCAGCAAATTTAGGGACCTCAAGGCCCAATTCTTTAAGTACTGTAGTGAAAATACTGCAGACAAATTGTAACCATAGTAGAATCGCACATGATTTATTGGACCAGACATGCGCTGCGAATGATATCGACGTTATGTGCATACAAGAACCATATAGGATTCCTCAGACTTGGATTAGTTCTACTGATAAACGTGTGGCAATCCATATTAGAAATTGCAACTGGAAGGTTCCTGTTAATTGCCATATCATCGGCCATTTTTACGTTGGTATTATCACTGAGGCTTTTACCTTAGTGAATTTTTACATCTCTCCAAATTGTAGAATACAGGAGTTTTACCAATATCTGGAGGAGCTTCGTTGCGCAAAGATTTCTTGGAAGAATCCTATTATCTTGTTGGGTGATCCGAACGCAAGATCTGTCTTGTTTGGAGACATCCTAACAAATAAAAGAGGTTCAATTTTAGAACAATATATTAATGACGTCGATTTAGTTCCAATTATTCCCCGCGGTGGTTTTACTTTTATAAGGCCCAAACGTAAGTCAAAGATCGATATTATTTGCGCTTCTCATAACATGTATAATAAGATTAGCAGCAGAGTTGATCCAACCTACAATGGGTCGGATCACCGAAACTGCCTTCACCATATCGATTTTTCTGTTTCTTCTGGTCTTTTGAGCTGTTTTAATTCCAGGACTAACTGGTCCTGGAATTTGAAGACTTTTGATCCGGATGTCTTCTCTTGTAATCTTCAAAGGTTGAATTGTAACATTGATTGGGACAATTTGGACCTTACTTCTGTGGAGAAATACATCAAAAATATCAAATCAGCTTGTAGATATACTATGAGGAAGAAGACAGATAGATTTAGATCCAAATCTAACCCTTGGTGGAGTACTGAACTTGAAGAGCTGCGTACTGCGGTTTATAGAGCTAGACGTAGATACCTACGTAAGATGTCTCGCGGTCAGTATTCCGACAGGGAACGCGAAATTTTCTGTGAACTTCGTAAGAATTTACAATATAAAATCAATGAGAGTAAGCGCAAGATATGGTCTGAGTTTATAGACTTACTTAAGAAAGACATTTGGGGTAGACCCTTTTTAATGGTCCGTAATAGGATTAAGAATAGGCAGCCTGCTCCCCTTATCGATGCTGAAGATGCTAGGAAAGTCCTATCCGGTTTGTTTCCGCGAGAACTGCATAAACCCCGATATGATGTCTTTGGGTCTCTTGATTCGGATTTGCGTACTTATAACGCGGAATTAATTGAGTTTGGAAAGCGTCTTAACTTAAAGAAGGCGGTGGGGTTAGATAAGATCCCTCCTGCTATTATTAGGTTTATCATTAATAATGATACTCCTCATTTTTCTGCAATTATTAACATTTGCTTGAATTTGAGACGTGTTCCCGACTCTTGGAAGAGATCCAGAGTAATTCTAATTAGGAAAAACCAAAAGACAACCATGTTGCCGTCTGATTTCCGACCAATTTGTATTGGCGATTGTCTCAATAAGATTTTTGAGAAGATTCTTGAGGAACGTATTCTTAGCCAACTCGGTGATCCTCCTTTTCATCACAATCAATTTGGTTTCACAAAGGGGAGATCTACTATAGATGCCCTGGATAAATTAACAAAATTTATTACCGATTCTAACCAGAAAGGCAAATTTGGAATTTTAGTTAGTTTGGATATTAAAAATGCTTTTAATAGCCTTTCTTGGCGTAAAATATTTAAACGATTTAAAAACAGAAACTTTAGTCCTCAGTTACAAGCAGTCCTTCAGGATTACCTAAAGGACAGGTATGTTCAGTATAAATCATCAACGGGATTGGTTGAGTTCCGGATGGAAAAGGGCGTTCCGCAGGGCTCAGTCATTTCACCTATCTTATGGAATTTGGTTTATGATGAGCTCCTGGCGCTTCCTTTTAAGGAGGGTGTTAATGTTATTGCCTATGCAGACGACATTGCCGTTTACACCTCGGCTAAACGTTTAGTTACGGTTAAAAGAGATCTTGAGGAGACGATTAATAAGATCATTGCGCCATGGTTGGAGGAACAGGGTTTGGAGTTATCCCCCACGAAATCGGAATTTATCTTTATTAATAGAAAGGTGATTCCTTCCTCATTTTATCTTAATATTTTAGATAATAATTTAATAGCTAAGGACTCTCTTAAGTATCTAGGTATTCATTTGAATCGATACTGCAATTACTTTTTCCATATAGAGAAAGTCATTGCTACGGCTACTAAGACCATGGGTGAGCTGGCCAGATTGATGAATAATATCGGAGGTCCATCCACCGCGGGACGTAAACTCTACTATAATATCATAGAGTCCATTGTGTGCTATGGATGCCCTATATGGGCCGATAAGGGCTTATCTTATACACGAAATCGTGAGCGCGTAGAGCGTATACAACGTGTTGGTTTAGGAAGAGTTGCTAGGTCATATTGTACCGTTTCGCGTAACGCGTTGTGTGCAATTACCGGTATTCTTCCTTTAGAACTAACTATTAAAGAACGTGCGAAGTTGTATTCCATCAAGCAACTGTATAAGCCACTGGATGATGACACAGATGATATCATTCGTATGAAAATGGACATTTTTGAAGACGAAAAGACCATCGTTTGCAAGCAATCTTGGATAGAGTGGCAAATGAAATGGGATGTCTATCGTAAAGCTAGATGGACTCATCGATTGATTCCTCGTGTTGAAGAGTGGGGCTCCAGGAAGTTTGGAGATCTTAACTTCCGATTAACCCAATTTTTGACTGGACATGGTGTGTTTAATTCATATCGACACAGGATACGTCGATCTAATTGTGATCTTTGTTGGTTCGAGTGCGGTGTCACTGATGATCCTGAGCACACCATGTTCCACTGTCGAAGATGGGATGGTGAGAGGATTCTGTTGGAGATAGATCTTGAGGATGTCTTCACCGTAGAAAAGTTTCAGGAGCTCATGCTGAGAAATTTTGAGACCTGGAAGAAAATCGATAATTACGTCAATAGAATAATGATCCAAAAGGAAAAATACGAAAGATATTTAGAGAGAATGGCACGGATTGACACACTACCGTTAGACACATTCACGTAAGAATGTGAATGTGGGTGAGAAAATACTCTGACTTTGTACAACGGTATAATTCCCGGATATGACATGAAAAGAACAGGTGTAGATATCATTCGCGACAGGGAGATGTGCAGTAATGCGAAAAGTAGATCGTACATCTCTCGTTAGTCGCGAACACCTTCGAGGCGACAGGTCCATGTGCCTTGTATGGCGGGGTTTTAGTGGGTATGGGCAGGGATATATAGTGGTTTGGTACTATATAGTCCCGTTTCCCCCGCACACCATCTTAGGGGGGGCCGAGTCCCACACTACCCTCTCCTGCTGTCATCTATGGGAGAGGGTGTGCGTAAGAGCATTTCCCCGCCGTCCTAAAGAGGAAAAAAAAAAAAAAAAAAAAAAAAAAAAAAAAAAAAAAAAAAAAAAAAAAAAAAAAAAAAAAAAAAAAAAAAAAAAAAAGGATAGGGTTAAGAGGGGCGCAGTGGCTCAGTGGGTAGAGCGCGCGCCTACGGACCCCGTGGTCGCGGGTTCGATCCCCGACGCGGCACCTCTGGAAATACTCCATGTGCTCTATAAACTGTGGTGCCCCCAGGTGGTTCGGAACCCACCTTTATAAAAACTGTAGGTCCCGTTGCGATGCGACGTAAAAAAAAAAAAAAAAAAAAAAAAAAAAAAACGGAACAACAAACCTCTAAGGGAAAGGTCAGATGGACGGAGCTATTTGCTGAACATCGACCGGACCCGGGGATGATGGTCACATCCAAACAATCAGTCATTATTCCGAGAATGTGTCAAGCCCACCCAATGAGGCGGGAGCACGATGGAACTGATATCTATGCTCCGAAGGAGAAAGATTTCGGCGAAGTTGGAGCGACCGACCTCCGTCACCCCATCGCGTTTAGTAGGACGGCAAGTGATGACCGAATGGAGGTGATGTTCCCGCGCGAGCGGGAATTTCGCCGAAGTCGGATCGGATCCCAAGTTTGCAATATATGTACAGACATATACTAGAATCACCCCCACGAAACTCTCGCGATCGCGTCCATTGTTCTTTGCAAAGCCCGTAGAGTCACAGCTTAGCCTATCCTAACCTTGGGGAGGGAGTGGGTAAGTCGCTGGATAGCAGCGACAGAGTAGGGACGGGATTCGAACTTGACACATTCAACCAAGGAATATGGCGAAGGTGGGGGGAGCCAAAACACGGGCAGGCGAGGCACCCTGCAGGTCCGAAGGTGAGAGGGTCCGACGTTCACTCCGAGCCTTAAAACCGCTCAAAAATCCGAAAACTAGGTAGCATGGCCCTTCTCATCGATGACGACCGGACCCATCATAGTAAGTCGCAGACTCCGAAAATGGCCCGGGCCGAATAAAACGGAGGAACGGCGGAACGATGGGAAAAACTGCAACCCCTAGTGGGTCGAGCTGCCGGCAGCGCCGATTATGATACTGGTGTATACCGGTGTGCCTTAAGGAAGTGAGGGGCGGACGATCCGCTACTCCTCCCCGGCAATGTAATTACTACTACTACTACTACTACTAGGATAGGGTTAGGATAGGGTTAGGATTGCCCCCCGACACAGGGGTCATCTGCTATGCGGATGACACCCTGGTGTATGCGGGGGGCACGGAGTGGTCGAGGACCAAGCACCTCGGTGAGGCTGCCCTTGACCTAGTGGTCGGACGGATCCGAAGAATGGGCCTGACAGTGGCGGCCGCAAAGACCGAGGCAGTATGGCTACACGGCCAGCCTCGGTTGCGGCAGCCACGAACAAGTCAGGACCTCCGGATCCGTGTCGCAGAAGCCTACGTCGACGTCGGGCCCCATATAAAATATTTGGGCCTGAACGTCGACGAGCGCTGGCGTTTTGAGACGCATTTCGATCTCCTGGCCCCCCGATTACTAAGGACGGCGGCCGCCCTAGGGCGGCTGCTGCCCAATATCGGGGGACCAGACATGAATGTTCGCCGCCTCTACGTGGAGGTGGTGCGGTCAATAGCCCTCTACGGGGCCCCCGTGTGGCACCGCGCTCTGGAGTCCAGCCGCCGTAATCGCGCCTTACTCGAAAAGGTGCGCAGGCGGCTGGCTCTACGTGTCATACGGGGTTTCCGCACCATCTCCACGGAGGCGGCGGGTCTCCTCGCCGTGATACCCCCATTTCATTTGGTGGCTGCCGAGCGGGCGGAAACTTTTTCCGCCACTCGCCCGGCTGGCCACCTATTGGGGGTAGAATACACGGTTGAGGAGATCGAGGAGATCGAACGGCGCAAACGCCAGGCCCGGGAAGTTTTGGCGGTCCGGTGGAAGCAAGAGCTTGCTACATCGGACCGACCGATAGTCCGGGCCCTCCTGCCCATTTTCGAGACATGGTGCAGGGGGCGCGTCAGGCTGACCTTCCGTCTTACACAGGTACTCTCCGGCAAGGGATGCTTCGGAGAGTACCTGTTCGTAATAGGACGGGAGCCGACCACGCAGTGTCACCACTGCGGGGAGCTGCGGGACACGGTGCAGCACACGCTGGAAGAGTGCCCAGCGTGGGCGAATCAGCGCCGTGTCCTGCAGCACGCGGTGGAAGGGTGGGACCTCTCGCTGACGGCCATGGTCGACCACTTGACCGCCAGCGAGAGGTCGTGGCAGGCGGTGGTCTCCTTCTGTGAGGAGGTGATGATGCAGAAGGAGACCGCCGAGCGGGCCCGGGAAGCCGACCCGGGCTCGCAGAGAAGGGAGTTGGCGCGGGGGAGACCCAGGCGCAGACGAGGCCCCACTCATACAGGGGAGGGGCGAGGAAGGAGGAGGTCTGTCGCGACGGGGTCTCCCCCGCGCGAGGGGTCAATGCCCCCACGAGGGGGGGCGGTGGAGGGGGGGAGGGTGCGGGGCTCGTCCCCGCGCCAATCTTGTGCCCCACGTGGGAGGGCGGCGAGGGGGAGGGCGCGGGGGGTTTCCCCCCCCCGCGTCAATTAACACCCCCCCATGGGGGGGTGGTGGGGGTTCCCTTGGTGGGGAGGGGGGTTTCCCCCCTATCCCATAGTTTGCCCCCGTCCCGGGGGGCGGAGCATGGAGGAGGCCGGGGGACAAGCTGACCTCGGCCTCCGGGGAGGGGGTAACCCCTCCCTGGGTGGGTACTGCAGCGCAGCTAAGTCGCTGGCCACCCTTCATGGGGGCGCGAGGGGGGTGGGGCGGGGGGAGCCGGAGCGTCCGATGCGCTTCCGACGGCTCCCCCTTACCGGGATGGGAACCTCTTGCCCTGGCCGGGCGGGACCTTGTGGTCACCGCACCGAGCAAGGCACGAGGTTCCAAGGGCTGCATGTGGACCGAGCTGGGGCTCGGGAAGCATGACTCGAAGGCCCAGGGAGGGGAACACTGAGCGGGTCCCTCCGCTCAGGGTTCATTTAGCTAGGTAGGTGGGGGGAGGTAACTCCCCCTCGGGGTTCATGATAGCTGAGTTGTGTCCAGTTGTATACTCGCGTGATCCTGGCACAACTCACGTAGCTTAGGCGGGTGTGGAGTTTTAGTGGGTTGGCCTGGGGAGGGGAGCGCCGCGCTGCGCGCGACGAGCCTCACCTCAGGAGAGCCCCACATAACCTCGGTTCCTCCCCAGGGGGCCGAGGTATGCGTACTGCATTTCTCCACATTAAAAAAAAAAAAAAAAAAAAAAAGGATAGGGTTAGGATAGGGTTAGGGGCGAACGCAAAATGGCGGACGTCCAACAGGGCCTCACCCGAGCGGAATACAAGTCCAAGAGGGTGGACAAGCACATAATAATTACGAATAGCCATCGAGTTAACTGTAAACAATAATAGCAATAGAAGCGGAAACCACGCTAATCTTGTTCTCTTTTCTCACGTGCAATTCCACCCACGACAGACAAAGTATAAAGCATCGGCCGCGATCGCGATCGGGAATAGATAGATCGACAACCGCAGCAATGCAACCCGCGTTCAATGCACGCGCTGCTCAACGGAAAACAAATCCGCAAAACAGCAGTGAACAATAGAACGAGGGAATTTACACAGCAAGAGTGCACGCGAGCTGGACGCAAGTTGAAAATCACAACTAAGCGATCCAGCACGAGTGACTCGCTGACCCCCCGAGCCCTAGAAAATTAAAAATAGCAATCGCGAGGAAGGGACCAATTGCATGCCGAAACCAACAATTTCTTCCAGTAACAATACCGCAACGTCGCGCGCGGAAACCGACGAGCAGACAACCATCCGTAGTCCGCTCGCTCGCCTCGCGAGCTCGCGGTTGTACGAATAATTATAAATACTATCGAACAACGTTGCACGATTATTGTTAAACAAATAGAATTTACAGATTCGCGTACCATAATTTAGACTGAATACTAGCTCGACGACTATAAGTAATTTCGCGACAGAATAACCACCCTTAAGGTGACTGAAGAATTTACACTTCTTTTCAATTGAAAATTCAAGCTTGCTAGCACGCATGAACAGTCGATCGCGCATTAAACTCGCGGCGGGCAGACAGTCTTCCGTAGTCCGCTCGCTCGCTTCGCGAGCTCGCGGTTGTACGAATAATTATAAATATTATCGAACAACGTTGCACGATTATTGCTAAACAATTAGATTTCCAGACTCGCGTATCATAACTTAGATTGAACACTAGCTCGACGACTATAAATAATTTCGCGCCAGAACAACCACCCTTAAGGTGACTGAAAAATTTTCACTTCCTTTCAATTGAAAATTCAAGCTTGCTAGTACGCATGAACAGTCGATCGCGCATTAAACTCGCGGCGGGCAGACAGTCTTCCGTAGTCCGCTCGCTCGCTTCGCGAGCTCGCGGTTGTACGAATAATTATAAATACTATCGAACAACGTTGCACGATTATTGTTAAACAATTAGATTTCCAGATTCGCGTACCATAATTTAGACCGAACACCAGCTCGACGACTATAAGAAATTTCGCGACAGAATAACCACCCTTAAGGTGACTGGAAAATTTTCACTTCTTTTCAATTGAAAATTCAAGCTTGCTAGCACGCACGAACAGTCGATCGCGCATTAAACTCGCGGCGGGCAGACAGTCTTCCGTAGTCCGCTCGCTCGCTTCGCGAGCTCGCGGTTGTACGAATAATTATAAATATTATCGAACAACGTTGCACGATTATTGTTAAACAATTAGATTTCCAGATTCGCGTACCATAACCTAGATCGAACACTAGCTCGACGACTATAAGAAATTTCGCGACAGAATAACCACCCTTAAGGTGACTGAAAAATTTTCACTTCTGTTCAATTGAAAATTCGAGCCTGCTAGTACGCATGAACAGTCGATCGCGCATTAAACTCGCGACGGGCAGACAGTCCTCCGTAGTCCGCTCGCTCGCTTCGCGAGCTCGCGGTTGTACGAATAATTATAAATACTATCGAACAACGTTGCACGATTATTGTTAAACAATTAGATTTCCAGATTCGCGTACCATAACTTAGATCGAACACTAGCTCGACGACTATAAGTAATTTCGCGACAGAATAACCACCCTTAAGGTGACTGAAAAATTTTCACTTCTTTTCAATTATAAATTCAAGCTTGCTAGCACGCATGAACAGTCGATCGCGCATTAAACTCGCGGCGGGCAGACAGTCTTCCGTAGTCCGCTCGCTCGCTTCGCGAGCTCGCGGTTGTACGAATAATTATAAATACTATCGAACAACGTTGCACGATTATTGTTAAACAAATAGAATTTCCAGATTCGCGTACCATAATTTAGACTGAATACTAGCTCGACGACTATAAGTAATTTCGCGACAGAATAACCACCCTTAAGGTGACTGAAGAATTTTCACTTCTTTTCAATTGAAAATTCAAGCTTGCTAGCACGCATGAACAGTCGATCGCGCATTAAACTCGCGGCGGGCAGACAGTCTTCCGTAGTCCGCTCGCTCGCTTCGCGAGCTCGCGGTTGTACGAATAACTACAAATATTATCGAACAACGTTGCACGATTAGTTGTAAACAATTAGATTTACAGATTCGCGTACCATAATTTAGATTGAATACTAGCTCGACGATTACAAACAAATTCGCGTCAGAATAACCACCCTTAAGGTGACTGGAAAATTTTCATTTCTTTTCAATTGAAAATTCAAGCTTGCTAGTACGCATGAACAGTCGATCGCGCATTAAACTCGCGGCGGGCAGACAGTCTTCCGCAGTCCGCTCGCTCGCTTCGCGAGCTCGCGGTTGTACGAATAATTACAAATGTTATCGAACAACGTTGCACGATTAATTGTAAACAACTAGATTTCCAGATTCGCGTACCATAATTTAGATTGAATACTAGCTCGACGATTACAAACAAATTCGCGTCAGAATAACCACCCTTAAGGTGACTGGAAAATTTTCACTTCTTTTCAATTGAAAATTCAAGCTTGCTAGCACGCATGAACAGTCGATCGCGCATTAAACTCGCGGCGGGCAGACAGTCTTCCGTAGTCCGCTCGCTCGCTTCGCGAGCTCGCGGTTGTACGAATAATTATAAATATTATCGAACAACGTTGCACGATTATTGTTAAACAAATAGAATTTCCAGGTTCGCGTATCACAATTTAGATCGAACACTAGCTCGACGACTATAAATAATTTCGCGCCAGAACAACCACCCTTAAGGTGACTGAAAAATTTTCACTTCTTCTCAATTGAAAATTCAAGCTTGCTAGTACGCATGAACAGTCGATCGCGCATTAAACTCGCGGCGGGCAGACAGTCTTCCGTAGTCCGCTCGCTCGCTCCGCGAGCTCGCGGTTGTACGAATAATTACAAATGTTATCGAGCAACGTTGCACGATTAATTGTAAACAACTAGATTTCCAGATTCGCGTACCATAATTCAGATTGAATACTAGCTCGACGATTACAAACAAATTCGCGTCAGAATAACCACCCTTAAGGTGACTGAAAAAATTTTCACTTCTTTTCAATTGAAAATTCAAGCTGCTAGTACGCATGAACAGTCGATCGCGCATTAAACTCGCGGCGGGCAGACAGTCTTCCGTAGTCCGCTCGCTCGCTCCGCTCGCTCGCGGTTGTACGAATAACTACAAATATTATCGAACAACGTTGCACGATTAGTTGTAAACAATTAGATTTACAGATTCGCATACCATAACTTAGATTGAACACTAGCTCGACGACCATAAATAATTTCGCGCCAGAACAACCACCCTTAAGGTGACTGAAAAATTTTCACTTCTTTTCAATTGAAAATTCAAGCTTGCTAGCACGCACGAACAGTCGATCGCGCATTAAACTCGCGGCGGGCAGACAGTCTCAAAGAGTATAACAAATAGAATAGCGTAACACTCGCCAACGCACTAGAACTAGAATAGGACGCAACGACCCAAAGACAGCGTAGACAACTGACCAGCAGATCCCAACGCAGAACAAGCAACGCAGATAGTAGACTCAAGCAATACAATAGCGTGGTCCCACACCGACAGAACAACACGTAGAAGCACAGCCACCAAAAGAAAGAATAGTATTAACGTAAAGTCACAAAAGCGCAAACAGGGAGACAGACATTATTCAAACGCCGTAACCAAATACACATACTCAGACCGACTAAATAAGAGCAGCACAGCAAGCAAACGGTACCCCTAAAAAGTAAAGTAAAGAATAAGTACAGCAGCTACGCCCCACACACAAATGAATAACAGATACAAGTACTTACGGTTTAGAGTGAAACGGTAGAATTCAATAGGGATGGCGGACCAGAACTCGACTAATTAGGCATACTTCCAGGGTAGAGCGATCAACAGCAGCAAAACTCTGTAAACAATGCAAAATATCAGTGGAGAACAATAGGTTAGACACGATGACAGAAGTCCCCGCAGAACGCAAAATCACGCGCACGCGACAAACGACGCGAACCATTACAGCAACAACGAGTATAATGACAATGAAGTAACAACAACAAGCACGCGAACGGTGTAGATTAACGAATCAAATAGAATAAACGACGCGACAAAAGAGAAGCTAGGTTAGAAAACCGCGCACGTGAACGCGAAACCGGCAAACGTAAACACAGTTCACCGCATTCACACCAGAGGGAAGTAGGCTAGACCGAACCAAACACGCGAATAGAGCGCGAACTTTTAAAACGCGGTAAACGACCACGAGACGGACGAGGGGAAAAGGGAAACAGCGCGCGAACCGAAAACACTCTGAGACGCGACCGCCGGAACAAAGGACGAAAAGCGATAAACAAGCAGGGAAACGAACAATCACTCGGTCATAACGAGCCCACAGACAATAGCGACAGGTAAAAAAAGGAGAACGCGGAACGACAAAAAAAAATAGGCAAAACGCGAACAACAGGGTAACGGTAAATACACTAAGAGCGCACAGCGGCAGGGACGTAGAGGGACAACATAGATTACTACGGCACAACAGAGTTCTTTATTGTAAAAGACATTAGGCCGAAAAACCCATCGAGAGGGATGGACATAATTGTCGCAGGGTCAAGATGGCAGGTCTCGGGCAGAATTCAAGCGTAAAAACGCGGAGCAAATTTACACGAAGAAGGTCCACGGAAAAGACCATCTCGACGGCCATCTTGACGCCAGCAGCAAGGGAGGGGCCTGCCGAGCTAGCTAGGAAAGGGGGGAGACCACGCAGCCCACGAAGGGGCCCGTAGTCTGTAGCCAAGAGCCACAACGAACGGTCGACAAGTCAGCTTTCACACGTAGAATATACCAAGTGTTTCTGCACATCGCGCGATAACAGTATATATACAAAGTCGCGAATAGCATCGCAATAGTGCAGTGCACAGCAGATTCGCCGCGTTAGCGTTTTCCGCGAAACAAATCGCCGCGAATATCGAAACGTGTGTGTGCCCGATCCGAGAAAGAAGACGAGGCCCATCGCTAAAAAGCAGGGAAATCGCCGCCACCACGATCGAATAGACAGGCAGCGGTAGAACCAAGCGAGAGAACAGTTAGGAAAAGCAGAGAAGACAGCCAAAGGTAGGACAATCTGCAAACATTCCGAATAGACGAATATGCGAACACGGTATCAGGATAGAATGAAAAGCGAACCTCGACGCGTACGGAAAATCAGTAGAGTAAATTCAGGCAAATAACGTTCAAAAGGTCAGGCAAGAAACGAAAGACGCGAAAACGTAAAAACGTGGCGAAGAACGAACGAAAAATTCCTATCGCGAAGCGAGAAACAGCGTAAAGAAAGCAATGGCGGAAAAGTGAAGGGACGTAGGAACACGTGCGGGCGTGCAAGAAGCCACGAAAGGCACCGTTTGAAATCGCGCGCGCGTCAACTCGGTTTCGAAACCTACGCAGGGGCGAACGCAAAATGGCGGACGTCCAACAGGGCCTCACCCGAGCGGAATACAAGTCCAAGAGGGTGGACAAGCACATAATAATTACGAATAGCCATCGAGTTAACTGTAAACAATAATAGCAATAGAAGCGGAAACCACGCTAATCTTGTTCTCTTTTCTCACGTGCAATTCCACCCACGACAGACAAAGTATAAAGCATCGGCCGCGATCGCGATCGGGAATAGATAGATCGACAACCGCAGCAATGCAACCCGCGTTCAATGCACGCGCTGCTCAACGGAAAACAAATCCGCAAAACAGCAGTGAACAATAGAACGAGGGAATTTACACAGCAAGAGTGCACGCGAGCTGGACGCAAGTTGAAAATCACAACTAAGCGATCCAGCACGAGTGACTCGCTGACCCCCCGAGCCCTAGAAAATTAAAAATAGCAATCGCGAGGAAGGGACCAATTGCATGCCGAAACCAACAATTTCTTCCAGTAACAATACCGCAACGTCGCGCGCGGAAACCGACGAGCAGACAACCATCCGTAGTCCGCTCGCTCGCTTCGCGAGCTCGCGGTTGTACGAATAATTATAAATACTATCGAACAACGTTGCACGATTATTGTTAAACAAATAGAATTTACAGATTCGCGTACCATAATTTAGACTGAATACTAGCTCGACGACTATAAGTAATTTCGCGACAGAATAACCACCCTTAAGGTGACTGAAGAATTTACACTTCTTTTCAATTGAAAATTCAAGCTTGCTAGCACGCATGAACAGTCGATCGCGCATTAAACTCGCGGCGGGCAGACAGTCTTCCGTAGTCCGCTCGCTCGCTTCGCGAGCTCGCGGTTGTACGAATAATTATAAATATTATCGAACAACGTTGCACGATTATTGCTAAACAATTAGATTTCCAGACTCGCGTATCATAACTTAGATTGAACACTAGCTCGACGACTATAAATAATTTCGCGCCAGAACAACCACCCTTAAGGTGACTGAAAAATTTTCACTTCCTTTCAATTGAAAATTCAAGCTTGCTAGCACGCATGAACAGTCGATCGCGCATTAAACTCGCGGCGGGCAGACAGTCTTCCGTAGTCCGCTCGCTCGCTTCGCGAGCTCGCGGTTGTACGAATAATTATAAATATTATCGAACAACGTTGCACGATTATTGTTAAACAAATAGAATTTCCAGATTCGCGTATCACAATTTAGATCGAACACTAGCTCGACGACTATAAATAATTTCGCGCCAGAACAACCACCCTTAAGGTGACTGAAAAATTTTCACTTCCTTTCAATTGAAAATTCAAGCTTGCTAGTACGCATGAACAGTCGATCGCGCATTAAACTCGCGGCGGGCAGACAGTCTTCCGCAGTCCGCTCGCTCGCTTCGCGAGCTCGCGGTTATACGAATAATTATAAATACTATCGAACAACGTTGCACGATTATTGTTAAACAAATAGAATTTCCAGATTCGCGTACCATAATTTAGACTGAATACTAGCTCGACGACTATAAGTAATTTCGCGACAGAATAACCACCCTTAAGGTGACTGAAGAATTTTCACTTCTTTTCAATTGAAAAATTCAAGCTTGCTAGCACGCACGAACAGTCGATCGCGCATTAAACTCGCGGCGGGCAGACAGTCTTCCGCAGTCCGCTCGCTCGCTTCGCGAGCTCGCGGTTATACGAATAATTATAAATACTATCGAACAACGTTGCACGATTATTGTTAAACAAATAGAATTTCCAGATTCGCGTACCATAATTTAGACTGAATACTAGCTCGACGACTATAAGTAATTTCGCGACAGAATAACCACCCTTAAGGTGACTGAAGAATTTTCACTTCTTTTCAATTGAAAAATTCAAGCTTGCTAGCACGCACGAACAGTCGATCGCGCATTAAACTCGCGGCGGGCAGACAGTCTTCCGTAGTCCGCTCGCTCGCTCCGCGAGCTCGCGGTTGTACGAATAATTATAAATACTATCGAACAACGTTGCACGATTATTGTTAAACAAATGGAATTTCCAGATTCGCGTACCATAATTTAGACTGAATACTAGCTCGACGACTATAAGTAATTTCGCGACAGAATAACCACCCTTAAGGTGACTGGAAAATTTTCACTTCTTTTCAATTGAAAATCCAAGCTTGCTAGTACGCATGAACAGTCGATCGCGCATTAAACTCGCGGCGGGCAGACAGTCTTCCGTAGTCCGCTCGCTCGCTTCGCGAGCTCGCGGTTGTACGAATAATTATAAATATTATCGAACAACGTTGCACGATTATTGTTAAACAAATAGAATTTCCAGATTCGCGTATCACAATTTAGATCGAACACTAGCTCGACGACTATAAATAATTTCGCGCCAGAACAACCACCCTTAAGGTGACTGAAAAATTTTCACTTCTTCTCAATTGAAAATTCAAGCTTGCTAGTACGCATGAACAGTCGATCGCGCATTAAACTCGCGGCGGGCAGACAGTCTTCCGTAGTCCGCTCGCTCGCTCCGCGAGCTCGCGGTTGTACGAATAATTACAAATGTTATCGAGCAACGTTGCACGATTAATTGTAAACAACTAGATTTCCAGATTCGCGTACCATAATTCAGATTGAATACTAGCTCGACGATTACAAACAAATTCGCGTCAGAATAACCACCCTTAAGGTGACTGAAAAAATTTTCACTTCTTTTCAATTGAAAATTCAAGCTGCTAGTACGCATGAACAGTCGATCGCGCATTAAACTCGCGGCGGGCAGACAGTCTTCCGTAGTCCGCTCGCTCGCTCCGCTCGCTCGCGGTTGTACGAATAACTACAAATATTATCGAACAACGTTGCACGATTAGTTGTAAACAATTAGATTTACAGATTCGCGTACCATAATTTAGATCGAACACTAGCTCGACAACTATAAGTAACTTCGCGACAGAATAACCACCCTTAAGGTGACTGAAAAATTTTCACTTCTGTTCAACTGAAAATTCAAGCTTGCTAGTACGCATGAACAGTCGATCGCGCATTAAACTCGCGGCGGGCAGACAGTCTTCCGTAGTCCGCTCGCTCGCTCCGCGAGCTCGCGGTTATACGAATAATTACAAATATTATCGAACAACGTTGCACGATTATTGTTAAACAATTAGATTTTCAGATTCGCGTATCATAACTTAGATCGAACACTAGCTCGACGACTATAAGTAATTTCGCGACAGAATAACCACCCTTAAGGTGACTGAAAAATTTTCACTTCTGTTCAATTGAAAATTCGAGCCTGCTAGTACGCATGAACAGTCGATCGCGCATTAAACTCGCGACGGGCAGACAGTCCTCCGTAGTCCGCTCGCTCGCTTCGCGAGCTCGCGGTTGTACGAATAATTATAAATATTATCGAACAACGTTGCACGATTATTGTTAAACAATTAGATTTCCAGATTCGCGTACCATAACCTAGATCGAACACTAGCTCGACGACTATAAGAAATTTCGCGACAGAATAACCACCCTTAAGGTGACTGAAAAATTTTCACTTCTTTTCAATTGAAAATTCAAGCTTGCTAGTACGCATGAACAGTCGATCGTGCATTAAACTCGCGGCGGGCAGACAGTCTTCCGTAGTCCGCTCGCTCGCTTCGCGAGCTCGCAGGTGCAAAATGCACATAAAGCGAGCAGCAACAAAAACAAGAGCCTAACCGAGACGCGAAAGCCAAACCCCAACCCACCAAAATAGCCCACCCACCCACCCCAAACAATCAAACACCCACCCAAAACATACAAACACACACACACACACAGCAGAAGCACGAAACAAAGCAGGAAAAGGAGAAAGAGGAAACAACGGGTGACTACACCCGTAAGGAAAAGGGGACGGAAAAGGAATAAGGCGAAGCAAACACCAAAACGGAAAAACCCCTCAGCACACGACCAAATCCCAAAATCCTAACCCACCCCCTCCTCCTCCCCCAAAGAAAGGGGAAAAAGAAAAACCCTCCCAATCAACCATAAATCAAATATGTTACAGAAACGGAAACGAAACCAGGAACCATGGATTTCAAAGGTATACAGCTAGGAGAAGATATTCAAATAGTAGAGCGGAAAGGAGAAAGAGAATCCAAGGGAAAAACGACGACAAAAACGCCGAGAATCATCTCCGCAAGGGACTTAAATGAGAGCAGCAACAGCAGCAAAACAAGAGCCCAGAAGGAACAGCCGGGCACCTCAGCGACAACCACGGGAGAAGGCAGCGGAAACAACAACAGGCGAAGGGAAGAGGCGGACCCGATAGATCCGCTGACCATCGCTATAGTAAAGGAGGGATACCCGGCAAAGGGATTAGATCTAGTCCGCGAAGAAGTAACGGCGATGTGGGCTAGCGTGGCGGAATACGCGCTCCATAAAAGGAGACCTATAAAATTCAAGAGATGGGGGATTAAAGCGGGGGGAGTAATAATGACGGCTAGGGAAGACGCGGCTATAAGCAATTTAAAAATGGCTTTCAAAGAAATAGTTTTCGACTTCGAACCCAAGAAGTTGACAGTAATAGATGTAAATAAACTCAACGTAACGGTACGTGCCACGCTCTATGTGAGCAACAGACTTATAAAGCTTGAAGTTATCCTTGGCCATCTAGAGAGAGACTACGAGCCGCTGTCAGCCACTACGTGGCAACTAAAAAGAAAAGAAAGACTCACGGAAAAGGGCAAGGAGTTCACTCTAGAACTTCCCGAAACCGAATACAATTACATTAAAGGCAAAGGGGGGAAAATCAGTATAATGGGGGGCGCGATAATTCTCACCGTCACGAAGAAATCGTGAACACGCTCGCTAGCCCACATAGCCGCACAGCACACGCCCCCACCCACTAACTATCACAAACTCGAAACGCGACGGTCAAACAAGCGGAATGCGTGCGGCACTCCACTCTTACAGCGTCTAGAAACCTAAAATGTATCCAACCTTACTTTAATCTATTATTACCTTAGTACTTAAATCACTAGAGAACACGCACAAATAAAAGATAAATATCTTCATATTCCGACCTCCACAACTTTTTTTTTTTTTTTTTTTCAATAGTCAGTAGAGACACCTTACACCTAACCTCCCCTTCCGTACGTCACTATCGCGAGTGTCCGACGATCCTAGACTACAATACATGTACTACAAACAACTTACATACAAATAAAAGATTAATCATATATACATACAACCTAACGTCAACAGACGACAAATTATTACTAACACCCTCCCCTAGCCATAAGCGAGAGAAATACAAGGTATAAAGCGTCCATGGAACCAAGGCAGAAGGAATTAGAAACGGAACCCCGCATGAGGCACACACCAAATTCACATACGAATAAAAGAATAAAATATATACATCCAAACCTAACAAATTATTACCAACACCCTCCCCCAGCCATAAGCAAAGAAGTACAAGGCACGAGGCATCAACGGAACTGAGACAAAAGGAACTAGAAACGGAACCTCGCATGAGGCACACACAACATACACGACACATAGATCACACTCATCCCTAGTAGCACAAAACATTGTATACACATTCATATAATATTAAAAAGAGATTCAATCTTTTTTTTAATGTTCAAATATTCATACAATATTTATTTTATATTAAGTAACGAATATTATTTTGTGAATATGGAGGAAGTGCCTATTTCATGTTACGAGAGGAATATCTATTTCTAAATATTAAATGAATCTATATTTCATGTTAGAAATAGAATATCCTTTCCTAATATACATATAATATTTATTTCATATTATGAAGGAAATATTTCTTCACATTATAAAACGAATTTCTATTTAATATTAAAAATAGAATAATTTTTCCTAATATACAAATAATATTTCTATTTCATACCATGAAAAAAAAAAAAAAAAATATATATTTTTTTCTCATAAAATGAACCTATATGTAATATTAGAAATAGAGATTTTTAAGTATCTTGAAAACAAGATAATTTAATAATTTTTTGCTATGGTAACCATTTTTTATACAGAATAAACAGTGAAATCGATAAGTACAACAGAAAATAGGCATTTCTACTTAAAGAAATGATGCACAAAAAAAAAAAAAAAATCTATGGGCCTACGAATGTAGCATTCCCCGAACCATTAATCTTTCTAACTGTATAAAAAAAAATTTCTGTATTTTCAATAAACCCCTTTCGAAGACGAAGATAAATATTCCCTCGAGCAGTGCACAGAAAGTAGTTCCTAATTTTTGTTATAACTTTTTCTTAAATTTGAAGATTTAATTGAACGTTATCCAAATATGAGTTTCACGTTTTTCAATTATTTACTTTATGTTTTTTAAATATGTAATTTATATTCTCTGAATATTTAGCTTATATTTTCTGAACATTGAATTTGCATTTCTTGCATGTGTATAGAATATTCGGATCTAATATTTTTCTCATATGAAAAAAAGTGTGGCTTAAAAAAAAAAAAAAATGTTTTTTCAATATTTGAAAAAACATGTATCCAACGTTTTTGTGCTACTGGGGATTAGTCCAATACACAGAGGGGCACAAAGCGAACAGGGGATAGCCAACCACAACGGCCAAACAGCACGACACATAGATGCAGACCCACCCTAAGCGAACAGACCCCCCCCTCCAAAAACAATACCGAACAATCACACGGATCGCGAACATCAGAATAAAAACTAGGACCAGAACAGGAAAGAAAAAGGGTTAGTAACAAATAAACGCATACAAAATCGCCGACCAACCAAAGCCCATCCTACCCCAACCCCAAACGCAGACCACCAAAGAAGGAGGAAAAAGATAGGGAACATACAAAGGAAAAGAAATATAAATAAATAAATAAATAAGTAAATAAACAATAACCACAACCAACCCAACCCCTCAAAACCCCAACCAATCCTCCCAGAAGCAACACAGCACATCGGAGCCAGAAAAAGCCAACACACAAGGTAAGTGCAATACAAGCAGCACTAAATCAAGGTAACCGGTCACCCCCCAATCATAAATCGACGCCCGCTGTAAACTAACACCGTGTCGGTCAGAGAAAACAACAAACTAGACACAGCCAACGGGAACAACCGCCGCGATAACACAAATAGACCCAAAAACATTAGAATCGCCCAAAATCTCGATAACCAGTCCTGCGAAACCCCCATAAACCGACCTCGGGGCAACCGCACCACAAGCGAGGTGTTCGGATCGGCACCCGACGGGCCACCCAAGGAGGAAAGACCCTGACAAAGACAACACGTCCGACCTCGCTCCGCCATAACCCTCCACGTCGCGTTCGGGATGCCCATCGACGATCGAGCCTAAGAAACCGACCAAACCGCGTCGTGCCCAACAAAGACGTCCAACCAAAGGAAAACCGAAGGCGGAAAGAGGAAAGTCCCTTAGAATATCGACGACCGAGACCATAGGGGACCCTGGCAACAGCACACGGACCCCTAAAACAAATCGGAAATAAGATAGTAGGGAAAAGAAAAACAGAAAAACGCCCAGCCACGCGAATCCCACCCTGCACTGCCCCTCCCCATTTTCGGCCGTCGCCCAGGGCCCTAACGAGACGAGACAGAATAAATAGAGAAAACCACCCCAACACACCGCGACACGCACAGAAAGCGAACGATAGACTTGCAATTCGAAAAGCAGCAACCACCAGGAAGGGAAGGAAAAACCCAGCAACGTAAACATCATACACCCCCCCACTCGCTAGAACACGAAAGCAAAAGAAACGACCCAGAACATCACAGCGCCGCGGCCCACAACCCAAGTCCCAACAATCATAAAGGGGACGCACCCCCAAAAAAACGAACCGAGCGAACCTGAAACAACAACCAATCCAAGCATGCTATACCCTATCCCAAAACCAAAAACCAAAAAAAAAAAAAGAGAAGAGTAACCCGAGACGCTCACCATAAATAAAAGAATAAAGGAATGAGCACCCCCGACCACATCCCTAATATCCCAACCCCACACCAACTAACTAGCTCATCCACAGGTTGGTCGCATAACCACAACACTGAGCAACCGGAACGAGAAAGGGTGGTGACACAATCCCCTCTGTCACCAACACAGGATCGACCGGGACCAACCAACACAGAGCAACACAGCAACTCCAGACCGAAGGAAAAAAAAAAAAAAAAAAAAACACACAACACACAAAGCAACAAACAAACAAACAAACAAACACACAAGGAAACAAAAAGGAAACAAAAAGGAAACAAAAAGGGAACAAAAAAAAAGGGAAAAAAAAGAGGAAAAAAAAGAAAAAAGAGAGAGGAGAGAGAGGCAGGGAAGCAGGGAAAGAAAAAAAAGAAAAAAAAAAAAATGAAGATAATACAGGTAAATCTCCACCACGCGGCCGGGGCAGCAGCCCTACTGGCCAAAAAATTCAGCGAAGAAGCATTCGATGTGGCATTGATCCAGGAACCCTGGGTCAGTCGCAAAGGCATAAGAGGCATGAACGGGATTGGAACTATCCACTCAAACAAAGTAAACGAGGAAACGAGAACCTGCGTGATAACGAGAAGGAACGTAACGGGGACTCTAATGACCCAATTCACAGACAACTCGATAACAACCGTATCGATACAAGTAGGAAAAGGAAACGAGTACAAAGAAATACTAGTAGTGTCGCTGTACCTACATCACGAGGGAAGAGACATCCCGGGCAGAAAATGCGCGGAAATGGTAGAATGGGCAAGCAGAAACGACGTCCCTGTGATAATAGGGGCGGACGCGAACGCCAGAAACAGGCACTGGGGAAGCACGGACACCAACCGGAGAGGAGTGATCCTTATGGATTACATAGTAAACGCGGGGCTGCACATAGCCAACTACGGAAACAGACCGACGTACGTCACAAAGAACAGGAAAGAGGTTCTGGACATAACAATATGTTCAGAATCGATAATAGACAAATTCTACAAATGGAAGGTACTGGACGAGATTAACGGCTCGGACCACAACTCGATAGAATACAGACTGAGATGGGACTGCCAAACGGAAACAGAGGAAAGAAGGAGTGTGATCAACACAGATTGGGACAAATTCAAGGCGCTAAACAGGGAATCGGTAAAAACACTGGTAGGAAAATACGGGAACGCAGCGGAGATAGACGCGTATGCGGAAAGCATCGCGACAACGATAAGAGCAAACTGGGAAGATGCGACGGAGGCAACTCCGACGACAGGAAGAAGGAAGGTAAAATGGTGGAACAAAAAACTAGAAAAGAAGAAGGAAACGGTAAAAATTTGCAAACAAAGATGGAGGAGGGCCAAACCAAGGAACAAGGCCAAGAAATGGGCAGCCTATAAAAAGGAATGCAAAAACTTTAGATACGAGATAATGAAAAGTAGAAGGGAATGCTGGAAGAAATTCACCAAGTCGATCGAGAAAACCTCGATAGCGGCCAGAATCACGCAGACTCTGCTGAAATGCGGAGGCGCCAACATGGGAGCGATAAGAAAGGGAAACACCCTACTACACAGGAACGACGAAATAATGGAGCAACTGCTGGAGACCCACTTCCCCGGGTTCACCAGAGACACGGGGGGAGGGGCCGAGGCCGCCGAGGAAGAAGGGAACAACGGAACCACCAACAACAACGGCAACAACAACAACAACGAGGTACAACCGAACTGGAGGCTGGCGAATCAAATCGCCAACCCCAGCAGGGTTAAATGGGCCCTGTCGGTCTTCAGCCCGGACAAGGCTCCAGGGCTGGACAAACTGAGCCCGCGAATCATAAGTAGATCGCAAAACCAATATGGACAGGCCATAACCAACCTGATAAAGGCAAGCATCGCTACGGGGCACATCCCGGAAGCGTGGACGGTAACAAAGGTAGTATTCCTACCAAAACCTGGAAAAACGGATCTGACGGTACCAAAGGCATACCGACCGATATGCCTGACATCGTTTCTGCTGAAAACAGCAGAAAAACTGATAGACAGGCATCTCAAATGCACCACGCTGAAGGAAAGGGAACTGTTCGAAGGGCAACACGCCTATAGAACGGGACACTCGACGGAAGTCGCCCTACACAGGGTATTGAACGAAGCCGAAAAGGCACGAGTAAACAAGGAACATGCCATGGCATGCTTCATGGACATCGAGGGGGCATTCAACATGACCCCGATCGATGCCATGGATCAAGCGATGGAAGACTTCAACGTGGAACCAAACATCAGGGCATGGATAATGAACATGCTGGAGAACCGGAGAATCAAGGCGTACAGAGGGGACGCCGAGGTAGAAGGCAAGGTAAAAAGGGGCACCCCACAGGGGGGGATACTCTCCCCGCTGCTGTGGTGCATGGCGCTGGACTCGCTCCTACGCGCACTGGAGGAAACAGGAGCCACGATAGTGGCCTACGCCGACGACGTGGCCATCGTGAGCAGAGACAAGGACAGACGGAAATGCGTGGAAACGATACAAACGGCACTGAACATAACGGAAGTCTGGTGCGAAACGGTAGGACTGTCGGTTCACCCCGAGAAAACAGAGGTAATGGAATTCACCAGGACGACCCTGTACCCGGTGGACAGCGGACTGTGCTACAAGGGCACGCCGTTGCAACTGAAAGAGAAGGTAAAGTATCTGGGAATAACCATAAACAGGAAACTGATGTGGAGACCACACATCAAAGGCAAGGTAGACGCGGCAAAAGGGAACATAATGATGCTGAGCAGAGCGGTAGGCGCAACCTGGGGGCTGACACCGTACATCCTGAGGTGGATTTACAAGGCGATCGTGGTGCCGAGGGTAACGTACGGAGCGGCAATCTGGTGGAAGGGAACGGACCTGGCAACGGTCAAGGGCTGGCTGGACAGAATGCAAGGAATGGCGAACAGGAGAATTCTGGGATGCGTGGGAAACACACCGAACAAGACCATGGAAATTCTAGCGGACATACAACCGCTGGACATAAAGATAAAAGAAATAGCGCTGAAAACAGCATACAGACTGATATGCTGGAACAAATGGGAAGACCTGGGCTACGGCCACTCGAACATCATCGAGTACATAGGGAAACGGGACAACAGGGAACTCATCACCCTGAGCCAGCTACCCAAGGACACGGACGAGAGAAGATACCTGGACAGCAAGCTGTACAAAACGGAGATAAGGGAAAGGGACAACTGGAAGAAAGGAATACCGAGGGACCTGAAGGAAACGGCACTCTGGTACACAGACGGATCGAGGAAGAACGAGCTGACAGGCGCAGCTTGGACGAACAACAGGGACAGACACTTCTATGTCAAACTCGGAGAACACCCCACGGTGTATCAGGCGGAACTGCTGGCCATAAAGTTATGCGCCCTAGAAATCATAAACAAAGGGGAAGACAAAAGAGAAATCACGATCTGCACAGACAGCCAAGCGGCCATCAAAAGCCTGCAACAGCTGGAATGCAGATCCAGACTGCTATGGGAGGCACACGACACGCTGAATCAGCTGGTCAAAAAGGGAAAAACGGTAAGGATAACCTGGATACCAGGTCACTCGGGACTGGAGGGAAACGAGAAAGCGGACGAACTGGCCAACAAAGGATCAGACTCGCCTCCGGAGGAACCACAACAGTGGGTTGGCCTGCCAGACGCCAATTACAACCTCCTGGTAAGAAGGTGGGCGGAGGAAAGATCGGCGGAAAAATGGAGGACATCCACAGGGCTGGAACACAGCAAAAGGTTCCTGGGGGTGGATGAATGGCCGGCCAAAAGGGTCAGGGGCATCATCGACCTAAACAGGAAGGATCTGAGAAGAATGGTAGAGACGGTCACGGGAATATGCCCGCTGAACAAACACCTCGCGAAACTGGGAAGAGCAGACACGAGCGTATGCTCGCTATGCAACGATAAGGAAGAAACCCCCGAGCACATAGTCACGGAATGCGAGGCAATAACGAGGAAAAGAAGGGCAATCCTGGAAGACAGTACTATCGAGGGCGACGTACTAAAAATGGTAGAATGGAAGAAACTGAAACGGTTCATGGAGGAAATAGATCCATGGAAAGAATAGAGGAAAAAAAAAGGAAAGAAAAAAAAAAAAGAGGAAAAAAGGAAACAGGAAGCAAGCAAGGAAGGTTATGTTACGGCGACAAACTGAGACTACTTATGTAATCGATGATGGACCCCCACGCCAAAACCTGCCTGCTTGCGACCGAATCACGGAAAAAAAAAAAAAAAGAAAGGAGAAAAGGAAAGAAAGAGTAAAACACAGGAAAATGATAGAGATCAAAACGACAGCACAGGAGGAACTGCACACAAAGAGGCCAAAGAAAACAAAAAAAAAAGAAGGCGGAAGCAAAATCAAACATTCAAGAAACAATGGTAAAGGTCGAAAAGACCCAGATTAAACAAAGGAAATGAAATGAAATGAAAAAGAAAACAGGACACAAGAATAACAAAAGACAGCAAGAAGACCGGAACAACAACACAAAGACGCGAAAGGAAAAAAAAAAGAGGAGAAACCACTGGAAAACAAAGTACCAACACCCACACTCAAAGAAAACAAAAAGAAAGGAAAAAAAAGAGAGAAGAAAGCAAATCAGGAAAAGACACCCAAACAACTGAGAGAAGGTAACACACAAAAGAAACCCAAAACACGGAAGCCGAGTAACCAAGAAAAAAAGAAGACAGCCCAAGAAACCCGGATCCAAAAGAGAAAAGAGTAAGAAAGGAGGCCAAACAAAATCACAAAGAAACAGAAGCAGCGACACGAAAGCACGGAAAACGCACAAAATGGGAAACAACGAAGGAAACGATGAAGGAAAATAGGGAAACCAACAACACGAGAAGGAACAACCCACAAGAAAGGCGATCCTAAAAGGCACACGCGAAGGACAACAGATCCGAAAAGACACACAGTCGGACTCCAACCCCGACGGACTAACCGAACAGAGAGAACAAAAACAGCACGGGAGAACGTGGACACAAAATCCACAAAGGGAAACACAAACCTAGAAAATCCGGGACACACTCCCAAAAGAACAAGAACACAAGAAGATTTAGCACACAGAAAACAAACTCGAAGAGACCAAGCGAACCAGGAATAAGCAGACAAGGGAACCAATTAGTGGAAAACCAATAGCGGAACCACCAATAGCGGAACTCCTCCACGGAGACTAGACTCGCAAGAGCGACAAAGGAACACCACCAACAGACAGAAAGACACACAAAAGGGAAACAGCGACCACACGATAAACAGGGGGAAGTCCCCCACGAGGCAAAGCAAACAATCAAGTTCGGTAGAAAGACAACAAAATCAAACGGACCAAACGAGAACGGAACGAACAGACCAGGAATCAACCAGAGGAAAACCAATAGCGGAACTCCACCACGGAGACCAGACTCGTAAAGAGCGACAAAAGAACAACACCATCAGTAGTCACACAAAAGGGAAGCAACGACCACAAGATCAAACAGGGGAAAGTCCCCCACGAGGCAGCAACAATAGAGAAACCCGGGACACACTCCCAAAGGAAGGCACAACACCAGGAATTACAACTCAAGCACAACAACCCGAACGGACCAAACGCACAAGGAATAAGCAAATAAGGAAAATCAATTAGAGGAAAGCCAATAGCGGAACCCCCAATAGCGGAACCACCAATAGCGGAATCTCACACGCAAACAGAGGAAGTCGAACACGGGTGACAAACCTGAATGGGCGACGACCGGATCCAATCCGGCCGAAACCCGGGGACGATGGTCACGTCCAAACTCTTCCAGCCATGGATCCTAGTGCGTTTCTCGAGCCCTCCACAACCCCAACTCGCGGTAGGCTCGGCAAGGAATGACCGAATGGAAGCGATATCCCGGCTGACGCCGGGATTTCGCCGAAGTCGGATCGGACCCCAAGTAGATGTATGCCAACCGGTGTGAAAGGTTTCCGATGGCGACAACCGGATGGAGACGATGTTCGGGTCGACGACCAGAACTTCGTCAAAGTCGGATTGAACCCGGAGGACTCTGGACGCATACGGTAGCATATAAAGCCATCCCAACGTTTCTATTGACACGCGGACCCTTGCTTTGATGCCCCATATATATACGTAGAGTCGTAGCTCAGGACCTATCCTAACCTAGGGGTGGGAGTGGGTAAGTTCCGGAGAGCCGGGACAGCTTAGGGACGGGACGTCAAACTCGAGAACGCACGACATGGATCCACGGTGTAGTTGGGGGGGGGGCCAAACACGGGCAGGCCAGGCAAACCTGCATGATCTGAAGGTGAGAAGGTCCGACGTACGCTCCGAGCCGTAAAACGCTCAAAAATCCATTTATGCTTAGGTAGAATGGCCTTCTCATCAATGATGATCGCACCCTGATTAGTAGATTGACGCTCTGAAAGTTGCCCGGGCTATAAAAAGCAGAGCGGCTTTCGAACGCAGTGGCTATTCGCAACCCCTCTGGGGCCGAGGACCGGTTACCGCCATATGAAATCGGCTGTGCTGCTGATGTGCGAACCGGCGAGGGCAACCGACTGCCCTCGCCCCGGTCAGACTCTTTACTACTACTACTACTACTACTAGGATAGGGTTAGGATAGGGTTAGGATAGGGTTATCGCGGGGCTATAAGGCCGGAGAGGATTCGGAGTGGGTGTGGGAATGACCTCGAGGACTTCGTGTGCCTCTTGGAAATCCCCCGCATCCATGATGAAACTTCGATGGAACTGATGTTCTCCTGAACTGGATACTTACCTGTTTACTTACCTTCGGTGAGTTCTCGGGAGAGAGGTCCAGGGTGGAGAATTTCGGTGAAGTTGAGGGTCCTCTTTGGTCAAAATCCTCCTACTCCACCTCCTCGTGGTGGCCCCGGGACTCTGTGGAGGCTTCGGCTGAAACAGAGTGCGAACGGAGTAGGCAGGTGCTTGGGATGGCTTTTTCGGTATGGGACTTGGGCAAGTAGGTGTTCTATTGGTGTCGGCGAGCCGCAAATCGTGCGTTTTTTCAGCTCTGGACAACGATAGAAAACACGTTTACGGTGCAGGGGGTAGGATACCCAGTACCGGCGTAGGGGGGGTGGGCGAGCGGGCCCCCCCTATGTCGTCATCATGCGACCGCGAGTCCGCAGACGTGAGCCATCTGGCGTCTGGGAATGTAACGATTACAGGTGAAGACCCCCTAGGGGGTGACACGACTAGGCTATCGTCCCAGGAGATGATTTCGGGTTTTAGGGGGGACAGTAGCGATCCTGCCTCGGGCGCGGATATTTTCAGCCCGAGGCCACGGATTGCTAGGAGTCCGCCCGCTGTGGAGGGAGCGGGAGGGGGTAATCCCCCTCCCCCCCCTCCGCACGTCTTCGAGGTCCCCGTCGTACCGAAGGGGCCGAAAGGGACTAAGGGGGAAAAACCCCGGAAAGTCCCGAAGGCCCCGAAGGCGACGAGGACGACGAAGGGGACTACCCCCGAGGGACCGGTTGGACCCGTTAACCCCGATGGGGAGGGGCCAAGAACGAGATCCAGGGAGAGGAGGACCGGGGGGGTTCCCGGTAGCGACACTCTCCTGGACGCTCTTGGTCTCCCCCCGTTGGGGATGGAGGGTGGGGACCTGGTCCCTCTGGGTGGGGACCAGAGTGGGGAAGCCAGCCGAGCTGGTTCACAGGCCGGCAGCGAGGAGCTCAGCCGTCCGGGTTCGGCCGCAGGGTCGGTCAACCTGATCGGCGAGCTCCCGTACGGTGGCCAGGACGATGCCAGCTCGGTGGCTTCATTGGGTTCAACGTCCTCCACCAGGGGGAAGAGGCAGAGGTCGCCGACCCAACCGGCGCCCCGCGTGAAGGACAAGCGGCAGAGGGTCTATGACCCCTCCCCATCCGTGGAGGAACAGCGGGGGGAGCTGAGGTGCCTCCGTCCCGGGGAGATCATGGAGAAGGCGCGGGTGTTTCAGGAGCGCGTGGAGGAGGTCGTCAAGGTGTCCAAAAACCTTAAGGGCGGCTTCGTCCGCGACCTCCGGGATGCCGCGCGCATCCTGTTCGCCTGCGTGAAGGAGGTTGTCCTCAGGGGGGAGGGTACCCCCGGAATCCAGCCTCCCCCACGGGCGCCGGGGGACCTCGATGGCCAGTCCTCCGCCTTGGTAAGGAGGATGAGGGCCGAGAATGCAGATCTGAGGGCCCAGATCGAGGACATGAGGAGGGAGATGGAGACAACCCGGTCGTCCATGGAGGAGATGAGGGAGCAGATCGGGCGTGAGGGAGGCCACCGCGTGCACCCCCCCGCCGGATCTCACCATCCGCTCCCCAAGGGACAGGGAACACCCCCGAGGGTGTCTCCACCTCCCTCCACCGGGCCTGGTTATGGGGCGGCGCCCGCACCAGGGGAGGCGCCTTCCGCTGGGGGGAATACGAACCTGCTGGCACAGATCGGGGCTCTGATCGACGACAAACTGTCGGCATTCAGAGAAGAGCTCCGTCTGCAGCCGGCCGGTCGGATCCCTCCCCCAGGGACGGAAAACGCCGGATCTGCGAGGGGGGCGGGGTATCACCAGGCTGGGGAGCCTGGGCACCACGCCCCCGTCGCACAACCGACGCCCCTTCCCCTTCTTCCACCCCCCCACTTCAGGAGGGGGGCAAGAAGAAGGGAAAGAAGAAAAAGAAGAAGGGGAAGGGGGGACAGAACCCCCCCCCTCCCCCTCCCCCTCTGGTGTCCCCGTTCGCCGCGCACGCGCCGCACGGTCCCTCCCCCCCGTACCCCTGCTCCCTCCCCCTCCCCGCGGAGACGTGGTCAAGGGTTGTGGGACGGAGGGAGAGACGGGCCGCCCCGCCCGGGCAGCCCCCGCCGCCACCTACCCCCGCCCCGAAGGGCAAGAGGGTCGGGGCGACAGCGAAGAAGGCCGCACCCCGCGTGATGGTGCCCCCCCGTTCGGCCGCGGTTACGGTCACGTTGAACGAGGGGGCGAAAACCACCTACGCGGAGGCTCTTCAGGTCGCGCGAAAGGCGTTCGACCTGAAGGCGGTGGACATTGACGCCGGCCATTGGAGACGGGCAGTCAACGGCGGCCTTATCCTAGAGGTCGCCGGGGCCGAGAGCGCCCGTAAGGCGGACGCTCTGGCGGCCCGAATGTCCACCGCCCTGGCGGGGTTGGAGCTGAAGGTGTCGAGGCCGGTAAAGAAGGCGGAATTCCGCCTTACCGGCCTCGACATCTCCGTAACCCCCCAGGAGGTCGTTGCGGCGGTGTCGGCGGTGGGGGGCTGCACCCCCGAAGAGGTTCGGATTGGGGAAATAAAGGTCCCCCCCAACGGCCTCGGGAGTGTCTGGGTGCAGTGCCCCGCGGTGGCGGCGCGTGCTGCCGAGAAGGCGGGCCGCATCCGGGTGGGATGGGCCTTCGCCCAAGTGGCGGTGCTGGCAGCCCGACCGCTGCAGTGCTTCCGCTGCCTAGCCCTAGGGCATGTTCGGCAGCGGTGCACTGCAGCGATCGATAGATCGGGCCACTGCTACCGGTGCGGAGACCCGTCCCACAGGGCGGCGAAATGCACGGCCGTCCCACATTGCGTGGTCTGCGCCTCGGTGGGACGGCCGGCGGGACACAGGGCGGGGAGTAAGGCGTGCGCCCCGCCTACAAAGCCCAAAAAGGGTAAGAAGGGGGCGGGGAGTGTGGTCCCGCCCCCTTCCGGCGGAAGAGGAGAGGAGGGAGAAGTTAGACCCTCCCCCACCTCCCCTCTTCCCGAGAGTATGGAGGTGGACCCGGAGATAGCGGCTGGGGGGGGGGGTACCGTTCACCCACCCCCCGCCGCGCCCGGGCCGTCGATGGAACCCCCGACTAGCGCCTAAATGGCGCAGTCGAGGGGCCCTCGACGGATACTCCAGGCCAACCTCAACCACGCCCGACAGGCGCAGGACCACTTCGTCCAGTCCCTGTCGGAGCTCGAGGTTGGCCTGGCAGTAGCTACTGAGCCCTACAGGGTCCCCGTGAACCATCCACACTGGTTCGGGGACCTGGAGGGCTCGGTAGCAATTTGGTACCGTGACGAGGTCACGGGGCCCCCCTGTACCGAGGTCGATCGGGACAGGGGGGTGGTGTTGGTAAAATGGTGAAGGTTCTTAGTCGCCGGGTGCTACAATTCGCCGAATTCCAGCCCCGCCGAACTCGGTGTGTTTTTGGACCGACTGGGGACCATGTTGGTCCCGTATGTAGCCGGTCCAGTGCTGGTCCTGGGGGACCTCAATGCGAGGTCTACCGACTGGGGGGACTCCAGGACCAGCCACCGAGGCGGGGTTTTGGCGGATTGGGCGGAGGGTCAGCAGCTCCGGTTTCTCAACCGGGGCTCGACCCCCACGTGCGTGAGGTGGAACGGCTGTTCGGTGGTCGACGTATCGTTGGCTACCGCCGTCGCCTCGCGCCGGGTATCCGACTGGCGGGTATGGGAGGGAGAGACCCTCTCAGACCACGCCTACATTTTGATGAATGTAGGCGTGGTCCATGACCCGCCCTCGGATACGCCCAATCGTAGCACCCAGGTAGCGCCACGTTGGGCGCTATCGCGACTAAACGAGGACCTTTTGAAGGCCGTCTGCATCGGTGCCGCCTGGCCGGAGGCCAGGGAGCGCGGAGCGGAGGAGGGGGCGGAGTGGATCCGGGACACGTTGCAAATGGTCTGCGACGTGGCGATGCCCCGGGTCCGAAACCCCCCCCTCAGGAAGTCCACGTACTGGTGGAACGCCGCGTGTGCGGAGTGCCGCACCACGGCCGGCCGCGCCCGCCGCCAGTACGTCCGCGCTCGACGGCTCCTAAGATTCGGAGCCGTCACGGAATCGATGGTGAGCGACCTGTACGAAGAATACAGGACGCTCAAGACGGCCTTCAAACGGCAGATTGCCGCGTCCAAGGCCCAGGGATGGAATGAGCTCCTCCTCGGTTTACAGCAGGACCCGTGGGGACGCCCCTATAAGGCGGTGCTAGGAAAGCTCCGCCCATGGGCGTCCCCGCTTACGGGCAGGCTGGACCCGGAATTCCTGGGGCGTGTCATCGGCACCCTCTTTCCCCTCAACGACGGGGAAGAGGAGGAGGCGAGACACGCCCCCGCCCCGACCAACGATTGGTCGGAGCAGTTCCGGGTCACCGAGGGGGAGCTCGAGCAGGCGCTCCGGCGACGCAAGGGGGGGGGCAGGAAAGCCCCCGGCCCCGATGGCGTCCCCGGAGCGGTTCTAGCTCGGGCCTTGGAGGTCCTCGGCCCGGCGTTCAGGAGCGTCATGGACGCGTCCTTTCGCCGGGGGACCTTCCCCAGCATCTGGAAAAGGGGTGGCTTGGTCCTCCTCCACAAGGAAGGTAAGCCCGCCGACTCTCCCTCTGCGTATCGGCCGGTATGTTTGCTCGACGAGGCGGGTAAGCTCTTCGAAAGAGTGATCGCCGCCCGCCTCCTCGAGCATCTGTCGCGGAGTGCTCCCGGATTGAGCGACAGCCAATACGGGTTCCGGGGGGGGCGCTCAACGATAGACGCGTTAGAGCGTCTGCGCCTCCTCCGGGAAGAGGCTGTCGCACAGGGCCGGGTGTTGATAGCGATTTCGTTGGACATATCCAACGCTTTCAACACCCTGCCCTGGCGGGAGATAACGAGGGCGATGGAACATTTCCAGTTGCCCTCCTATCTCCAGTACACGATCCGGGACTATCTCCGCGACAGGGTGATAGTTTGGGCCGGCCGATACGGCATCACGCAGGAGAGGGAGATACACCGCGGGGTTCCACAGGGGTCGATATTGGGACCACTCCTGTGGAACCTAGCGTACGACGCGGTGTTGCGGGCTTACATGCCCCCCGACACAGGGGTCATCTGCTATGCGGATGACACCCTGGTGTATGCGGGGGGCACGGAGTGGTCGAGGACCAAGCACCTCGGTGAGGCTGCCCTTGACCTAGTGGTCGGACGGATCCGAGGAATGGGCCTGACAGTGGCGGCCGCAAAGACCGAGGCAGTATGGCTTCACGGCCAGCCTCGGTTGCGGCAGCCGCGAACAAGTCAGGACCTCCGGATCCGGGTCGCAGAAGCCTACGTCGACGTCGGGCCCCATATAAAATATTTGGGCCTGAACGTCGACGAGCGCTGGCGTTTTGAGTCGCATTTCGATCTACTGGCCCCCCGATTACTAAGGACAGCGGCCGCCTTAGGGCGACTGCTGCCCAATATCGGGGGACCAGACATGAATGTTCGCCGCCTCTACGTGGAGGTGGTGCGGTCCATGGCCCTTTACGGGGCCCCCGTGTGGCACCGTGCTCTGGAGTCCAGCCGCCATAATCGCGCCTTGCTCGAAAAGGTGCGCAGGCGGCTGGCTCTACGTGTCATACGGGGCTTCCGCACCATCTCCACGGAGGCGGCGGGTCTCCTCGCCGTGATACCCCCATTCCATTTGGTGGCTGCCGAGCGGGCGGAAACTTTTTCCGCCACTCGCCCGGCAGGCCACCCATTGGGGGTAGAATTCACGGTTGAGGAGACCGAGGAGATCGAATGGCGAAAACGCCAGGCCCGGGAAGTTTTGGCGGTCCGGTGGAAGCAAGAACTTGCTACATCGGATCGACCGATCGTCCGGGCCCTCCTGCCCATTTTCGATATATGGTGCAGGGGGCGCGTCAGGCTGACCTTCCGTCTTACACAGGTGCTCTCCGGCAAGGGATGCTTCGGAGAGTACCTGTTCGTAATAGGACGGGAGCCGACCACGCAGTGTCACCACTGCGGAGAGCTGCAGGACACGGTGCAGCACACGCTGGAGGAGTGCCCAGCATGGGCGAACCAGCGCCGTGTCCTGCAGCACGCGGTGGAAGGGTGGGACCTCTCGCTGGCGGCCATGGTCGACCACTTGACCGCCAGCGAAAGGTCGTGGCAGGCGGTGGTCTCCTTCTGTGAGGAGGTGATGATGCAGAAGGAGACCGCCGAGCGGGCCCGGGAAGCCGACCCGGGCTCGCAGAGATGGGAGTTGGCGCGGGGGAGACCCAGGCGCGGACGAGGCCCCACTCACACAGGGGAGGGGCGAGGAAGGAGGAGGTCTGTCGCGCCGGGGTCTCCCCCGCGCGAGGGGTCAATGCCCCCACGAGGGGGGGCGGTGGATGGGGGGAGGGTGCGGGGCTCGTCCCCGCACCAATCTTGTGCCCCACGTGGGAGGGCGGCGAGGGGGAGGGCGCGGGGGGTTTCCCCCCCCGCGTCAATTAACACCCCCCCATGGGGGGGTGGTTGGGGGTCCCTTGATGGGGAGGGGGGTTTCCCCCCTATCCCATAGTTTGCCCCCATCCCGGGGGGCGGAGCATGGAGGAGGCCGGGGGACAAGCTGACCCCGGCCTCCGGGGAGGGGGTAACCCCTCCCTGGGTGGGAAACGCAGCGCAGCTAAGTCGCTGGCCACCCTTCATGGGGGCGCGAGGGGGGTGGGGCGGGGGGAGCCGGGGCGTCCGATACGCTTTCGACGGCTCTCCCTTACCGGGATGGGAACCTCTTGCCCTGGCCGGGCGGGACCTTGTGGTCACCGCACCGAGCAGGGCACGAGGTTCCAAGGGCTGCATGTGGACCGAGCTGGGGCTCGGGAAGCATGACTCGAAGGCCCAGGGAGGGGAACACTGAGCGGGTCCCTCCGCTCAGGGTTCATTTAGCTAGGTAGGTGGGGGGAGGTAACTCCCCCTCGGGGTTCATGATAGCTGAGTTGTGTCCAGTTGTATATTCGCGTGATCCTGGCACAACTCACGTAGCTTAGGCGGGTGTGGAGTTTTAGTGGGTTGGCCTGGGGAGGGGAGCGCCGCGCTGCGCGCGACGAGCCTCACCTCAGGAGAGCCCCACATAACCTCGGTTCCTCCCCAGGGGGCCGAGGTATGCGTACTGCATTTCTCCACAAAAAAAAAAAAAAAAAAAAAAAAAAAAAAAAAAAGGATAGGGTTATCGCGTGACGTCGCGCGAATTGTTTAAATAATTGAAATAAATTAACAACAAATAGACTCACGCGTAGCAAGTATAGAAATAACATCTAGAATAATAGCATCACGCGTCAGAGGATAGCTCACAATAGAAAATCAAAATTTTTCACTTCGAATAAAATAATTTTCATTCGATAAATGAATTAAAATTCGTACGCGTGGAATAGTAGGCGCATCGAACTCTCTGCGCTCAAACAGTGGTCCGTGGTCCGCTCGCTCGCTTCGCTCGCTCGCGGCTGCGGAAAACCACTATAACAAAGTCGCGTGACGTCGCGCGAATTGTTTAAACAATTGAAATAAATTAGCAACAAATAGACTCACGCGTAGCAAGTATAGAAATAACATCTAGAATAATAACATAACGCGTCAGAGAATAGCTCACAATAGAAACTCAAAATTATTCACTTCGAATAAAATAATTCTCATTCGATAAATGAATTAAAATTCGTACGCGCGGAATAGTAGGCGCATCGAACTCTCTGCGCTCAAACAGTGGTCCGTGGTCCGCTCGCTCGCTTCGCTCGCTCGCGGCTGCGGAAAACCACTATAACAAAGTCGCGTGACGTCGCGCGAATTGTTTAAATAATTGAAATAAATTAACAACAAATAGACTCACGCGTAGCAAGTATAGAAATAACATCTAGAATAATAGCATCACGCGTCAGAGGATAGCTCACAATAGAAACTCAAAATTTTTCACTTCGAATAAAATAATTTTCATTCGATAAATGAATTAAAATTCGTACGCGCGGAATAGTAGGCGCATCGAACTCTCTGCGCCCAAACAGTGGTCCGTGGTCCGCTCGCTCGCTTCGCTCGCTCGCGGCTGCGGAAAACCACTATAACAAAGTCGCGTGACGTCGCGCGAATTGTTTAAATAATTGAAATAAATTAACAACAAATAGACTCACGCGTAGCAAGCATAGAAATAACATCTAGAATAGTAACATCACGCGTCAGAGGATAGCTCACAGTAGAAACTCAGAATTTTCCATTTCAAATAAAATAATTTTCATTCGATAAATGAATTAAAATTCGTACGCGCGGAATAGTAGGCGCATCGAACTCTCTGCGCTCAAACAGTGGTCCGTGGTCCGCTCGCTCGCTTCGCTCGCTCGCGGCTGCGGAAAACCACTATAACAAAGTCACGTGACGTCGCGCGAATTGTTTAAATAATTGAAATAAATTAACAACAAATAGACTCACGCGTAGCAAGTATAGAAATAACATCTAGAATAATAGCATCACGCGTCAGAGGATAGCTCACAATAGAAACTCAAAATTTTTCACTTCGAATAAAATAATTTTCATTCGATAAATGAATTAAAATTCGTACGCGTGGAATAGCAGGCGCATCGAACTCTCTGCGCCCAAACAGTGGTCCGTGGTCCGCTCGCTCGCTTCGCTCGCTCGCGGCTGCGGAAAACCACTATAACAAAGTCGCGTGACGTCGCGCGAATTGTTCAAATAATTGAAATAAATTAACAACAAATAGACTCACGCGTAGCAAGCATAGAAATAACATCTAGAATAATAGCATCACGCGTCAGAGGATAGCTCACAATAGAAACTCAAAATTTTTCACTTCGAATAAAATAATTTTCATTCGATAAATGAATTAAAATTCGTACGCGCGGAATAGTAGGCGCATCGAACTCTCTGCGCCCAAACAGTGGTCCGTGGTCCGCTCGCTCGCTTCGCTCGCTCGCGGCTGCGGAAAACCACTATAACAAAGTCGCGTGACGTCGCGCGAATTGTTTAAATAATTGAAATAAATTAAGAACAAATAGACTCACGCGTAGCAAGCATAGAAATAACATCTAGAATAATAGCATCACGCGTCAGAGGATAGCTCACAATAGAAACTCAAAATTTTTCACTTCGAATAAAATAATTTTCATTCGATAAATGAATTAAAATTCGTACGCGCGGAATAGTAGGCGCATCGAACTCTCTGCGCTCAAACAGTGGTCCGTGGTCCGCTCGCTCGCTTCGCTCGCTCGCGGCTGCGGAAAACCACTATAACAAAGTCGCGTGACGTCGCGCGAATTGTTTAAATAATTGAAATAAATTAACAACAAATAGACTCACGCGTAGCAAGTATAGAAATAACATCTAGAATAATAGCATCACGCGTCAGAGGATAGCTCACAATAGAAACTCAAAATTTTTCACTTCGAATAAAATAATTTTCATTCGATAAATGAATTAAAATTCGTACGCGCGGAATAGTAGGCGCATCGAACTCTCTGCGCCCAAACAGTGGTCCGTGGTCCGCTCGCTCGCTTCGCTCGCTCGCGGCTGCGGAAAACCACTATAACAAAGTCGCGTGACGTCGCGCGAATTGTTTAAATAATTGAAATAAATTAGCAACAAATAGACTCACGCGTAGCAAGTATAGAAATAACATCTAGAATAATAACATAACGCGTCAGAGAATAGCTCACAGTAGAAACTCAGAATTTTCCATTTCAAATAAAATAATTTTCATTCGATAAATGAATTAAAATTCGTACGCGCGGAATAGTAGGCGCATCGAACTCTCTGCGCTCAAACAGTGGTCCGTGGTCCGCTCGCTCGCTTCGCTCGCTCGCGGCTGCGGAAAACCACTATAACAAAGTCGCGTGACGTCGCGCGAATTGTTTAAATAATTGAAATAAATTAACAACAAATAGACTCACGCGTAGCAAGTATAGAAATAACATCTAGAATAATAGCATCACGCGTCAGAGGATAGCTCACAATAGAAACTCAAAATTTTTCACTTCGAATAAAATAATTTTCATTCGATAAATGAATTAAAATTCGCACGCGTGGAATAGTAGGCGCATCGAACTCTCCGCGCTCAAACAGTGGTCCGTGGTCCGCTCGCTCGCTTCGCTCGCTCGCGGCTGCGGAAAACCACTATAACAAAGTCGCGTGACGTCGCGCGAATTGTTTAAATAATTGAAATAAATTAACAACAAATAGACTCACGCGTAGCAAGTATAGAAATAACATCTAGAATAGTAACATCACGCGTCAGAGGATAGCTCACAGTAGAAACTCAGAATTTTCCATTTCAAATAAAATAATTTTCATTCGATAAATAAATTAAAATTCGTACGCGCGGAATAGCAGGCGCATCGAACTCTCTGCGCCCAAACAGTGGTCCGTGGTCCGCTCGCTCGCCTCGCTCGCTCGCGGCTGCGGAAAACCACTATAACAAAGTCGCGCGACGTCGCGCGAATTGTTTAAATAATTGAAATAAATTAGCAACAAATAGACTCACGCGTAGCAAGTATAGAAATAACATCTAGAATAATAACATAACGCGTCAGAGAATAGCTCACAATAGAAACTCAAAATTATTCACTTCGAATAAAATAATTCTCATTCGATAAGTCGAGCAAACTTAGAAAGCGCAGAGGGTTGGAATCGCATCAACGTCACAACACAGAACAGACACACCCCAATCAAGAAGACGGTAGTAACACGCAACACGACGACAATAAGTTAGACATATAAATAAACGACCACACAGGGGACATCGCACACCCCAAAACAGTAGGAGCAACACACGAGTCAACACGTAGAACAATTAATCCACGATACAACTAGGAGCGCACCATCCAGGCGCCAAATACAACGACGTAGAGCAGGCTCCCACACGGCAAGCCCCAACGACAAAAGGGCAGCAATCGGCATAGACGGGCAATAACACGACCCAGCCCCAAACCGGTCAACTAGTTAAAGACAGCAAGCAGAATCGAAACCTAAAAGAGGAAAATCATAGAATGAGTAGATGAGTCACAAAGCGTAGCCCAGAAAATAGCTTATACCCTGTGCAACGGCAACAACCGTGCACACACACACACACCACCCGGTGTAAACAACAATCAACTAGCAAGCAGCAGTTAACGTAAACCCTGAGAACAAAAAGATAGGTACATTAGAATCACCACAAATACAGGTCCCAACGTGACAAATATAAATTAGCATACTTACGAGAGAAGGCAACATCGTTGTATTCACCGCGACATACAGAAGTCGGGAAGGGTAGAGCACGCGACATAAGGGGTGGGCCAGCCAAACAACACCGCGAACTCTGTAAACAAGAATTCTAAAAAGTAAAGACATGAAATAGGTTAGGAGCGACAACAACACGAGGCTCGAACACGCGAAACCACGCGGACGCGACGAACTAGTGAACAAGAATAGGGAACCACTACCACTCCAGTAACGACAAAAGAAACGAGCGATCAAACGGGTAAAGATCAAAAAGACTGGAATTGACAGGCGCGAAAACATAGGTTAAGGGTGCGCCGGGGCCAGAAATCGCTAGAAATGGCTGTAAGGTGGCGCCTCCATCGACGTTCGAGGTGTATGGCGAAAAAAACAAAGAGGCAGATATGTTTCTCGAGGAGAGACGAAGACAGAGATTTTAAACGGCTTGATTTTTCGATAAACCCACTCAAGATTCATTTAGCGAGGAAGCAATATTTTCTGATGCTGTTTACGTTGAAATATTCTCCGAATTATTGCGGGGTAGCGTACAGAGCCCTTTTTTGCAATTTGTCTCCTCAAACTTTATAAACAATAATATTCTATGTTTTTATAGAAGATATTTTTTTCTGTATGCTTTTTGTAAAAAAGGGCTCTGTGTTGGACACCGCAATAATTCGGAGAATATTTGAACACAAAGCGCATCAAAAAATATTGCTTCCTCGCTAAATAAAACCTAAGTAGGCACATCGAAAAATCAAGCGTATCTTTGTCTCTTTGTCACTCCTGCGAGCGAGCGACATATCTCCTTCTCCGTCGCAGTCACGTGTTCGCAGCCCAACAAGATAGGGTTAGGATAGGTTGGGCTGTGACGGAGAAGGAGATATGTCGCTCACTTCACACCCGCTGGTGTGACATAGAGACAGAGATACACTTGATTTTTCGATGTGCCTACTTAGGTTTTATTTAGCGAGGAAGTAATATTTTTTGATGCGCTTTGTGTTCAAATATTCTCCGAATTATTGCGGTGTCCAACACAGAGCCCTTTTTTACAAAAAGCATACAGAAAAAAATATCTTCTATAAAAACATAGAATATTATTGTTTATAAAGTTTGAGGAGACAAATTGCAAAAAAGGGCTCTGTACGCTACCCCGCAATAACTCGGAGAATATTTCAACGTAAACAGCATCAGAAAATATTGCTTCCTCGCTAAATGAATCTTGAGTGGGTTTATCGAAAAATCAAGCCGTTTAAAATCTCTGTCTTCGTCTCTCCTCGAGAAACATATCTGCCTCTTTGTTTTTTTCGCCATATACCTCGACGTCGATGGAGGCGCCACCTTACAGCCATTTCTAGCGATTTCTGGCCCCGGCGCAGCCTTAAACGCGGAAACGTACACGAGTACGAGACAGGCCAAACGGGACAACGGTTCACCGAAATACCGCGAGAGGGTAACACGGGCGACAAGGCGCGAAACAGCGGGAAAAAGAACGCGGACAGAGCGCGAGAATTCAAACATGTACTCGACGAGGGCTGCAACGTGGAAAACAACCACGAGGCAATCACTCGTCGAGGCACGAAGAGCACGTCATGAAAAACAACAAATAACGTCGATAACGAACGAAAAATCAGTTAGTGAAATAACGGGAGATAGAGTCGAAGCAGGAAGGTAGGCAAAACAAACATGTGGTCAAGGCATGTCCAAGGGCAGAAATAAGCAACAAGGAAAATCGGCACAATAGGTAGAGGAAATAGGAATAGCCAAAACGGCAAACAATAATGAGGGCGAAAAAGAATAGCGGGGACGGGTGATAAAAATAGCGCGTACTAGACGAAACAATGGGGACTTTATTGCACCAAGAAACAGTCGGCCGTACAACCCAACGCAGGGAATAAACTTTATGCGAGGTCAAGATGGCCAGATGTGGACACGGTCTCCGGGTAAAAAAGTCGCAGCGCGGAATTTTACACGGAGAAAGTCCCAAGCAGAGAACCGTCCAAGCAGCCATCTTGACGCCGGCAACTAGGGAGGGGCCTGTAGAGACAGCAAAGAGTGGAGGGGCGGCCATGCAGCCCACACAGGGGCCCCACAGTCTGCAGTCGAGTAGCATCGAGTACGGTCGTAGAGTCTAGCGCTTTCGCAATCCATAACCGAACACTTATATACATTCGCACAGTACACAATCTCGCGTCGTGTCTCACAACATACACCGCGCGATCTGTAAACCGCGAAGAGTAGTGACAAAACATTAGAAGCGAATTAAGAATAACCGCATCGCTCGTGAGTTAAAAGACACAATAAGTGAGTGCCCAAGCGAACGTAGCAAGGCCCAGGCAGCGCACGACAGCAAGTCAAGCCAACACAAAGGCCAGGAAGCAGCGAGCACAAACGAAAAGAAAATAGCGGCCAAGGTAGGACTTGACAAACACACTAGAAATAAGAACGCGAACGCGACGGCGAACCGAGAATCAAAAAGTAAGAATCCCTAACGAGCACGAGACCGATATTAATACACGAGGGAAGGGAAACCAGAAACGCGTAAACACACCGAGCAGGAAACGCGCGATAAACGGTAGAAAATCCCCCCGCGACACGCGAAGAAACAGGAAAAAACGAGATGGCGAACACAAGCCAGCGTGCAGGGACGCCACGGAAGGCACTTTCAAATTCACGCGCGCAACCAGCAGCTTTCGAAACTTGCGAAGAGGCGAACGCAAATGGCGGACGTCCAAGAGAGCCTCGCCGAAACGGAATACTAGTCAACGCGGATGAACACGCGACCGCGAAAGCTCAACAGTCAATAAGACTGGAACTACAAAAGAAGAAAAAACGTAAACGACCACGCGAGTAAAATCAGACGAGATCACCACCCGCAAAAGACTAGTATGAAGCGTCGGCCGCGTTCGAAAATTGCAACACGTCAGTAGGATAGAAACAGAAATCGCGCAAGCACGTGTGTCGCCCAAAGGGAAAACAAACCCAGCAAGCAACACGCGAAAAAGACCAAACGCGAAAATGGCGAAAGAGAAGAAGCAACCACGAACAATCGTAAGCTAGTTGAAAACCACAACGACAGCAGACCGATGCACGTGGCTAGCAGACATCTCAAGCCCATACTTTCTCACCCAAATCGAAATTTCCATTTGCACAAATTCATACGCGCAGAAATAGCAAGCGAATCGAACTCCCCGCGATGCACTCGCCCGCCTCGCTCGCTCGCGACCGCGGAAAGCCACCGTAACAAAAGTCGAGAGGCAACACGCGAATTGTTTAAATAATTGAAATAAATTAATAACAAACAGACTCACGCGTAACAAGCATAGAAATAACATCTAGAATAATAGCATCACGCGTCAGAGGATAGCTCACAATAGAAACTCAAAATTTTTCACTTCGAATAAAATAATTTTCATTCGATAAATGAATTAAAATTCGTACGCGCGGAATAGTAGGCGCATCGAACTCTCTGCGCTCAAACAGTGGTCCGTGGTCCGCTCGCTCGCTTCGCTCGCTCGCGGCAGCGGAAAACCACTATAACAAAGTCGCGTGACGTCGCGCGAATTGTTTAAATAATTGAAATAAATTAACAACAAATAGACTCACGCGTAGCAAGTATAGAAATAACATCTAGAATAGTAACATCACGCGTCAGAGGATAGCTCACAGTAGAAACTCAGAATTTTCCATTTCAAATAAAATAATTTTCATTCGATAAATGAATTAAAATTCGTACGCGCGGAATAGCAGGCGCATCGAACTCTCTGCGCCCAAACAGTGGTCCGTGGTCCGCTCGCTCGCTTCGCTCGCTCGCGGCTGCGGAAAACCACTATAACAAAGTCGCGTGACGTCGCGCGAATTGTTCAAATAATTGAAATAAATTAACAACAAATAGACTCACGCGTAGCAAGCATAGAAATAACATCTAGAATAATAGCATCACGCGTCAGAGGATAGCTCACAATAGAAACTCAAAATTTTTCACTTCGAATAAAATAATTTTCATTCGATAAATGAATTAAAATTCGTACGCGTGGAATAGTAGGCGCATCGAACTCTCCGCGCTCAAACAATGGTCCGTGGTCCGCTCGCTCGCTTCGCTCGCTCGCGGCTGCGGAAAACCACTATAACAAAGTCGCGTGACGTCGCGCGAATTGTTTAAATAATTGAAATAAATTAACAACAAATAGACTCACGCGTAGCAAGTATAGAAATAACATCTAGAATAATAGCATCACGCGTCAGAGGATAGCTCACAATAGAAACTCAAAATTTTTCACTTCGAATAAAATAATTTTCATTCGATAAATGAATTAAAATTCGTACGCGCGGAATAGTAGGCGCATCGAACTCTCTGCGCTCAAACAGTGGTCCGTGGTCCGCTCGCTCGCTTCGCTCGCTCGCGGCAGCGGAAAACCACTATAACAAAGTCGCGTGACGTCGCGCGAATTGTTTAAATAATTGAAATAAATTAACAACAAATAGACTCACGCGTAGCAAGTATAGAAATAACATCTAGAATAGTAACATCACGCGTCAGAGGATAGCTCACAGTAGAAACTCAGAATTTTCCATTTCAAATAAAATAATTTTCATTCGATAAATGAATTAAAATTCGTACGCGCGGAATAGCAGGCGCATCGAACTCTCTGCGCCCAAACAGTGGTCCGTGGTCCGCTCGCTCGCTTCGCTCGCTCGCGGCTGCGGAAAACCACTATAACAAAGTCGCGTGACGTCGCGCGAATTGTTCAAATAATTGAAATAAATTAACAACAAATAGACTCACGCGTAGCAAGCATAGAAATAACATCTAGAATAATAGCATCACGCGTCAGAGGATAGCTCACAATAGAAACTCAAAATTTTTCACTTCGAATAAAATAATTTTCATTCGATAAATGAATTAAAATTCGTACGCGTGGAATAGTAGGCGCATCGAACTCTCCGCGCTCAAACAATGGTCCGTGGTCCGCTCGCTCGCTTCGCTCGCTCGCGGCTGCGGAAAACCACTATAACAAAGTCGCGTGACGTCGCGCGAATTGTTTAAATAATTGAAATAAATTAACAACAAATAGACTCACGCGTAGCAAGTATAGAAATAACATCTAGAATAATAGCATCACGCGTCAGAGGATAGCTCACAATAGAAACTCAAAATTTTTCACTTCGAATAAAATAATTTTCATTCGATAAATGAATTAAAATTCGTACGCGCGGAATAGTAGGCGCATCGAACTCTCTGCGCTCAAACAGTGGTCCGTGGTCCGCTCGCTCGCTTCGCTCGCTCGCGGCTGCGGAAAACCACTATAACAAAGTCGCGTGACGTCGCGCGAATTGTTTAAATAATTGAAATAAATTAACAACAAATAGAATCACGCGTAGCAAGTATAGAAATAACATCTAGAATAATAGCATCACGCGTCAGAGGAAGGCTCACAATAGAAACTCAAAATTTTTCACTTCAAATAAAATAATCTTCATTCGATAAATGAATTAAAATTCGTACGCGCGGAATAGTAGGCGCATCGAACTCTCTGCGCTCAAACAGTGGTCCGTGGTCCGCTCGCTCGCTTCGCTCGCTCGCGGCTGCGGAAAACCACTATAACAAAGCCGCGTGACGTCGCGCGAATTGTTTAAATAATTGAAATAAAATAACAACAAATAGACTCACGCGTAGCAAGCATAGAAATAACATCTAGAATAATAGCATCACGCGTCAGAGGATAGCTCACAATAGAAACTCAAAATTTTTCACTTCGAATAAAATAATTTTCATTCGATAAATAAATTAAAATTCGTACGCGCGGAATAGCAGGCGCATCGAACTCTCTGCGCCCAAACAGTGGTCCGTGGTCCGCTCGCTCGCCTCGCTCGCTCGCGGCTGCGGAAAACCACTATAACAAAGTCGCGCGACGTCGCGCGAATTGTTTAAACAATTGAAATAAATTAACAACAAATAGACTCACGCGTAGCAAGCATAGAAATAACATCTAGAATAATAGCATCACGCGTCAGAGGATAGCTCACAATAGAAACTCAAAATTTTTCACTTCGAATAAAATAATTTTCATTCGATAAATGAATTAAAATTCGTACGCGCGGAATAATAGGCGCATCGAACTCTCTGCGCCCAAACAGTGGTCCGTGGTCCGCTCGCTCGCTTCGCTCGCTCGCGGCTGCGGAAAACCACTATAACAAAGTCGCGTGACGTCGCGCGAATTGTTTAAATAATTGAAATAAATTAACAACAAATAGACTCACGCGTAGCAAGTATAGAAATAACATCTAGAATAATAGCATCACGCGTCAGAGGATAGCTCACAATAGAAACTCAAAATTTTTCACTTCGAATAAAATAATTTTCATTCGATAAATGAATTAAAATTCGTACGCGCGGAATAATAGGCGCATCGAACTCTCTGCGCCCAAACAGTGGTCCGTGGTCCGCTCGCTCGCTTCGCTCGCTCGCGGCTGCGGAAAACCACTATAACAAAGTCGCGTGACGTCGCGCGAATTGTTTAAACAATTGAAATAAATTAACAACAAATAGACTCACGCGTAGCAAGCATAGAAATAACATCTAGAATAATAGCATCACGCGTCAGAGGATAGCTCACAATAGAAACTCAAAATTTTTCACTTCGAATAAAATAATTTTCATTCGATAAATGAATTAAAATTCGTACGCGCGGAATAATAGGCGCATCGAACTCTCTGCGCCCAAACAGTGGTCCGTGGTCCGCTCGCTCGCTTCGCTCGCTCGCGGCTGCGGAAAACCACTATAACAAAGTCGCGTGACGTCGCGCGAATTGTTTAAATAATTGAAATAAATTAACAACAAATAGACTCACGCGTAGCAAGTATAGAAATAACATCTAGAATAATAGCATCACGCGTCAGAGGATAGCTCACAATAGAAACTCAAAATTTTTCACTTCGAATAAAATAATTTTCATTCGATAAATGAATTAAAATTCGTACGCGCGGAATAATAGGCGCATCGAACTCTCTGCGCCCAAACAGTGGTCCGTGGTCCGCTCGCTCGCTTCGCTCGCTCGCGGCTGCGGAAAACCACTATAACAAAGTCGCGTGACGTCGCGCGAATTGCTTAAATAATTGAAATAAATTAGCAACAAATAGACTCACGCGTAGCAAGTATAGAAATAACATCTAGAATAATAGCATGACGCGTCAGAGAATCGCTCAGAGGAGAGCCCAGACCGCTCCCCCAAAAAAAAAAAACGACCCCCACAAGACTCACGGACACACACACACACACACACACACGCACACACGAACAAACGGAACACAACCCAACAAGGTAACCAGAAAGGCAAAAGAACAAGAACAAGGGAAAAAAAAAGGAAAAAAGGGGAAACACGTCGGACAACCGCACGCCCCCGACAAAAGAAACAAGTAAACGGAAAACGGTGTAACAGCACCAAAGGGAACAAGCAAACAACACACACCCCCCCCCACCCACAACCCATCCTAACCCACACGAAATATCGGCCCAGTAGAACCCTCCTCCCCCCCCAACAACATACCACACCCCCCGTACAAGGAAAAGCAAAGGAATCTCCCAACCAACCACACTCTCACATAACTGTTACAGGAAAACGGAACCATGGAATTCAGAGGGATACAACTAGGCGAGGACGTACAAATAGTAGAAAGGAAAGAAAAGGAGTCCAAACCCAAAGCCCCCAAGCCGGCAGGCAGCGGCACCAACATCAACGGCCGCCCCAAGGCCCAGAAGGAGCAAGCCGGCACCTCAGGAGCAGCGGGAAATAAGGGAACCCCCCCAAATACAACGGCGCCCACAGGGAACCCAGGGGCGATAGCGGAAAGAAGCCGCAGGCAACAGGAAGAGGCGGAACTCCTAGCCGATCCCATGACAATAGTAATAGTGAAGGAGGGCTACCCGGACAAAGGGACGGACGTCCAGCGCGACGATGTGACGGAAATGTGGGCCAGCGTGGCGGAATACGCGCTGAATAAAAAACGCCCGATTAACTTTAAAAGATGGGGTATCAAGGCAGGGGGGGTACTCATGACGGCGAGAGACGACCAGGCGATAGGCAACCTCAAGCTCGCGCTCAAGGAGCTGGATTTTGACTTCGCGCCCACAAAGAAACTGACGACGATAAGCATGGACAAATTGAATGTCACGATAAGGGCTACCATGTACATAAGCAACCGACTCATGAAGTACGAGGTAATCCTGGGACACCTCCGGCAGGACTACAAGTCCCTCTCGATCACGCGCTGGCAGCTGAAGCGAAAGGAGAGGGCCACGGAGAGAGGAAAAGAATTTACGATAGAAATGCCGGAAACAGATTTCCTCTACATAAAAGGAAAAGGAGGCAAGATCTGCATGATGGGTGGGGCGATAAACCTAACGTTTACCAAGAAATCGTAACCACGAAACACTGTAACTAGATATTAGACACTAGACATAAGACATACAAAGTAAATAAACCATATTTTTACCAAAACTCGGCAGAACTCGTCACTCCTCTCCTATCTCACCCCAACAATAAATAAATATATACGGAATAAATAAATAAATAAATAAATTAGCACTGACATCATCATTCACTTAACCTCTCCTCAACACCTCTCCTCACCACACAACCATAACCGCGACACACAATAGAGATAAGACCGATACAACCCGACACCGCGATAAATAGCACATGCAGTAGCAACAAGCAAATAGATAAACAAGTGCACAGAGACCACCCTCCGCGAAACTAACGACGACATGAAACCTCCGTACACACCGACAGACGACAGACACCCAGGAAGACCGGCCTAAACTCACACGCGTCGAAACCACCCTCCGCGAAACCAACGACATGAAACCTCCGCGCACACAGACAGACAACAGACACCCAAGAAGACCGGCCTAAACTCACACGCGTCGAAACCACCCTCCGCGAAACTAACGACACGAAACCTCCGCGCACACCGACAGACAACAGACACCCAAGAAGACCGGTCTAAACTCACACGCGTTGAAACCACTCTCCGCGAAACTAACGACACGAAACCTCCGCGCACACCGACAGACAACAGACACCCAAGAAGACCGGCCTAAACTCACACGCGTCGAAACCACCCTCCGCGAAACTAACGACGACATGAAACCTCCGCGCACACCGACAGACAACAGACACCCAAGAAGACCGGCCTAAACTCACACGCGTTGAAACCACCCTCCGCGGAACTAACGAAGATATGAAACCTCCGTACACACCGACAGACAACAGACACCCAAGAAGACCGGCCTAAACTCACACGCGTCGAAACCACCCTCCGCGAATCCAACGACATGAAACCTCCGCGCACACAGACAGACAACAGACACCCAAGAAGACCGGCCTAAACTCACACGCGTCGAAACCACCCTCCGCGAAACTAACGACACGAAACCTCCGCGCACACCGACAGACAACAGACACCCAAGAAGACCGGCCTAAACTCACACGCGTCGAAACCACCCTCCGCGAAACTAACGACGACATGAAACCTCCGCGCACACCGACAGACAACAGACACCCAAGAAGACCGGCCTAAACTCACACGCGTCGAAACCACCCTCCGCGGAACTAACGAAGATACGAAACCTCCGTACACACCGACAGACGACAGACACCCAAGAAGACCGGCCTAAACTCACACGCGTCGAAACCACCCTCCGCGAAACCAACGACATGAAACCTCCGCGCACACAGACAGACAACAGACACCCAAGAAGACCGGCCTAAACTCACACGCGTCGAAACCACCCTCCGCGACAAAAAGTAGAAGTCTTACCCCTCACCATACAAAAAGAGGACGGACCCAATCCCGGGCAGGGCAAGCATGCAAACGCGACAGGGGACAACAGCAACGCACGACTCATCGACCCGAAAAGACACACAAGCCACACCCACAGATAACGTCCACGCTCGGCTCAAGGAGGCGAGGGAGGCACACCCGGAATAGAAGTAATAATTTTCAATGAATCGAGCACTTGATCACGTAACAACCCCCTCGTAAAGCACTATCGAGACACAGAGGTCCACTCTACAAAGTACGAACTCAAAAAAGACGCGACTAGGCTACAGTACAGCAAACAACACAATAAAGAATACCGACATCAGGCTACCACATAAGCCACTTTGAAACCATCCCAAGAACCATCCTCCCAACCACGATGATCACCACCAAAAATCGACCCTCAACTCCCAACACACACAATACAACAACGCCGCGTCTGCAAGCGGGCACGGCCCGGGGACTCAACCCCCTCTCCCACACCACATAAAAAGCAAAAGCAAAACACACAGTCACGCACACACACAGATAATCATCTCCCACGAAACAAGAGAAAGAAAAAGAGAAAAAAGAGAGAAACCCCCGCGCACACTCATCCTCTCGCGAATAAACCGAGACTAAGACCGACTAAAACTCTTTCCCACAAAGACATACAGACATAGGAAGTAAGACCACCCCGCGCGAAACATACGAACACCGTGGACAAACAAGCACACATAAACAAGCAAGCACCAACCAACCTCCCCACCACACAGAGACAACACAAATAGAGAGAAAAAAAAAAGAAAGAGTAAAAGAGAGTGAAACATAGATGTACACACTCACACCGCAGCAGTAATCAGAGAGAACCCCCCCCCCCAACGAACAAAATCACACACGGCACCAACCAAGGACGTACACACCCGATCGAGACCACCAAAAACAACGAAGACCAGGAAAAAGAAAAAAAAAGAGAAAAAAAAGAAGAAAAAAAAGGAAAAGAAGGAAAAAGAAAGAAAGAAAAAGAAAAAGAGAAAAAAAGGGTAATGTCATCATCAGAGAAAAAAAAAAAAAAAAACACACACACACACAAGAAGAAACCACCAGGGAAAAAAAGGGACAAAAATGGAACACAAAACGGTACAAACACACACACCCTGCACCACAAGCAAACAAAACACACCCGCACGGCAGGCCGGAAACAAGCAAACCCCAAAAAAAAAAAAAAAAAAAAAAAAGAAAAAAAGAAAAACACCCCAAGCACACAAGTCCACCCGAACGAGCCAGGCACACATACACACACACCAGCAAACCCCCGCAACAGAAAAGACCCAAACGAGCAACGGCAACGAAAGGTAAGTGCCACGCCAAAACATACATGGTCCAACAGACCAAGGGAAGACAAATAACAAAAAGAGGCATCACATCAACCCCCGCCACCAACCAATCATGCGAACCCAGAACATAAAGCATACCCCCCAACTCACAACAGCGCAAAACACCCCGCGTCCAAACACGGTAACCCAAAAAGGACCGACGAAAAGGTACAATCAACCAACCCAAAAAAAGAAGAACACCACCAAATAGCTATAAGAATCAGCGAACCAACACACCTCACCACATCCAAAAAAAAAAAAAAAAACCCCAAAGCTCAAAAAATAAATAAGAATGAGCATCCCATCCCAAAAATCCCACCCCGGCGCCGACTAACCTTATCTGTTCGCAGGTATGCTCTGCCAGTTAACCACAAACACTCAGCAGGACTGAAAACAACGAAAGCAGCAGCAGCAACCAACATCAGCGCGACAAACAACCACCAAACGCCACACCCACCACCACCGAACGCAAACCCTCACCACAAAAAAAGGGGAACGCGAACGGACAAGCAAAGAGTATATATATACATACAAAAAAGAGAGAGACTCTCGCCCAAAGGAAAAAGAAAGGGAAAAGAAAAGGAAAAAGAAAGAAAGAAGAGAGAGAGAAAAAAAAAAATATACAAAATGAAAGTAATCCAAGTAAACCTCCACCATGCGGCCGGAGCAGCGGCCTTATTGGCCAAGAAATTTAACGCGGAAGCATTCGATGTGGCACTGATCCAGGAACCCTGGGTCAGCCGCAAAGGCATAAGAGGCATGAACGGGATTGGAACTATCCACTCAAACAAAGTAAACGAAGAAACAAGAACCTGCGTGGTAACAAGGAGGAACGTAACGGGTACCCTGATGACCCAATTCACAGATAATTCGATCACAACCGTATCGATACAAGTAGGAAAAGGGAACGAGTACAAAGAAATACTAGTAGTATCGCTGTACCTACATCACGAGGGAAGAGACATCCCGGGCAGAAAATGCGCGGAAATGGTAGAATGGGCAAGCAGGAACGACGTCCCTGTGATAATAGGGGCGGACGCGAACGCCAGAAACAGGCACTGGGGAAGCACGGACACCAACCGAAGAGGAGTGATCCTCATGGACTACATAGTAAACGCGGGGCTGCACATAGCCAACTACGGAAACAGACCGACGTACGTCACAAAGAACAGGAAAGAGGTTCTGGACATAACCATATGTTCGGAATCGATAATAGACAAATTTTACAAATGGAAAGTACTGGACGAGATTAACGGCTCGGACCACAACTCGATAGAGTACAGACTAAGATGGGACTGCCAAACGGAAACAGAGGAAAGAAGGAGTGTGAACAACACAGATTGGGACAAATTCAAGGCATTAAACAGGGAATCGGTAAAAACACTGGTAGGAAAATACGGAAACGCAGCGGAGATAGACGCGTATGCGGAAAGCATAGCGACAACGATAAGAACAAACTGGGAAGATGCGACGGAGGCAACTCCGACGACAGGAAGAAGGAAAGTAAGATGGTGGAACAAGAAACTAGAAAAGAAGAAGGAAACGGTAAAAATCTGCAAGCAAAGATGGAGGAGGGCCAAACCAAGGAACAAGGCCAAGAAATGGGCGACCTACAAAAAGGAATGTAAAAACTTTAGATACGAGATAATGAAAAGTAGAAGGGAATGCTGGAAGAAATTCACCAAGTCGATCGAGAAAACCTCGATAGCGGCCAGAATCACGCAGACTCTGCTGAAATGCGGAGGCGCCAATATGGGAGCAATAAGAAAGGGAAACACCCTACTACACAGGAACGACGAGATAATGGAGCAACTGCTGGAGACCCACTTCCCCGGGTTCACCAGAGACACGGGAGGGGCCGAAGCCGCCGAGGAAGAGGGGAACAACGGAAGAACCACCAACAACAACAACAACAACGAGGTACAACCGAACTGGAGGCTGGCGAATCAAATCGCCAACCCCAGCAGGGTTAAATGGGCCCTGTCGGTCTTCAGCCCGGACAAGGCTCCCGGGCCGGACAAACTGAGCCCGCGAATCATAAGCAGATCGCAAAACCAATATGGACAGGCCATAACTAACCTGATAAAGGCAAGCATCGCTACGGGGCACATCCCGGAAGCGTGGACGGTAACAAAGGTAGTATTCCTACCAAAACCTGGAAAAACGGATCTAACGGTACCAAAGGCATACCGACCGATATGCCTGACATCGTTTCTGCTGAAAACAGCAGAAAAACTGATAGACAGGCATCTCAAATGCACCACGCTAAAGGAAAGGGAACTGTTCGAAGGGCAGCACGCCTACAGAACAGGACACTCCACGGAAGTCGCCCTACACAGGGTGCTGAACGAAGCCGAAAAGGCACGGGTAAACAAGGAATACGCCATGGCATGCTTCATGGACATCGAGGGGGCATTCAACATGACCCCGATCGATGCCATGGATCAAGCGATGGAAGATTTCAACGTGGAACCAAACATCAGGGCATGGATAATGAACATGCTGGAGAACCGGAGAATCAAGGCGTACAGAGGGGACGCGGAGGTAGAAGGCAAGGTAAAAAGGGGCACCCCACAGGGGGGGATACTCTCCCCGCTGCTGTGGTGCATGGCGCTGGACTCGCTCCTACGCGCACTAGAGGAAACAGGAGCCACGATAGTGGCCTACGCCGACGACGTGGCCATCGTGAGCAGAGACAAGGACAGACGGAAATGCGTGGAAACGATACAAACGGCACTGAATATAACGGAAGTCTGGTGCGAAACGGTAGGACTGTCGGTTAACCCCGAGAAAACAGAGGTAATGGAATTCACCAGGACGACCCTGTACCCGGTGGACAGCGGACTGTGCTACATGGGCACGCCGTTGCAACTAAAAGAGAAGGTAAAGTATCTGGGAATAACCATAAACAGGAAACTGATGTGGAGACCACACATCAAAGGCAAGGTAGACGCGGCAAAAGGGAACATAATGATGCTGAGCAGAGCGGTAGGCGCAACCTGGGGGCTGACACCGTACATCCTGAGATGGATTTACAAGGCGATCGTGGTGCCGAGGGTAACGTACGGAGCGGCAATCTGGTGGAAGGGAACGGACCTGGCAACGGTCAAGGGCTGGCTGGACAGAATGCAAGGAATGGCGAACAGGAGAATTCTGGGATGCGTGGGAAACACACCGAACAAGACCATGGAAATTCTAGCGGACACACAACCGCTAGACATAAAGATAAAGGAAATAGCGCTGAAAACAGCATACAGACTGATATGCTGGAACAAATGGGAAGACCTGGGCTACGGCCACTCGAACATCATCGAGTACATAGGGAAACGGGACAACAGGGAACTCATCACCCTGAGCCAGCTACCCAAGGACACGGACGAGAGAAGATACCTGGACAGCAAGCTGTACAAAACGGAGATAAGGGAAAGGGACGACTGGAAGAAAGGAATACCGAGGGACCTGAAGGAAACGGCACTCTGGTACACAGACGGATCGAGGAAGAACGAGCTGACAGGTGCAGCTTGGACGAACAACAGGGACAGACACTTTTATGTCAAACTCGGAGAACACCCCACGGTGTATCAGGCGGAACTGCTGGCCATAAAGTTATGCGCCCTAGAAATCATAAACAAAGGGGAAGACAAAAGAGAAATCACGATCTGCACGGACAGCCAAGCGGCCATCAAAAGCCTGCAACAGCTGGAATGCAGATCCAGACTGCTATGGGAGGCACACGACACGCTAAATCAGCTGGTCAAAAAGGGAAAAACGGTAAGGATAACCTGGATACCAGGTCACTCGGGACTGGAGGGAAACGAGAAAGCGGACGAACTGGCCAACAAAGGATCAGACTCGCCTCCGGAGGAACCACAACAGTGGGTTGGCCTGCCAGACGCCAATTACAACCTCCTGGTAAGAAGGTGGGCGGAGGAAAGATCGGCGGAAAAATGGAGGACATCCACAGGGCTGGAACACAGCAAAAGGTTCCTAGGGGTGGACGAATGGCCGGCCAAAAGGGTCAGGGGCATCATCGACCTAAACAGGAAGGATCTGAGAAGAATGGTAGAGACGGTCACGGGTATATGCCCGCTGAACAAACACCTCGCGAAACTGGGAAGAGCAGACACGAGCGTATGCTCGCTATGCAACGATAAGGAAGAAACCCCCGAGCACATAGTCACGGAATGCGAGGCAATAACGAGGAAAAGAAGGGCAATTCTGGAAGACAGTACTATCGAGGGCGATGTACTAAAAACGGTAGAATGGAAGAAACTGAAACGGTTCATGGAGGAAATAGATCCATGGAAAGAATAGAGGAAAAAAAAGAAAAAAAAAGAAAGCGAAGAATACGGAAAAAAAAAAAAAAGAGAGGAAAAAAAAGGAAAAAACTAGCTGGTTATTGTTGCTCGCTCGCTTCGCGAGCTCGCGGATGGGGTTGTTGTTGCTCGCTCGCTTCGCGAGCTCGCGGGTAGGACTGCTCTTGCGAGAGGGTTAGTGGTACGCATTGCTAGTGAGGCATACAGCTATTAATGGTTTTTTTTTATTTTGTGTGTGACTCTCCACGAGCCACACAAAGAACTTCCCGATTCGTTAGTTGTAAGCGGTAACATTAGCATTAACTGCATAATTAAAAAAAAAATTTTGTTTTTAATTAAAAAAAATTTTTTTTTAAATAAAAATGAAATATATATAATTACGTTTGTTTATTTGGTGGAAAATTTCCATCCTCTCTTATAAATTGCATTGTTGAATGAACTTCTTTCGAAAAAAACTAAAAAATATAAAAAACTGCTTGACCAATATGGACCAAAATCTAATCAGCTCTAAGTTACGACGAGGCACATCCATTGCATCATTCATCATTCTGATCGCATTGTTACTTTTTCAGAAAATGTTAACGAAAAATTTGACACACACACGCGCGCGCGCACGCACACGCACACGCACACGCGCGCGCACGCACACACACACAAACACACACACACATACCGACATTTTGATAAAAATAGTCTAAAATGAATCCAATGACCATGAAACGTGAAGATCTGTTAAAAATTCGATTTTCGATTTTCGGGGTAAAAAAACATTAATAGCTGTATGCCCCACTAGCAATGCGTACCACTAACCCTCTCGAAAGAGCAGTCCTACCCGCGAGCTCGCGAAGCGGGCGAGCAACAATAACCAGCTAGTTTGATTATTATAAGCGGTAACATTAGCATTAGTTGCATAATTGAAAAAAAAAATTTTTTTTTAATTAAAAAAAATTTTTTTTTAACCCTTTGAACTCGAGGCCGTTTTCGCTTGCGCGAACCAGCAACTCGAGACGATTTCGGCCAAATTAGGTGAACATTTTACAGGTACTTCAAAAATATTTAATTTAAAAAAAATTAAAAAAAAAAATTTCACCAGTTTATTCATTTATATGTCGAAAACAACAAATTTTGATAAATATTACACTCCGTAATTAGTTTTGGTGTGATACTTAGTAAAACAATAGCCAAGATGCATCCTTGCCACTTCACATCGGCCGGGCGCCGTATCGGCACCGCTCGAGTTGCTACTTAACATCGGCCGGACGCCGTATCGGCGCCGCTCGAGTTGCTACTTAACATCGGCCGGACGCCGTATCGGCGCCGCTCGCGTTCAAAAGGTTAAATTTAAAAAAATTTTTTTTACATAAAAATGAAATATATATAATTACGTTTGTTTATTCGGTGGAAAATTTCCATCCTCTCGTATAAATTGCATTCTTGAATGAACTTCTTTCGAAAAAAACTAAAAAAACTAAAAAATCTAAAAAACTACTTGACCGATATGGACCAAAATCTAATCAGCTCTAAGTTACGACGGGGCGCATCGATTGCATCATTCATCATTCTGATCGCATTGTTACTTTTTCAGAAAACGTTAACGAAAAATTTGATAACATAAAAACGGCCATACGCGCACACACACACACACACACACACACACACACACACATACTAACAATTTGATAAAAATAGTCTAAAATGACTTCAATAACCATGAAACGTGAAGATCTGCTAAAAAATCGATTTTCGATTTTCGGGGTAATTACAGTAACTTCCCTATGAATCGGGAAGTTAAAAAAAAAAAAAGGGAAGCAAGCAAGGAAGGTTATGTTACGGCGACAAACTGAGACTACTTATGTAATCGATGATGGACCCCCCCCCCCACGCCAAAACCTGCCTACTTGCGACCGTATCACGGAGAAAAAAAAGGAGAAAAAAAAAAACACACAGGAAAATGATAGAGACCAGAACGACAGCACAGTAGAAACTGTACACAAAGACGCAAAAGGAAAAAAGAAGGCGGAAGCAAAATCAAACACTCAAGAAACAATGGTAAAGGTCGAAAAGACCCAGATTAAAACAAAGGAAATGAAAAAAAGAGAGAGCAGGATACAAGAATAACAAGAGACAGCAAGAAGACCGGAACAACAACACAAAGACGCAAAAGGAGAAAAAAAAAAGAAGGCGGAAGCAAAATCAAACATTCAAGTAACAATGGTAAAGGTCGGAAAGACCCAGATTAAACAAAGGAAATGCAATGAAAAAAAAGAGAGCAGGATATGAGAATAACAAGAGACAACAAGAAGACCGGAACAACAACACAAAGACGCAAAAGGAAAAAAGAGGAGGAGGAACCACTGGAAACAAATTACCAAACACCCACACTCAAAGAAGGAAAAAAAAGGGAAAAAGAGAGAAGAAAACAAATCAGGAAAAGACACCTCAAAAAAAAAAAAAGAAGGGAGAAAAAAAAAAACTGAAAGAAGGAAACACACAAAAAGAAACCAAAAACATGGAAGCCGAGAAACCAAGAAGAGGAAGACAGCCCAAGAAACCCGGATCCAAAAGAGAAAAGAGTAAAAAAAGGAGGTCAAACAAAATCAAAAAAAAAAAAAAAAACAGAAGCAGCGACACGAAAGCACGGAAAAACGCACAAAATGGGAAACAACGAAGGGAACGATGAAGGAAAATAGGGAAACCAACAACACGAGAAGGAACAACCCACAAGAAAGGCGATCCTAAAAGGCACACGCGAAGGACAACAGATCCGAAAAGACACACAGTCGGACTCCAACCCCGACGGACTGACCGAACAGAGAGAACAAAAACAGCACGGGAGAACGTGGACACAAAATCCACAAAGGGAAACACAAACCTAGACAATCCGGGACACACTCCCAAAAGAACAAGAACACAAGAAGATTTAGCACACAGAAAACAAACTCGAAGGGACCAAGCGAACCAGAAATAAGCAGACAAGGGAACCAATTAGAGGAAAACCAATAGCGGAACCACCAATAGCGGAACTCCTTCACGGAGACCAGACTCGCAAGAGCGACAAAGGAACACCACCAACAGACAGAAAGATACACAAAAAAGGGAAGCAACGACCACACGATAAACAGGGGGAAGTCCCCCACGGGGCAAAGCAAACAATCAAGTTCGGTACAAAGACAACAAAATCAAACGGATCAAACGAAAACGGAACAAACAGACCAGGAATCAACCAAAGGAAAACCAATAGCGGAACTCCTTCACGGAGACTAGACTCGAAAGAGCGACAAAGGAACAACACCACCATCAGACAAAAGACACACAAAAGGGAAAACAACAGGGGGAAGTCCCCCACGAGGCAAACAATCAAGTTCAGTACAAACACAACAAATCGAACGGACCAAACGAAAATGGAACAAACAGACCAGGAATCAACCAAAGGAAAACCAATAGCGGAACTCCTTCACGGAAACCAGACTCGAAAGAGCGCCAAAGGAACAACACCATCAGAAATCACACAAAAGGGAAGCAACAACCACACGATCAAACAGGGGAAAGACCCCCACGAGGCAGCAACAATGGAAAAACCCGGGACGCACTCCCAAAGGAAGGTACAACACCAGGAATTCCAACTCAATCGCAACAACCCGAACGGACCAAACGCACAAGGAATAAGCAAATAAGGAAATCAATTAGAGGAAAGCCAATAGCGGAACCCCCAATAGCGGAACCACCAATAGCGGAATCTCACATACAAACAGAGGAAGTCAACAACGGGAGACAAACCTGAATGGGCGACGACCGGATTCAATCCGGCCGAAACCTGGGGACGATGGTCACGTCCAAACTCTTCCAGCCATGGATCCTAGTGCGTTTCTCGAGCCCTCCACAACCCCAACTCGCGGTAGGCTCGGCAAGGAATGACCGAATGGAAGCGATATCCCGGCTGGCGCCGGGATTTCGCCGAAGTCGGATCGGACCCCAAGTAGATGTATGCCAACCGGTGCGAAAGGTTTCCGATGGCGACAACCGGATGGAGACGATGTTCGGGTCGATGACCAGAACTTCGTCAAAGTCGGATTGAACCCGGAGGACTCCGGACGCATACGGTAGCATATAAAGCCATCCCAACGTTTCTATTGACACGCGGACCCTTGCTTTGATGCCCCATATATATACGTAGAGTCGTAGCTCAGGACCTATCCTAACCTAGGGGTGGGAGTGGGTAAGTTCCGGAGAGCCGGGACAGCTTAGGGACGGGACGTCAAACTCGAGAACGCACGACATGGATCCACGGTGTAGTTGGGGGGGGCCAAACACGGGCAGGCCAGGCAAACCTGCATGATCTGAAGGTGAGAAGGTCCGACGTACGCTCCGAGCCGTAAAACGCTCAAAAATCCATTTATGCTTAGGTAGAATGGCCTTCTCATCAATGATGATCGCACCCTGATTAGTAGATTGACGCTCTGAAAGTTGCCCGGGCTATAAAAAGCAGAGCGGCTTTCGAACGCAGTGGCTATTCGCAACCCCTCTGGGGCCGAGGACCGGTTACCGCCATATGAAATCGGCTGTGCTGCTGATGTGCGAACCGGCGAGGGCAACCGACTGCCCTCGCCCCGGTCAGACTCTTTACTACTACTACTACTACTACTACTAGGATAGGGTTAGGATAGGGTTAGGATAGGGTTAGCCATATGAAACTGACGCAAAGTCGGTGTGCGATCGGGAGAGGGGAGGTGCCTGGCGGCACCACCCCCTCTCCCGCAAGGACAGGTAGCGGTGCCGATCACCTCTGCCCTGGCTGAATTTACTACTACTACTACTACTACTACTAGGATAGGGTTAGGATAGGGTTAGGATAGGGTTAGGATAGGGTTAGGATAGGGTTAGAAGGGGCGCAGTGGCTCAGTGGGTAGAGCGCGCGCCTACGGACCCCGTGGTCGCGGGTTCGATCCCCGACGCGGCACCTCTGGAAATACTCCATGTGCTCTATAAACTGTGGTGCCCCCAGGTGGTTCGGAACCCACCTTTATAAAAACTGTAGGTCCCGTTGCGATGCGACGTAAAAAAAAAAAAAAAAAAAAAAAACGGAACAACAAACCTCTAAGGGAAAGGTCAGATGGACGGAGCTATTTGCTGAACATCGACCGGACCCGGGGATGATGGCCACATCCAAACAATCAGTCATTATTCCGAGAATGTGTCAAGCCCACCCAATGAGGCGGGAGCACGATGGAACTGATATCTATGCTCCGAAGGAGAAAGATTTCGGCGAAGTTGGAGCGACCGACCTCCGTCACCCCATCGCGTTTAGTAGGACGGCAAGTGATGACCGAATGGAGGTGATGTTCCCGCGCGAGCGGGAATTTCGCCGAAGTCGGATCGGATCCCAAGTTTGCAATATATGTACACACATATACTAGAATCACCCCCACGAAACTCTCGCGATCGCGTCCATTGTTCTTTGCAAAGCCCGTAGAGTCACAGCTTAGCCTATCCTAACCTTGGGGAGGGAGTGGGTAAGTCGCTGGATAGCAGCGACAGAGTAGGGACGGGATTCGAACTTGACACATTCAACCAAGGAATATGGCGAAGGTGGGGGGAGCCAAAACACGGGCAGGCGAGGCACCCTGCAGGTCCGAAGGTGAGAGGGTCCGACGTTCACTCCGAGCCTTAAAACCGCTCAAAAATCCGAAAACTAGGTAGCATGGCCCTTCTCATCGATGACGACCGGACCCATCATAGTAAGTCGCAGACTCCGAAAATGGCCCGGGCCGAATAAAACGGAGGAACGGCGGAACGATGGGAAAACTGCAACCCCTAGTGGGTCGAGCTGCCGGCAGCGCCGATTATGATACTGGTGTATACCGGTGTGCCTTAAGGAAGTGAGGGGCGGACGATCCGCTACTCCTCCCCGGCAATGTAATTACTACTACTACTACTACTACTACTAGGATAGGGTTAGGATAGGGTTAGGATAGGGTTAGGATGGGGACTAAGGTCATGTGGCGTCTACAGTGGTGACTCTGATCCACTGTCGATTTCGGTCTCTCGGTGTGAGAGAGTCACATGGCTAAAATTCCTCTCACTCCACCTCCTCGTGGTGGTCCCCGGGCACCCTCTGCGGAGGGTGGCTAACGGAGTGAGGGGTGCAGGGGGGGATGGGTTTCGCGTGGGTTTCAGGGTTTAAGTTGGGGTGTATATATTTTATTTTAGTTTCCTTTTCTTCATCTCCCTATCCCTTTATTTCTAATTTTTTAGTTATTATTTGCCGTGTCAAGTCCTCCGCTTTTGTCTCCATGGACGGTCACGCCAAGGCGTGACTGCTCCAGAGGAGTGGGGATAAGACGCAACATGCTGGGTGGGTTATTTTAGTTGTCTTACCTTCTTTCTTTAATCTCCTTCTTCTTCTGTTTTTATCCTACTTTATGAGTTACACATACACAACGGAAATAAAAATAGTATACTTACCTTACACAATATAATATTTACCGACATCGGACCTACACACCTAAAAAACAATAATAAATACAGAATACTTACCTATAGTCAAATACTTACCATAACATACCTAAAATCTACACTTATACCTACCTATACTACCTATACCTATTCTACCTATACCTATACTTACCTATACTTACCTAGTCTAATACTTACCTCTTACCTATCTATTATGTTTAGTTTATTTTGTTAGTTTATACTTACCTTCCAGTTTTTATGGTGCGGCCACGCGAACACTCCACCCCGACGGGCAGGACATCCAGGCACGGAACAGGGCACGTCCAGGCGAAAACGGTTTCGGCCAGCCGCAAGTGGTGCGTTCTCTCTCACTGGACACGAATAACGAAAAAAAGTTTACGGTGCAGGGGCTTCGGATCCCCAGTACCGGCACGGAGGGGGTGGGCGAGCAGGCCCCCTCCGGGTCGTCATCCAACGACTGCGGATTGATGGAGGTGGATCCCTCGGCACCATCAATAGCAAGGACGACGAGAGGAATAGCAGAAATTATAGGCGTCACTTCAGTAATCCTGGAGGACATACAAAGGAATCCGGGAAATGAAGATAAAGAAGAGATAGAGGAAAAATGGTACATACAAAAAGAACTGAAAGAAAAAGAAAAGAGAGAGAGAGAGAAAGCAGAAAAAGAAAGAAGAGAAAGAGAAAGAATAGAAGAAGAGAACGAAAGAATAAGAAAAGAAATGAAAGAGAAAGAACTAAGAGAAAAAGCACTGAAGGAAATAAAGGAAAGGAAAATAAGAGAAAAGAGTCCTGGAGGATTAAAAGAAAAATTGGAGAAAATAGCAAAATTTTTAGACAATAAAGATACAACAAAAGAAAATAAAGACAGCGACGAAGAGGACAGAAAAACAGTTACAGCAGAAATAGACACAAACCCAACAGAACTAGAAGAAAATTTAGAAGAAAATATAGAAGAAAATATGGAACCAGGCACTAGTCAACAGCACAATATTCAACTTAACGACATATACAACAAAAACATAATCCCGCACGCTAATAACAATAGTAACAACAACAACAACAACAACGATATTAATAACGGAAAGGAAACATTCATAACTCCAAAACTAAATATATACAGAGAAAAACTTAGAACAGACAAATCAACCAAAATAATAAAAGACATGCAAACTGAAGTAAAACAAATGAGTAAAGATTTCGAAGAATTATTAACATACATCAGAACACACAAAAACTTCAGAGCTCAGCAAAGAATAAACAGCAACAACATATACGAAAGACTCCAAGGACTAAAGGAATCATTAAAAATAGTTAAAGGAAATAGAAAACAAGAATTAAAAGAAATAGCGGACAGTGAAACAAAAGAAATAGAAAGAAAAACAAAAACATGCAACGAAGAAACAAAAACATGCAACGAAGAAACAAAAAACGACACAAAAACAACAAGGAAAAGGACAAGAGACGAGACACAGGACGAGACAATGACACAAACAACAAATACAATGACGGAATCAGAATCCGAGATCTCTTTATTCAGTAGAGGAGAAGAATTATCAAGCAGAAAGGACTCAATCTCCTCCTCAACAAGTGTGAACAGACAACCATCGTACGCAGATATAATAAATAGACAAAAAATAAGACAAGGGTCACCTCCAATAATCCCAACTATAAAAAAGATAAAAGGCAACCAAGATAAACAAAATAACAACAACAATAACAACAACAGTATAAACAAAAACAATAATAACAATAAAATAAATAACAATAGAATAAATAATAACAAAATAAATAACGAATATTCAACAAATTATGAAACATCCTCAGAAGAAGAGGAAACAACAGAAGATTTAATAATAAAAACACTAAAATCATTAGGCGAACAAATAAAACTTCTGACGAAGAAAGATAAAACGCAAACAAAAGAAAAAAGCCATGCAAAAGAAAAAAGCCATGCAAAAGAAAAAAGTCATGCAATAACAAAAAACAAAAACATAGAAAAAACAAATCAAGAAAGTAACAACAAAGAAAAAAGAAATAGAGAAGAAACTGAATGGGTGACTGTTATGAAAAGAAAAGGCAGGCACAAAACAGACGAAGAGACAGGGAGAAGTGAACTCGAAGAGTGGCCAAAGAAAATCACAAGACCAAAATGGTCCATACCCAGACCTGATGCACTAGTAATAAAAGTAAAAGATAACACAGAATTCAAAAAGATATACTCTAAAATAAGCACGAATATAGAAAACGCTGACGCGATAAAACGCGTCAGAAAAACAAGAATGGGCCAACTTCTGTTCGAAATAGAAAAGAACGAGGACATAGAAAAACTTAAAACACAAATAAAAAACGTTATAACAGAAGACCAGACCGTACAAGTTTTACAAAAAACATTCGATCTGGAAATTCGCGACGTAGACCCAATGATCGAAAAAGAAGACGTGATAGAAACACTAGAAAAAGAAATAAAAATTAAAAAAGAGGAAATGATTTGCAGAGTACTCAGATTAACAAAAGTCGGAACACAAATAGCCGTAATAGAAATACCACTAAAATACTTAAAAACAATAACAGAAAAGAGTAAAATAAGAATGGGTTTGACCTATGTTAAACTGACACCTTCGCCAAAAATAATCAAGTGCTACAAGTGCCACAACATGGGGCACTTTAGTACAAACTGCACCGCAAACATCAAAACAGACCGTCCACGATGCCGCAAATGTAATGAAGATGGCCACGACATGGCAGTATGTACAAATAATTATAAATGCGTTACATGCGATAAATTAAAACTTCCTTCGTCACATTTGGTATGCTCAATGGCATGTCCGCAGTTCAGGCAGAGGGTGAGAACGCTAAAATACCAACTTACACAATACCAGAATGCTAATCCTTCAGCTCAACTGTAATAATTGTAAACTGGCACAACAACTAATGCATCAAACATGTACAGAACAAAAAATAGATATAGCATGCTTGCAAGAACCCCACCATATTGAAAAACATTGGATACACTCTAAAGATAACAAAACAGCAATAGTTATAAAAAATACAAACATAAAATTAACAAAAGAAAACAAAATTATCGAAGAAAACTTTACAGGAATAAAATTGGATTTTATGACATTAATAAATGTCTATATTAGCCCAAACAGTACTAAAAAAGAATATCACATGCATCTAGAAAATATTAAAAAATCAAGAAAAAACTGGAAGGGACCAGTCGTACTGACCGGTGACCCAAACGCCAGAACCTACGCTTTCGGAGACACTGTAGAAAATTTTAGAGGTCGCACATTTCTATACTATTTAAACGAAATGAAATTAGAACCTATCATCACAAAAGGAGGCAATACATTTTTTAAAAAAGACAGGAGCTCAAAAATCGACATAATATGTGCTTCAAAAGAAATATATAAAAGTATAAACAGCAAAATTGATAAAACCTATAACGCGTCGGACCATGTAAACTGCATACACAATATTAAAATAAATAACAATAAAAAATATAATAAAACGTTATACAAACACATTACCTGGTACTGGAACACAAAAGAAATGGACAATGAAAAATTTATAAAAACCTTTAATACACTAAATAAAGACCTAGAACTAAATAACAAAGAAATAAATAAAATAGACATAAAAACAATAGACACATACATAAATAATATAAATAAAACATGCAATAAAATACTAAAAAAGAGAACGAACAAATACTTACCCAAAGAGAACGCATGGTGGAACAAGGAGATATCAGATGTCCGTGATGAGGTACAAGCAGCTCGACGTAACCTACAACGAAAAAGAAAAAAGAAAATTAATGTGGAATTAGAAACAGAAATATATAAAAACCTAAAGAAAAAACTAGTATATTTAATAAAAGACAGTAAAAAAACACAATGGAGAAGCTTTATAAACATACTGGAAAACGACCCATGGGGAAGACCCTTTCAAGTAATAAAAAATAAAATAAAAAATAAAACACCCCCACCTATATTAAGTAAAAACAATGCTAAAAAAATCCTACATAGTCTATTCCCGAAAAACAATAAAATAACAGAATACGAAGAATTTAAACATATTACTACACCAATTACAGTTAACGAAGAAGAAATCTTAGAAATAGGCACGAACTTACAAAGCAATAAAGCAACAGGGCTAGACAAAATACCTCCTAATATAATAAAATTAATAATAAAAACAGATTATAAAAATTTTACAAAGATCATGCAAGCATGCCTACATTTATGCTATATACCAGAAAAGTGGAAAAGAGTACGAGTGATTCTCCTAAGAAAAAATACAGAAGACTCTATAAGACCGCAAGATTTCAGACCGATCTGCATAAGCGATTGTATTAGTAAGGTACTCGAAAAGATATTAGAAAAACGAATATATGACCACCTAGGCACAAACACATTCCATGAAAACCAATTTGGATTCTACAAAGGAAAAACAACAACACATGCACTTATAAAATTAACAGACTACATAAAAGAAGAAAATAATAAAAGAAAATTTGGGCTCTTAGTGAGCCTTGATATCAAAAATGCTTTCAATAGCCTAGAATGGAGCAGTATATTTAAGAGCTTAAAAAATCGTAACTTCCCCGATCATCTACAAAAAATGATACAAATTTACCTCAAAAACAGATACATACGTTACCGTACAGAAACCGAGTGGGTGGAGGTGCGCGTCGGGAGGGGGGTTCCACAGGGATCGGTGATATCACCGATCCTGTGGAACCTCGTCTATGACGAGCTACTGGAACTGCCATTTAATCCTGAGATTAACATTATTACATTCGCGGACGACATTGCAATATACGGATCAAGTCACAATCTAACGGAATTAAAATATAATCTAGAATTTAATATAAACCAAGTTATTGCACCATGGCTAAATAAGAAGGGTCTAGAATTATCACCACAAAAAACCAAAATTATACAATATAATAAAAAAGTATTAACTGAAAATTTCAAAATTAACATATTAAATAGCGAAGTAAAATGTGAAAATAATCTAAAATATTTAGGCATACATTTAGATAAAACAAATAATTACAACTTTCATTTGGAAAAAACTACAATTAAAACTAATATATACATAAACGAGCTATCAAGAATAATGATAAACATCGGTGGCCCAACTACAGCAAGTAGACATTTATACTACAAAATTATAGAATCTATAGTGTGTTATGGCTGCCCCATGTGGGCAGACAAAGCGTTAAAACTAAAAATAAATAATGAAAAAATAAGGAAAATACAAAGGAAAGGCCTAAACAGACTAGCATGTGCATACAGAACCGTATCGAGGGAAGCGTTGTGTGCAATAACCGGGATATTACCTTTAGAAATTAAAATCAGAGAAATACAAAGAATTTTTAACACAAAACAAAAATTTAAAATAGAACCCAATGATAACGAAGAAGAAAAACAAAATAAAATTGATATAATCGAATCAGAAACAAACAAAATAAAAGAGATCTCATGGTTGGAATGGCAAAATAAATGGCGAGCCACCACCCACTCGGAATGGACTAAAAAACTAATACCAAACGTTAGATATTGGAAAGAAAATTTAAAAAACGATCTAAATTTTAGACTGACACAATTTCTGTCGGGACACGGAGTATTTGGTACATATAAAAAGAGAATAAATAAAAGCCAAAGTGACATGTGTTGGTTTGACTGCGGAGTTTCTGATGGCCCAGAGCATACGTTTTTCCAATGCGAGAGATGGACACAAGAAAGACTACAATTAGAAATAGAAACACAAGAAACAATAAACATAGAAAATTTTATAGAAAAAATAACAAAAAATGAAAACAATTGGAAAGCAATAAATAAATATATAAACAATATCATGATAAAAAAAGAAAAAGAAGAAAGAAAAATGGAAAAAAGAGCAAGAGAAATTGGAAATACAAACTAAAAGATCGCTAAAACATGCATAAATAAAATAAAAAACTAAAGAGATGCAAAACAAAATAAAACAGACAAAAACGAAGGATTAGTTATTGTATATATGTATATAAAAATCATGCAAAAATAAATAAAAGATTAAATAAATAACATAATGTATATAGAATTGTAAATAATATGATTAATTGTAAATACATACCAAGAGCCAAGAACAGGTGTGGAATGAGTCTCCGGAAACAGGCGGCCCAAGAGAAATGCTGCACGCGGGCCCTCGGGAAGCCTAATCTGGAAAAACAGAAAGTAGAGGGGCAATCCATTGATTGTCCCGGGTAGTGGAAGTTTTTCAACTTTTACCACTATCCTTAAAAAAAAAAAAAAAAAAAAAAAAAGGATAGGGTTAGGATAGGGTTAGGTTTCCGTTGAGCGGTCAGTTGATAGTCAGTTGATAGTTGACTTTATTCCCTTTTCTACAGCGTAAAATGTCAAGTTTTGAAAATAGATATAAAATCCAAGTGTTTGGTTTTGGAAATCAAGATGAGCGTCGTACTATTCGTGCGGAAAAACATGCTAATCAACGCAAGACGTTACGAAATAGAACTTTCAACGAAAACAGAAATATATTGGAGAGCTCGTTGAAAGCAACACTCGCTAGAGTAAACAATAATGGAATTCAGAGGACTTCAGCTCGGGGAGGAAATCCAAATAGTGGAGAGGAAGGAGAAGGAGAGCAAGGGCAAGACGCCCAAACCGGCCAGAGGCGCGGGTGACAGCAGCGGCAACAACAGCGGTCGACAGAGGACCCTAAAGGACCAGCCCGGGACTCCGGGAACGGCAGGGAAAGCAGGAACCACGGGAACGACGGTTTCCACGGAAACTCCGGGAACTTCCGCGGAAAGGAGCCGCCGTCAGCAGGAGGAGACGGAGCTCTTACTGGACCCGATGAACGTGGTTATAGTCAAGGAAGGATACCCGGAAAAGGGAACGGACATGGAGCGACACGAGGTCACCGCGATGTGGGCGAGCGTGACTGAATATGCGCTATACAAGAAGAGGCCCATCAATTTCAAAAGATGGGGGTTAAAAGCAGGGGGCGTCCTGATGACAGCTAGGGACGATCAGGCAATAGGCAATCTGAGAATAGCGTTAAAAGAGCTCGATTTTGATTTTGCCCCCAAAAAGCTGACGACCATCAGCGTAGACAAATTAAACGTTACTACAAGAGCAACAATGTACATTAGTAACAGACTAATGAAATACGAGGTGATTATCGGGCACCTAAATAACGACTACAAATCCCTCACAATCACGAGATGGCAGCTGAAGAGGAAGGAGAGAGTCACCGAGAGGGGCAAGGAATTCACCCTAGAAATGCCCGAAAACGATTACAACTATATTAAGGGAAAAGGAGGGAAAATACACATCATGGGTGGGGCCATCAATCTCACCTTTACTAAAAAATCATGATCCAACAGAAATATCACCACCACACATTATAATAATACATAATAAGCGTAACAATGTAAAATAAAATAAAACACCGTTTACAATCAAAGCATACCATACTTTACCACCACAACCTCCCTACACCACACTGTCGACAAATAAATAAATAAAGGAAACCTCCATAAAAGGCCGGAAGATAACAATTATTTTTCAACCCTTCCCAATAGCATAATAGACAACGGAAACAACGAAGACGCGATCAACATAGAACAAGCGTAGCACTCTCCGGCTCTAATCAAACATAGGGAACACCGAACACATAACTACCAGCGGAAAACTTAGCTCTAGCCAACCGCGTCCGATCACGCAGACAGTCAGCGAGTCACAATAAGACACGGTCAACATAGATCAGACTTAGCACTCTCCTGCTTCAATCAAACATAGGGAACACCGTACACATAACCACCAGCGGATAACTTAGCTCTAGCCAACCGCGTCCGATCACGCAGACAGTCAGCGAGTCACAATAAAGACACGGTCAACGAAGATCAGACCTAGCACTCTCCTGCTTCAATCAAACATAGGGAACACCGTACACACAACTACCAGCGGACAACTTATTTCTAGCCAACCGCGTCCGATCACGCAGACAGTCAGCGAGTCACAATAAAGACACGGTCAATTTAGATCAGACTTAGCACTCTCCTGCTTCAATCAAACATAGGGAACACCGTACACACAACTACCAGCGGATAACTCAGTTCTAGCCAACCGCGTCCGATCACGCAGACAGTCAGCGAGTCACAATAAAGACACGGTCAACGAAAATCAGACCTAGCACTCTCCTGCTTCAATCAAACATAGGGAACACCGAACACATAACTACCAACGGAAAACTTAGCTCTAGCCAACCGCGTCCGATCACGCAGACAGTCAGCGAGTCACAATAAGACACGGTCAATATAGATCAGACTTAGCACTCTCCTGCTTCAATCAAACATAGGGAACACCGTACACACAACTACCAGCGGATAACTCAGTTCTAGCCAACCGCGTCCGATCACGCAGACAGTCAGCGAGTCACAATAAGACACGGTCAATATAGATCAGACTTAGCACTCTCCTGCTTCAATCAAACATAGGGAACACCGTACACACAACTACCAGCGGATAACTCAGTTCTAGCCAACCGCGTCCGATCACGCAGACAGTCAGCGAGTCACAATAAAGACACGGTCAATTTAGATCAGACCTAGCACTCTCCTGCTTCAATCAAACATAGGGAACACCGTACACATAACTACCAGCGGATAACTTAGCTCTAGCCAACCGCGTCCGATCACGCAGACAGTCAGCGAGTCACAATAAGACACGGTCAATATAGATTAGACTTAGCACTCTCCTGCTTCAATCAAACATAGGGAACACCGTACACATAACTACCAGCGGATAACTTAGTTCTAGCCAACCGCGTCCGATCACGCAGACAGTCAGCGAGTCACAATAAAGACACGGTCAATGCAGATCAGACCTAGCACTCTCCTGCTTCAATTAAACATAGGGAACACCGTACACATAACTACCAGTGGATAACTTAGTTCTAGCCAACCGCGTCCGATCACGCAGACAGAGTGCAAAGAAAAAGACAAAGACACACTCAATGCAGTACAGGCTTAACCCCCTACGGCTTCGAAGAAAAAAAAAAAAAAAAAAAAAAAAAAAAAAAAAAAAAAAAAAAAAAAAAAAGGGGAAAAAGAGAGGAACCACCGGCAGACAACCTTAATCAACCCACCCCAATCGCATCTCCCTACACTGTAACAGAACAGCGCAAACACAAAATCAATCAAGAACAGACTACCAATAGAACACAACCGTCCAGAACCCACACCCAAGGGTAGTCAAACAGGACCCCCCTGCGGACTCAACCTCACCAAGGAACCTGCAGCACCGACGGACGCACCTGAACGAGACGCAACACAATAGGAAAGGAAAAAAAAAAAAGAAGAAAAAAAAGGAAAAAAAAAATAAAATAATATAAATACACATACACAACAATAAAATGGAAAAGAAGGAAAAAGGAATAGGAAACGGCACGCGGAAAAACGCACCCAACACACACACACACCCGTGACCACAAGCCCTCAATCCCCAAACAGACACAGCACACCCCCATGCAGAAACCAGCAAACCTCAACCAGAACTAAGGAAAAAAAAAATATATATAGTTATATAAGAACATCCCAAACGAAACCAACAATAAAGAGAAAAACAAACAAACCCTAACCGATCCCGCAAAGCCACCTCATTACAGCGAAACCAAGGACAACCGACCGCAACAAAAAGGTAAGTGCCAAACCATAATGCGAAACAAATACGACGCTACCCACAGAAACGCGAAACCGCCTGCACCCCAAATAAAACACAAACGCGAAAATAGAGCGAGCGACCAACACAATAAACCGGAATCGCCCACCCACCCACAGAACAATCACCCCAACCTCAACCTATGGGCACAAAGCCAGCACCTCCAAGCGACAACGGGCACCCATAAAGAGGGAGGAAAAAGGGAAATAGGAAATAAGCAAAAGAGAGTAGACCCTAGAATAAGCAAATACCACAAGCCTTCCAAAAAAAAAAAAAAAAAAAAATCCCTGAGCTCAAAAAAAAAAAAAAAATAAATAAATAAAAGGAGAGCATCCCCATCCTCAAACTCCCACCCCGACGACGACTAACCTCATCTGTTCACAGGTTTGCTTTGCCACGTAGCCACATCACTCGGCAAACAACGGGGATAATAGCGGACGGCAATAACAATAAAACGGCCACAACATCGAAAACGTATCCCCACCACAAACTAGGGCACGCAAACTAAGAGAGGAGAAAAAAAAAAAACTCTCTCTCCACTCAAAAAAGAGGGAAAGAGAAAAGGAAGAAGAAAAGGAACACGAAAGGAAAAAAAAAAAAGAAAAAAAAAAAAAAAAGAAAAAAAAAAGAGGAACAAGGGAGGAATAAAGGGAAAATGAAAATAATCCAGGTGAATCTCCACCATGCGGCCGGGGCAGCAGCCCTACTAGCCAAAAAATTCAACGAAGAAGCATTCGACGTAGCCCTGATCCAGGAACCCTGGATCAGCAGGAAAGGAATAAGAGGCATGAACGGGAGTGGAACCATCCACTCGAACAAGATAACCGAGGAAACAAGAACCTGCGTGATAACGAGAAGGAACATAACGGGGACTCTAATGACCCAATTCACAGACAACTCGATAACAACCGTATCGATACAAGTAGGAAAAGGGAACGAGTACAAAGAAATACTAGTAGTATCGCTGTACCTACATCACGAGGGAAGAGACATCCCGGGCAGAAAATGCGCGGAAATGGTAGAATGGGCAAGCAGGAACGACGTCCCTGTGATAATAGGGGCGGACGCGAACGCCAGAAACAGGCACTGGGGAAGCACGGACACCAACCGAAGAGGAGTGATCCTCATGGACTACATAGTAAACGCGGGGCTGCACATAGCCAACTACGGAAACAGACCGACGTACGTCACAAAGAACAGGAAAGAGGTTCTGGACATAACCATATGTTCGGAATCGATAATAGACAAATTTTACAAATGGAAGGTACTGGACGAGATTAACGGCTCGGACCACAACTCGATAGAGTACAGACTGAGATGGGACTGCCAAACGGAAACAGAGGAAAGAAGGAGTGTGAACAACACAGATTGGGACAAATTCAAGGCATTAAACAGGGAATCGGTAAAAACACTGGTAGGAAAATACGGAAACGCAGCGGAGATAGACGCGTATGCGGAAAGCATAGCGACAACGATAAGAACAAACTGGGAAGATGCGACGGAGGCAACTCCGACAACAGGAAGAAGGAAAGTAAGATGGTGGAACAAGAAACTAGAGAAGAAGAAGGAAACGGTAAAAACCTGCAAGCAAAGATGGAGGAGGGCCAAACCAAGGAACAAGGCCAAGAAATGGGCAGCCTACAAAAAGGAATGCAAAAACTTCAGATACGAGATAATGAAAAGCAGAAGGGAATGCTGGAAGAAATTTACCAAGTCGATCGAGAAAACCTCGATAGCGGCCAGAATCACGCAGACTCTGCTGAAATGCGGAGGCGCCAACATGGGAGCAATAAGGAAGGGAAACACCCTACTACACAGGAACGACGAGATAATGGAGCAACTGCTAGAGACCCACTTCCCCGGGTTCACCAGAGATACGGGGGGGGCCGAAGCCACCGAGGAAGAGAGGAACAACGGGACCGACAACAACAACTTAACAACCACCAACAACGGAATCAACGAGGTACAACCGAACTGGAGGCTGGCGAATCAAATCGCCAACCCCAGCAGGGTTAAATGGGCCCTGTCGGTCTTCAGCCCGGACAAGGCTCCCGGGCTGGACAAACTGAGCCCGCGAATCATAAGCAGATCGCAAAACCAATATGGACAGGCCATAACTAACCTGATAAAGGCAAGCATCGCTACGGGGCACATCCCGGAAGCGTGGACGGTAACAAAGGTAGTATTCCTACCAAAACCTGGAAAAACGGATCTAACGGTACCAAAGGCATACCGACCGATATGCCTGACATCGTTTCTGCTGAAAACAGCAGAAAAACTGATAGACAGGCATCTCAAATGCACCACGCTAAAGGAAAGGGAACTGTTCGAAGGGCAACACGCCTACAGAACAGGACACTCCACGGAAGTCGCCCTACACAGGGTGCTGAACGAAGCCGAAAAGGCACGGGTAAACAAGGAATACGCCATGGCATGCTTCATGGACATCGAGGGGGCATTCAACATGACCCCGATCGATGCCATGGATCAAGCGATGGAAGATTTCAACGTGGAACCAAACATCAGGGCATGGATAATGAACATGCTGGAGAACCGGAGAATCAAGGCGTACAGAGGGGACGCGGAGGTAGAAGGCAAGGTAAAAAGGGGCACCCCACAGGGGGGAATACTCTCCCCGCTGCTGTGGTGCATGGCGCTGGACTCGCTCCTACGCGCACTAGAGGAAACAGGAGCCACGATAGTGGCCTACGCCGACGACGTGGCCATCGTGAGCAGAGACAAGGACAGACGGAAATGCGTGGAAACGATACAAACGGCACTGAATATAACGGAAGTCTGGTGCGAAACGGTAGGACTGTCGGTTAACCCCGAGAAAACTGAGGTAATGGAATTCACCAGGACGACCCTGTACCCGGTGGACAGCGGACTGTGCTACATGGGCACGCCGTTGCAACTAAAAGAGAAGGTAAAGTATCTGGGAATAACCATAAACAGGAAACTGATGTGGAGACCACACATCAAAGGCAAGGTAGACGCGGCAAAAGGGAACATAATGATGCTGAGCAGAGCGGTAGGCGCAACCTGGGGGCTGACACCGTACATCCTGAGATGGATTTACAAGGCGATCGTGGTGCCGAGGGTAACGTACGGAGCGGCAATCTGGTGGAAGGGAACGGACCTGGCAACGGTCAAGGGCTGGCTGGACAGAATGCAAGGAATGGCGAACAGGAGAATTCTGGGATGCGTGGGAAACACACCGAACAAGACCATGGAAGTGCTAGCGGACATACAACCGCTAGACATAAGGATAAAAGAAATAGCGCTGAAAACAGCATACAGACTGATATGCTGGAACAAATGGGAAGACCTGGGCCACGGCCACTCGAACATCATCGAGTACATAGGGAAACGGGACAACAGGGAACTCATCACCCTAAGCCAGCTACCCAAGGACACGGACGAGAGAAGATACCTGGACAGCAAGCTGTACAAAACGGAGATAAGGGAAAGGGACGACTGGAAGAAAGGAATACCGAGGGACCTGAAGGAAACGGCACTCTGGTACACAGACGGATCGAGGAAGAACGAGCTGACAGGTGCAGCTTGGACGAACAACAGGGACAGACACTTTTATGTCAAACTCGGAGAACACCCCACGGTGTATCAGGCGGAACTGCTGGCCATAAAGTTATGCGCCCTAGAAATCATAAACAAAGGGGAAGACAAAAGAGAAATCACGATCTGCACAGACAGCCAAGCGGCCATCAAAAGCCTGCAACAGCTGGAATGCAGATCCAGACTGCTATGGGAGGCACACGACACGCTGAATCAGCTGGTCAAAAAGGGGAAAACGGTAAGGATAACCTGGATACCAGGTCACTCGGGACTGGAGGGAAACGAAAAAGCGGACGAACTGGCCAACAAAGGATCAGACTCGCCTCCGGAGGAACCACAACAGTGGGTTGGCCTGCCAGACGCCAACTACAACCTCCTGGTAAGAAGGTGGGCGGAGGAAAGATCTGCGGAAAAATGGAGGACATCCACAGGGCTGGAACACAGCAAAAGGTTCCTGGGGGTGGATGAATGGCCGGCCAAAAGGGTCAGGGGCATCATCGACCTAAACAGGAAGGATCTGAGAAGAATGGTAGAGACGGTCACGGGAATATGCCCGCTGAACAAACACCTCGCGAAACTGGGAAGAGCAGACACGAGCGTATGCTCGCTATGCAACGATAAGGAAGAAACCCCCGAGCACATAGTCACGGAATGCGAGGCAATAACGAGGAAAAGAAGGGCAATTCTGGAAGACAGTACCATCGAGGGCGATGTACTAAAAACGGTAGAATGGAAGAAACTAAAACGGTTCATGGAGGAAATAGATCCATGGAAAGAATAGAGGAAAAAAAAAAGAGAGTGAGTGAAGAATGCAGGAAAAAAAGAGAGAGTGAAGAATGCAGGGAAAAAAGGAAAAAAAAAGGGAAAACAGGAAGCAAGCAAGGAAGGTTATGTTACGGCGATAAACTGAGACTACTTATGTAATCGATGATGGACCCCCACGCCAAAACCTGCTTGCTTGCGACCGAATCATGGAAAAGAAAAGAAAAAAAAAGAAGAGAAAAAAAAAGAAACACAGGAAATGATAGAGACCAGAACGACAGCACAGCAAAAACTGTACACAAAGAAGCCGAAAAAAAAAAAAAAAAAAAAAAGGAAGGACGAAAGCAAAATCAGACATTCAAGAAACAATGGTAAAGGTCGAAAAGACCCAGATTAAACAAAGGAAATGAAATGAAAGGAAAAAAAAAAAGAAAACAGGACACAAGAATAACAAAAGACAGCAAGAAGACCGGAACAACAACACAAAGACACGAAAGGAAAAAAAAGAGAGGAGAAACCACTGGACCAACACCCACACTCAAAGAAAACAAAAAGAAAGGAAAGAAGAGAGAAGTAAGCAAATCAGGAAAAGACACCCAAACAACTGAGAGAAGGTAACACACAAAAGAAACCCAAAACACGGAAACCGAGTAACCGAGAAGAAGAAAACAGCCCAAAAAACCCGGATCCAAAAAAGAGAAAAGAGTAAGAAAAGAGGCCAAACAAAATCACAAAGAAACAGAAGCAGCGACACGAAAGCACGGAAAACGCACAAAACGGGAAACAACGAAGGAAACGATGAAGGAAAATAGGGAAACCAACAACACAAGATGGAACAACCCACAAGAAAGGCGATCCTAAAAGGCACACGCGAAGGACAACAGATCCGAAAAGACACACAGTCGGACTCCAACCCCGACGGACTAACCGAACAGAGAGAACAAAAACAGCACGGGAGAACGTGGGCACAAAATCCACAAAGGGAAACACAAACTAGACAATCCGGGACACACTCCCAAAAGAACAAGAACACAAGAAGATTTAGCACACAGAAAACAAACTCGAAGAGACCAAGCGAACCAGGAATAAGCAGACAAGGGAACCAATTAGAGGAAAACCAATAGCGGAACCACCAATAGCGGAACTCCTCCACGGAGACTAGACTCGCAAGAGCGACAAAGGAACACCACCAACAGACAGGAAGACACACAAAAGGAAGCAACGACCACACGATAAACAGGGGGAAGTCCCCCACGAGGCAAAGCAAACAATCAAGTTCGGTAGAAAGACAACAAAATCAAACGGACCAAATGAGAACGGAACGAACAGACCAGGAATCAACCAGAGGAAAACCAATAGCGGAACTCCACCACGGAGACCAGACTCATAAAGAGCGACAAAAGAACAACACCATCAGTAGTCACACAAAAGGGAAGCAACGACCACAAGATCAAACAGGGGGAAGACCCCCACGAAGCAGCAACAATGGTAAAACCCGGGAGACAATCCCAAAAGAAGATACAACACCAGGAAACACAACGCAATCGCAACAACCCAAACGGACCAAACGCACAAGGAATAAGCAAATAAGGAAAATCAATTAGAGGAAAGCCAATAGCGGAACCCCCAATAGCGGAACCACCAATAGCGGAATCTCACACGCAAACAGAGGAAGTCGAACACGGGTGACAAACCTGAATGGGCGACGACCGGATCCAATCCGGCCGAAACCCGGGGACGATGGTCACGTCCAAACTCTTCCAGCCATGGATCCTAGTGCGTTTCTCGAGCCCTCCACAACCCCAACTCGCGGTAGGCTCGGCAAGGAATGACCGAATGGAAGCGATATCCCGGCTGGCGCCGGGATTTCGCCGAAGTCGGATCGGACCCCAAGTAGATGTATGCCAACCGGTGCGAAAGGTTTCCGATGGCGACAACCGGATGGAGACGATGTTCGGGTCGACGACCAGAACTTCGTCGAAGTCGGATTGAACCCGGAGGACTCCGGACGCATACGGTAGCATATAAAGCCATCCCAACGTTTCTATTGACACGCGGACCCTTGCTTTGATGCCCCATATACATACGTAGAGTCGTAGCTCAGGACCTATCCTAACCTAGGGGTGGGAGTGGGTAAGTTCCGGAGAGCCGGGACAGCTTAGGGACGGGACGTCAAACTCGAGAACGCACGACATGGGTCCATGGTGTAGTCGGGGGGGGCCAAACATGGGCAGGCCAGGCAAACCTGCATGATCTGAAGGTGAGAAGGTCCGACGTACGCTCCGAGCCGTAAAACGCTCAAAAATCCATATATGTTTAGGTAGAATGGCCTTCTCATCAATGATGATCGCACCCTGATTAGTAGATTGACGCTCTGAAAGTTGCCCGGGCTATAAAAAGCAGAGCGGCTTTCGAACGCAGTGGCTATTCGCAACCCCTCTGGGGCCGAGGACCGGTTACCGCCATATGAAATCGGCTGTGCTGCTGATGTGCGAACCGGCGAGGGCAACCGACTGCCCTCGCCCCGGTCAGACTCTTTACTACTACTACTACTACTAGGATAGGGTTAGGATAGGGTTAGGATAGGGTTAGGATAGGGTTAGGATAGGGTTAGGATAGGGTTAGGATAGGGTTAGGATAGGGTTAGGATAGGGTTAGGATAGGGTTAGGATAGGGTTAGGATAGGGTTAGGATAGGGTTAGGATAGGGTTAGGATAGGGTTAGGATAGGGTTAGGATAGGGTTAATCCCGGCTGAGCCCCCAATAGCATGGGACAACAACAAGGAAATAAGAAATATAGAACAACGGGTAACTACACCCAAGAAAGGAAGGAAACAACACACGGTGCAACCAACACCAAAAAGGAAAAAAAAAAAAAAAACCCCCTAAACGGAAACTCCTCAACCAATAACACACCATCCTAACCCACCCTCCCCCCCTCCAAAAAAAGGAAATTTACCCCCCCCCCAATCATACAATTAAAAATATGTTACAGAAAGGAAAAAAGGAACCCAGGAAAAATGGAATTCAAGGGAATTCAGTTAGGGGAAGAGGTACAAATCGTGGAGAGGAAAGGAGAGACGAAGGGGAAGACCACAAAGATCCCGAGGGTCACCACCAACGAGGCCAACAGCAGCAGCAACAACAAAGCACGGGCCCAGAAAGAGCAGCCGGGCACCTCGACATCCAAGGGCGAAAACAGGGAGTCCAGGGAAAGTAGCAGACGCCAAGACGAGACGGACCTAAATGACCCGCAAACCATTGCGGTAGTAAAAGAGGGATATCCGGCTAAGGGGCTCGACCTCGTACGAGAAGAAGTGACGGCCATGTGGGCGAGCGTGGCGGACTATGCGCTCCATAAGAGGAGGCCTATAAACTTTAAAAGATGGGGGATAAAAGCGGGAGGGATCATAATGACGGCAAGAGACGATAAGGCTATAGGGAACCTAAAGACAGCTTTTAAGGAAATCGAGTTCGATTTTGCCCCCAAAAGGTTAACGGTAATAAGCACGGACAAGCTGAACGTAACGGTACGGGCCACGCTATATATAAGTAATAGATTGATGAAATTAGAAACTATATTAGGTTTACTTGAGAGGGATTACGAGCCACTAACTGCCACGAAATGGCAACAGAAACGGAAGGAACGACTTACCGAGAAAGGCAAGGAGTTCACGTTAGAATTACCCGAGTCCGAGTACAACTTCATAAAAGATAAAGGGGGCAAAATCAGCATCATGGGGGGAGCCTTAATCCTGACGGTTACCAAAAAAGCATAGACACGCCCGCCAGCCCACACAGCCGTACGACACACACCCCACTGAAACACACAGCAGAAATAGAAAAGTAGATTCAAACAATCCAGCGCAAATAAATGTCACCCGCAACCACACAAACATACCCAGCAGACCAATGTACAAAACTCTCAGTAGCAAGTAGTCAAACATTTAAACATAAATAAATAAAGAGTATTTATACAATTATAACCACAACATCGACAATTAATTAACTCATTACCACCCTCCCCTAGCCATAAGTAAAAAGCATAAGGTACGAAACATCAACGGAAATAAGGAAAAGGGAAAAAACGGAACTCGGCACAAGGCACACACGCCACACTCAATCGACAAACATATAACAGATAAGACAGTCAATCCTAACTGTCGAACAACACGACACAACGACGCGGACTCCCCAAATGAACAGACCCCTCCTCAACAAGCACCACCACCGCACAACCACACTAAGTGCAAACACCAAGTCGAATAAAATTCCTAAAATTCCAAAAGTTTAAGTTTTAAAAAAAAAAATTTTTTTTTTTTTTCGTTTCTGTTCCCCAGTCCGCAAATAGATAATTATAATAATAATCCCAAATCAAACCGCCTTAAAACTTTAACACGCGCAACACAGAAAGTTACCCAGAGCACAAACTACCGGAAAAAAAGGAAAAGGCGAGAATATACGTAGCAATAAAAGAACAAATAAATAATACCAACACAAGATAAGCATATAAGCCGACCAACTTCCCAAATCCTAACCCCATCCTCCCCACAACAAGACGAAGCCACGAGAAGCCAACACGAGCAAAGGTAAGTGCAACACAAACAAATAATAAGATCAGGGCAACGCCACGATATGCACTTCTCCGCCGGCACGGAATTGGCCAACACCGGACAACGGTCCCACACAACGAAAGGGTCATAACACGGTATATCTCGAAACCCAATAGCTCAAGACCAATTACAACGCAAACTAAGAACAGCCAGGCAGAATTAAAATCACTTCCAAAAAAAAAAAAAACACTCGCGCCAACTTTAAGCACAACCTCCCACTTAGCTAACAAAAACACAGATCGGGCGCGAACACACCGACTAATCGCAAATACTCACAAGCCACACATCATCCGCAAACCCCTCACACGACATCGCGTAAAGGGCGGAACGCATCTCAGGATGCACACCGCGCACTACGGGAACCACGATCGACTCAAGTCAAGGAACGCGCGGCGAACACAACAATACATAGCTAGGCGCGTTACAGAACTCTCGGTGCATGTCACACGACCCCAAATCAACAGCACATCTATCGGGAATGTACGAATCCCAATCGACATAGAGACGATCCCGGTAGAGTACGTCTCACTTCCACCCCCGTACCGGCAGCTCAAAACGACGCCACCGCATCTCCTTAATAAAATTAACTGCAGCCCCACTACACTCACCAATCGGGAGAAACCCCCCGAACATATCGATTCAGGAAAGAGGGAAAGGAAAAGAGAGTAAAAGCAACACATACAAAACACACCCTAGTCTCAATAATAATAACGAACAGGAGACCGCGATCGCAATAGAAGCAGACATAGAATATCGATCACAAACGGCAGCAACTATCCGTAAAACCCAATACGACATCGGAAAAAAAAAAGGAGTCACAATCCCCTCCCCCCCCCCCTAGACACATAACACATACAACAAGCAGGACCGGTTAATCGACTCACTCGAACCACCCACTACCAACCCAACTGAACCGGAATTAGCGAGACCCCCACCATACGAACAAGCACACCGCCTGCTGCGACCCCACTAACAGAGACACCCCGCAAGGAACCGCAACACCCGCAAAGAGAAAATCCACCCACGGACCCCCTCTCGACCTCCCAACAAACGTGCGCCAAAAAGAAAGAAAGGCCGTCACCAATCACACTCGGCAAACACCTGCAAACCACTGCCGCAAAGTAGCAACAACATATTCTGCGCCACACTACCAGATCTTACGCCAACAGCACCCCCCCCCCCAACGAATAACCCGCCGGAAAAGAGAGGGATTATAAATAAATAAATAATTAACGGAAATAACATTAGACAAACCACAAACCGACGAACAAATCGAGACAAAACACTGCGCCGGCCCCTCAATCAACGACCTAGCGATTAAAATAAGGAAATACATCACACAACATGATAAGCACGGGCAAGAGAGGCGAACCCAACCAAACAAATCACATCCTATCCAAAAAGAGAGAAAAAAAAAAAAAAAAAACCCCCTGGAATGCTCACCACGAATAAAAAACACAAAAAGGAATGAGCTACCCCACCCACATCCCAACAATCCCACCCCCGCACCAACCCACTATCTATTTCACAGGTTGGCCACACAGCCTCACCGCTGAACAGCAACCAACGACGAGTAAGAGTGGGAACACAACCCCACTAGACGCCAAAACTCGATCAAACAAGGCCAACCATCGCACGCCGAGCAAAAGCGAAGGGACAACAATCCCAGTCCATCGGAGACACAACACACAAAGCAACAACCAAACACACAAAAGGAAACAAAAAGGAAACAAAAAAAGGAAAACAAAAAGGAAAAAAAAAAAGGAGAAAAAAAGGAGAAAGAACTAAAATAAGAAGAGAGGAAAAAAAAAAAAAAAAAAAAGAAGAAGAGGCAGGGAAGCAGGGAAAGAGAATGAAGATAATACAGGTAAACCTCCACCACGCGGCCGGGGCAGCAGCCCTACTGGCCAAAAAGTTCAACGAGGAAGCATTCGATGTGGCACTGATCCAGGAACCCTGGATCAGCCGCAAAGGCATAAGAGGCATGAACGGGACTGGAACTATCCACTCGAACAAAGTAAACGAGGAAACGAGAACCTGCGTGATAACGAGAAGGAACGTAACGGGCACCTTGATGACCCAATTCACGGATAATTCGATCACAACCGTATCGATACAAGTAGGAAAAGGGAACGAATTCAAGGAAATACTAGTAGTGTCGCTGTACCTACATCACGAGGGAAGAGACATCCCGGGCAGAAAATGCGCGGAAATGGTAGAATGGGCAAGCAGGAACGACGTCCCTGTGATAATAGGGGCGGACGCGAACGCCAGAAACAGGCACTGGGGAAGCACGGACACCAACCGTAGAGGAGTGATCCTTATGGATTACATAGTAAACGCGGGGCTGCACATAGCCAACTATGGAAACAGACCGACGTACGTCACAAAGAACAGAAAAGAGGTTCTGGACATAACCATATGTTCAGAATCGATAATAGACAAATTTTACAAATGGAAGGTACTGGACGAGATCAACGGCTCGGACCACAACTCGATAGAGTACAGACTGAGATGGGACTGCCAAACGGAAACAGAGGAAAGAAGGAGTGTGATCAACACAGATTGGGACAAATTCAAGGCGCTAAACAGGGAATCGGTAAAAACACTGGTAGGAAAATACGGGAACGCAGCGGAGATAGACGCGTATGCGGAAAGCATCGCGACAACGATAAGAGCAAACTGGGAAGATGCGACGGAGGCAACTCCGACGACAGGAAGAAGGAAGGTAAAATGGTGGAACAAAAAACTAGAAAAGAAGAAGGAAACGGTAAAAGTTTGCAAACAAAGATGGAGGAGGGCCAAACCAAGGAACAAGGCCAAGAAATGGGCAGCCTATAAAAAGGAATGCAAAAACTTTAGATACGAGATAATGAAAAGTAGAAGGGAATGCTGGAAGAAATTCACCAAGTCGATCGAGAAAACCTCGATAGCGGCCAGAATCACGCAGACTCTGCTGAAATGCGGAGGCGCCAACATGGGAGCGATAAGAAAGGGAAACACCCTACTACACAGGAACGACGAAATAATGGAGCAACTGCTGGAGACCCACTTCCCCGGGTTCACCAGAGACACGGGGGGAGGAGCCGAAGCCACCGAGGAAGAAGGGAACAACGGAACCACCAACAACAACGGCAACAACAACGACAACGAGGTACAACCGAACTGGAGGCTGGCGAATCAAATCGCCAACCCCAGCAGGGTCAAATGGGCCCTGTCGGTCTTCAGCCCGGACAAGGCTCCAGGGCTGGACAAACTGAGCCCGCGAATCATAAGTAGATCGCAAAACCAATATGGACAGGCCATAACCAACCTGATAAAGGCAAGCATCGCTACGGGGCACATCCCGGAAGCGTGGACGGTAACAAAGGTAGTATTCCTACCAAAACCTGGAAAAACGGATCTGACGGTACCAAAGGCATACCGACCGATATGCCTGACATCGTTTCTGCTGAAAACAGCAGAAAAACTGATAGACAGGCATCTCAAATGCACCACGCTGAAGGAAAGGGAACTGTTCGAAGGGCAACACGCCTATAGAACAGGACACTCGACGGAAGTCGCCCTACACAGGGTATTGAACGAAGCCGAAAAAGCACGAGTAAACAAGGAACACGCCATGGCATGCTTCATGGACATCGAGGGGGCATTCAACATGACCCCGATCGATGCCATGGATCAAGCGATGGAAGACTTCAACGTGGAACCAAACATCAGGGCATGGATAATGAACATGCTGGAGAACCGGAGAATCAAGGCGTACAGAGGGGACGCCGAGGTAGAAGGCAAGGTAAAAAGAGGCACCCCACAGGGGGGGATACTCTCCCCGCTGCTGTGGTGTATGGCGCTGGACTCGCTCCTACGCGCACTGGAGGAAACAGGAGCCACGATAGTGGCCTACGCCGACGACGTGGCCATCGTGAGCAGAGACAAGGACAGACGGAAATGCGTGGAAACGATACAAACGGCACTGAACATAACGGAAGTCTGGTGCGAAACGGTAGGACTGTCGGTTCACCCCGAGAAAACAGAGGTAATGGAATTCACCAGGACGACCCTGTACCCGGTGGACAGCGGACTGTGCTACAAGGGCACGCCGTTGCAACTAAAAGAGAAGGTAAAGTATCTGGGAATAACCATAAACAGGAAACTAATGTGGAGACCACACATCAAAGGCAAGGTAGACGCGGCAAAAGGGAACATAATGATGCTGAGCAGAGCGGTAGGCGCAACCTGGGGGCTGACACCGTACATCCTGAGGTGGATTTACAAGGCGATCGTGGTGCCGAGGGTAACGTACGGAGCGGCAATCTGGTGGAAGGGAACGGACCTGGCAACGGTCAAGGGCTGGCTGGACAGAATGCAAGGAATGGCGAACAGGAGAATTCTGGGATGCGTGGGAAACACACCAAACAAGACCATGGAAATTCTAGCGGACATACAACCGCTGGACATAAAGATAAAAGAAATAGCGCTGAAAACAGCATACAGACTGATATGCTGGAACAAATGGGAAGACCTGGGCTACGGCCATTCGAACATCATCGAGTACATAGGGAAACGGGACAACAGGGAACTCATCACCCTGAGCCAGCTACCCAAGGACACGGACGAGAGAAGATACCTGGACAGCAAGCTGTACAAAACGGAGATAAGGGAAAGGGACGACTGGAAGAAAGGAATACCGAGGGACCTGAAGGAAACGGCACTCTGGTACACAGACGGATCGAGGAAGAACGAGCTGACAGGCGCAGCTTGGACGAACAACAGGAACAGACACTTTTATGTCAAACTCGGGGAACACCCCACGGTCTACCAGGCGGAACTGCTGGCCATAAAGTTATGCGCCCTAGAAATCATAAACAAAGGGGAAGACAAAAGAGAAATCACGATCTGCACGGACAGCCAAGCGGCCATCAAAAGCCTGCAACAGCTGGAATGCAGATCCAGACTGCTATGGGAGGCACACGACACGCTAAATCAGCTGGTCAAAAAGGGAAAAACGGTAAGGATAACCTGGATACCAGGTCACTCGGGACTGGAGGGAAACGAGAAAGCGGACGAACTGGCCAACAAAGGATCAGACTCGCCTCCGGAGGAACCACAACAGTGGGTTGGCCTGCCAGACGCCAATTACAACCTCCTGGTAAGAAGGTGGGCGGAGGAAAGATCGGCGGAAAAATGGAGAACATCCACAGGGCTGGAACACAGCAAAAGGTTCCTGGGGGTGGATGAATGGCCGGCCAAAAGGGTCAGGGGCATCATCGACCTAAACAGGAAGGATCTAAGAAGAATGGTAGAGACGGTCACGGGAATATGCCCGTTGAACAAACACCTCGCGAAACTGGGAAGAGCAGACACGAGCGTATGCTCGCTATGCAACGATAAGGAAGAAACCCCCGAGCACATAGTCACGGAATGCGAGGCAATAACAAGGAAAAGAAGGGCAATTCTGGAAGACAGTACTATCGAGGGCGACGTACTAAAAACGATAGAATGGAAGAAACTAAAACGGTTCATGGAGGAAATAGATCCATGGAAAGAATAGAAAAAAAAAAAAGAGAGTGAAGAATGCAGAGAAAAAAAGAGAGTGAAGAATGCAGGAAAAAAAAAGGAAAAAAGGGAAAACAGGAAGCAAGCAAGGAAGGTTATGTTACGGCGATAAACTGAGACTACTTACGTAATCGATGATGGACCCCCACGCCAAAACCTGCTTGCTTGCGACCGAATCATGGAAAAGAAAAGGAAAAAAAAAAAAAAAGAGAAAAAGAAACACAGGAAATGATAGAGACCAGAACGACAGCACAGCAGAAACTGTACACAAAGAAGCCAAAGGAAGAAAAAAAAAAAGAAGGACGAAAGCAAAATCAGACATTCAAGAAACAATGATAAAGGTCGAAAAGACCCAGATTAAACAAAGGAAATGAAATGAAATGAAAAAAAGGAAACAGGACACAAGAATAACAAAAGACAGCAAGAAGACCGGAACAACAACACAAAGACGCGAAAGGAAAAAGAGGAGAAACCACTGGAAAACAAAGTACCAACACCCACACTCAAAGAAAACAAAAAGAAAGGAAAAAGAGAGAAGTAAGCAAACCAGGAAAAGACACCCAAACAACTGAGAGAAGGTAACACACAAAAGAAACCCAAAACACGGAAGCCGAGTAACCAAGAAGAAGAAAACAGCCCAAGAAACCCGGATCCAAGAGAGAAAAGAGTAAGAAAGGAGGCCAAACAAAATCACAAAGAAACAGAAGCAGCGACACGGAAGCACGGAAAATGCACAAAATGGGAAACAACGTAGGAAACGATGAAGGGAAATAGGGAAACCAACAACACGAGAAGGAACAACCCAAAAGAAAGGCGATCCTAAAAGGCACACGCGAAGGACAACAGATCCGAAAAGACACACAGTCGGACTCCAACCCCGACGAACTAACCGAACAGAGAGAACAAAAACAGCACGGGAGAACGTGGGCACAAAATCCACAAAGGGAAACACAAAACTAGACAATCCGGGACACACTCCCAAAAGAACAAGAACACAAGAAGATTTAGCACACAGAAAACAAACTCGAAGAGACCAAGCGAACCAGGAATAAGCAGACAAGGGAACCAATTAGAGGAAAACCAATAGCGGAACCACCAACAGCGGAACTCCTACACGGAGACTAGACTCGCAAGAGCGACAAAGGAACACCACCAACAGACAGAAAGACACACAAAAGGGAAGCAACGACCACACGATAAACAGGGGGAAGTCCCCCACGAGGCAAAGCAAACAATCAAGTTCGGTAGAAAGACAACAAAATCAAACGGACCAAACGAGAACGGAACGAACAGACCAGGAATCAACCAGAGGAAAACCAATAGCGGAACCCCACCACGGAGACCAGACTCGTAAAGAGCGACAAAAGAACAACACCATCAGTAGTCACACAAAAGGGAAGCAACGACCACAAGATCAAACAGGGGAAAGTCCCCCACGAGGCAGCAACAACAGAGAAACCCGGGACACACTCCCAAAGGAAGGCACAACACCAGGAATTCCAACTCAAGCACAACAACCCAAACGGACCAAACGCACAAGGAATAAGCAAATAAGGAAAATCATTTAGAGGAAAGCCAATAGCGGAACCCCCAATAGCGGAACCACCAATAGCGGAATCTCACACGCAAACAGAGGAAGTCGAACACGGGTGACAAACCTGAATGGGCGACGACCGGATCCAATCCGGCCGAAACCCGGGGACGATGGTCACGTCCAAACTCTTCCAGCCATGGATCCTAGTGCGTTTCTCGAGCCCTCCACAACCCCAACTCGCGGTAGGCTCGGCAAGGAATGACCGAATGGAAGCGATATCCCGGCTGGCGCCGGGATTTCGCCGAAGTCGGATCGGACCCCAAGTAGATGTATGCCAACCGGTGTGAAAGGTTTCCGATGGCGACAACCGGATGGAGACGATGTTCGGGTCGACGACCAGAACTTCGTCGAAGTCGGATTGAACCCGGAGTACTCCGGACGCATACGGTAGCATATAAAGCCATCCCAACGCTTTTATTGACACGCGGACCCTTGCTTTGATGCCCCATATATATATACGTAGAGTCGTAGCTCAGGACCTATCCTAACCTAGGGGTGGGAGTGGGTAAGTTCCGGAGAGCCGGGACAGCTTAGGGACGGGACGTCAAACTCGAGAACGCACGACATGGGTCCATGGTGTAGTCGGGGGGGGCCAAACACGGGCAGGCCAGGCAAACCTGCATGATCTGAAGGTGAGAAGGTCCGACGTACGCTCCGAGCCGTAAAACGCTCAAAAATCCATTTATGCTTAGGTAGAATGGCCTTCTCATCAATGATGATCGCACCCTGATTAGTAGATTGACGCTCTGAAAGTTGCCCGGGCTATAAAAAGCAGAGCGGCTTTCGAACGCAGTGGCTATTCGCAACCCCTCTGGGGCCGAGGACCGGTTACCGCCATATGAAATCGGCTGTGCTGCTGATGTGCGAACCGGCGAGGGCAACCGACTGCCCTCGCCCCGGTCAGACTCTTTACTACTACTACTACTACTACTAGGATAGGGTTAGGATAGGGTTAGGATAGGGTTAGGATAGGGTTAGGATAGGGTTAGGATAGGGTTAGGATAGGGTTAGGATAGGGTTAGGATAGGGTTAGGATAGGGTTAGGATAGGGTTAGGATAGGGTTAGGATAGGGTTAGGATGGGTCCAAGGTCATGTGGCGCTGACAATGCTGACTCTGAACCATTGTCGGTTTCGTCTTCACTATTTGTGGAGGTCACATGGCTAAATCCTCTCACTCCAACCTCCTCGTGGTGGCCCCGGGCACCCACTGCGGTGGGTGGCGAATGGAGTTGAGGGGGCGCATAGGGGGGGTGCCTGTCGCTTTATACTGCGCACTGTTTGCGCAGGTGGGCACCTCCCGGCGTGACCACGTGTCCCGCACAGCAAGATGTCTGTGCGGGGCCGCATACCGCACTGGCCCCCAGGGGCCGGAGGCGGGGGGCTTGCCTTAATCGGCCGGTGCCGCGAGGATGGCGCCCTCTATAAAAAAGCCCTTCAGCTCAAGTTTGTGGCTCGCGGCGAAGAGATCTCCCTCCGGATTCGACGCCGGAGGAGGGCTGGGTGAGTGCACTCAGTTCTTAGCGAGCCAAATGGGTCTCCGGGGCACCTGCCCGCACCCCGGAGTAAGTAGGGCTTCCCCGCCCCTCCTTCGCCGGGGGGGCTTGAAGAGGCAAGGCGGCTCTGCCTGGGGCGATATCTTTTCCGACCTACTCGTGGGATTAATTACGGACTATACTAAAATTTTTGGGGATGGGGGGGGAATAGGCGCGAAGGGGCGCGGTGAGGGGAGGAAGGACCCGGGTAAGCCGGGTGGGAAGGGAGGTGGCGACCCCGGGGGGACTTCCTCCTCGGCGAGGGGAGATGCCTCCGCAGCTGGAACCTCGGAGAACCGAGGCGAAGGGCGCGGGGATGCGATGGAGGTGGCGGGGGCGTCGCCGGGGGCCGGGACGGATTCTCCGTTCCGGTTCACGGTGCCGACGAGCCCTGTTTTGGGTTCGGACGGTATGACGTCCCCCCCACCTCCATTAAGCCCGGGATCGGGGTTCTGGCCGTCGCCGCAAGGCGACGTGCCATGGCCCCCATCACCGGGAGGGGAAGATTTGGGGGCCGGCGGCGACGGGGGGGACGGCGGGTCCGTCTACTCCGTCTCGTCGGCCTCCTCAGCGGGCACGGGCGGGTCGCGGAAGAGGAGCGGGGCTCCCCTTAAGACCGCCAAAACAACGGGGGTGAGGCAACCCACTCCACCCAAGGATTCAACGGATCCGAGGAGTGAGGTTGCCTTTGGGAAATCGTCTCTCGCGGGGCTGCCTGATCCGGGGGAGCTGCGGTCTAAATGCCGCGGCTCCAACGTGTACACCCTGCGGGAGGCGATTAGGACTTCGACACATATAGTGGATTCTATATCCACTGTGTCGAAGGGCCTAAAGGGGACCCTCGCCCGTGACTTGCGGGCCGCGAGTCTCGAGATCCGGGCAGCCGGGTTCGAGCTCGCGTCCCGCGCGGTCGAGTCCAGGGCCGATATTACTGAGGTCGAGGAGGCCCGTTCCTACGCGAAGGATCTGGAGGTAAAACTCCGGAGAGTTCGCGAGGAACGGGACCAACTCCTCGATAAATACGAGGGGCCGCCCATCCTTAAGATGGCGCGGATGGGGATTAAAACCCCCAACCCCTCCGGGCCGGAACCGGGACCTCAGTCCCGGTATACGCCGGAGGAGATGGGGAGAATCGGCCCTGGACCGGCACAGCCCCTGCCCGCTGGAGGGGGGGGCGCGGGAAGGTCGACGCTGGCCGTCGACAGGGGAGGGACGTCGCGCGAGGGGGGGGGCCTGTCGATCGAGGCCGTTGAACGGCTAATCGACGACAGGCTCCGCGCGTTTGAGGACCGCCTTCTGAAGGCGCTCCTCCCCCACGGGGACAGGGAGGTACCGCTCGGCGCCGCGAGGGCCATTATGGGCCCACCGCCCGCTGGACGGGCTGCCCCCAAGGCCAAGAAGGCCAAGGGGAAGGGGAGGGGGAAGGGAGGGCCTTCAAGGTCCCCCTCAGCCAGCTCCGCTGCGTCGAGTCGGGCGGGGGGGAAAACCCCCCTTCCGGCTCGGCAGCAGCGGGGCCAAGGGAGAAGCGAGGGGAGCTGGACCGAGGTGGTCCGGAAGGGGGGCAAGCGGGCGGCTAAGGCCGCAGCGCAACCACCCCCGAAGGTCGGCCTCGGGATAGCTCCCGCTCGAAAGGAGGACCCCCCTAAGGGGTCGGGAGCACCCCCTCCCAAAGGGAAGAAGACCGCGGCGCCGAAGCTGCCACGGCAGCCGAAAACGGCTGCCGTGGTTATTACGGTCCCCGTGGGTGTCAAGGCCTCGTACGCCGAGGCCATGAAGAAGGTGACGACCGACATCCGTCTCGAGGATGTCGGCATCACCGAGGGGCTGACCTTCGGTCGTGCCCAAACCGGTGCCCTCATTATGAGGGTTCGCGGGGCGGGTGGCCGAGAGAAGGCGGTTCTCCTCGCGGGGCGCATGAGAGAGTCCCTTAAGGACTCGGGGGTGACGGTGGCCACCCCCACTCGCACAGCAGAGATCCGGCTCCGGGGCCTAGGCGCAGGCGCCACCCCGGAGGCCGTGCGTGAAGCACTCGTGGGGGCAGCTGGCTGCCTCCCCGAGGAGGTGCGAGTGGGGAGGGTCAACAGACCCCCCAACGGGGAGGGAAGTGGGCCCGGCACGTGCTGGGCCCGATTGCCGCTGGCGGCAGCGCGGAGGGTGGCCGGCGTCGGCCGAGTCCGCGTGGGGTGGGCCTCGGCGCGGGTTGAGATACTGGAGCAGCGACCGCTGCAGTGTTTCCGGTGCCTGCGCCGAGGCCACACGTGGGCGCAGTGCGCTCACACGGGAGAGGCGAGCCGGCTCGGCCGGTGTTACAGGTGTGGGGATGAGGGGCACTTGGCGGCGGCCTGTCGGGCCCCCCCCAAGTGCCCACTCTGCGGGGATTTAGGCCTGCCGGCCAAACATCGGTCCGGCACCAAGGCCTGCCCCTCCTTCGTGTCCAGCGGGACGCGAAGAGGGGGAGGTAAGGAGTCATCGACCCCGAAGGACCCGGTCATTAGGACCGGGCCCCCACCGGCCGAGCGGGCTCGCCCTCCCGAAGGGGGGATGGAGGTGGACGCGGAGGACGACCCTACCGCGGCCACAGGGCGCGGGCGCCCTACGGGGGGAGAAACCTCCTCCGATGACCCGGATCCCGGGCCATCGAAGGGGGTCTGAACGCGAAGACGATCGGGGTCTTCGCGTTCACGGGTGGGGGTTCGACCTGGGGGTGCACGTGCACCCCTCCGAAGGTCGAGCTTTTTTCGCGCGCGGCGACCTCCTCTCCGGGAGTGGTGGGACGGGTGGACAAACCACCCGGTCTTGCACCGGCCCGGAAAGGGGGGCGCCGGGGGACGCTAGGGGTGTTCGGGGCGGCAAACGAACATTCCCATCGGGCGTCCCAGGGAAGGGGGAGGGTGTGGTATTCGCCGCTGCACCCTCTCGAAGGGGCTGATAAGTCGGGGGGCTTCTCCCCCCGACGGGATGTCTAAGGTAAAGACTGCGGGTTGGCCAGTTGTATGCTCACGCGATCCTGGTCACCCGCATTAGAGTCTAGGGGCGAACGTGGGGTTTTAGGCGATATGAGTTCGTCATTCTGCTCCCTTGCTGGCCGCGGCTTGAGGAGCGGGATCCATGAGGATTTCCCCGTTGTTAAAAAAAAAAAAAAAAAAAAAAAAAAAAAAAAAAAAAAAAAAAAAAAAAAAAAAAAAAAAAAAAAAAAAAAAAAGGATAGGGTTAGGATAGGGTTAGGATAGGGTTAGGATAGGGTTAGGATAGGGTTAGGATAGGGTTAGGATGGCTAAAGAGAAGAACATGCGCACGGTATGAACCGTAGGGAAAACATCGGCCGGGAGTTAATGCGAGCAGCGGGTCCCCGGTCGATGTTAGCGGTACGGCCGCTGAATAAGGGATGGTGCCCTTGGGCGGTGGGGGTTTAGTCGGTATGGCGGATGCGTAGGCAATTATAATTCCCATACTCCATCGAAGGGAAGCCGAGCCCGACACTACCCCCCCGACTGTCATCGTTAGGGGGGGTGTGCATAAGCAGCATTCCCCCACCGCCCTTAAACAAAAAAAAAAAAAAAAAAAAAAAAAAAAAAAAAAAAAAAAAAAAAAAAAAAAAAAAAAAAAAAAAAAAGGATAGGGTTAGGATAGGGTTAGGATAGGGTTAGGATAGGGTTAGGATAGGGTTAGGATAGGGTTAGGATAGGGTTAGGATAGGGTTAGGATAGGGTTAGGATAGGGTTAGGATAGGGTTAGGATAGGGTTAGGATCCAAAGGGAAGAAGACCGCGGCGCCGAAGCTGCCACGGCAGCCGAAAACGGCTGCCGTGGTTATTACGGTCCCCGTGGGTGTCAAGGCCTCGTACGCCGAGGCCATGAAGAAGGTGACGACCGACATCCGTCTCGAGGATGTCGGCATCACCGAGGGGCTGACCTTCGGTCGTGCCCAAACCGGTGCCCTCATTATGAGGGTTCGCGGGGCGGGTGGCCGAGAGAAGGCGGTTCTCCTCGCGGGGCGCATGAGAGAGTCCCTTAAGGACTCGGGGGTGACGGTGGCCACCCCCACTCGCACAGCAGAGATCCGGCTCCGGGGCCTAGGCGCAGGCGCCACCCCGGAGGCCGTGCGTGAAGCACTCGTGGGGGCAGCTGGCTGCCTCCCCGAGGAGGTGCGAGTGGGGAGGGTCAACAGACCCCCCAACGGGGAGGGAAGTGGGCCCGGCACGTGCTGGGCCCGATTGCCGCTGGCGGCAGCGCGGAGGGTGGCCGGCGTCGGCCGAGTCCGCGTGGGGTGGGCCTCGGCGCGGGTTGAGATACTGGAGCAGCGACCGCTGCAGTGTTTCCGGTGCCTGCGCCGAGGCCACACGTGGGCGCAGTGCGCTCACACGGGAGAGGCGAGCCGGCTCGGCCGGTGTTACAGGTGTGGGGATGAGGGGCACTTGGCGGCGGCCTGTCGGGCCCCCCCCAAGTGCCCACTCTGCGGGGATTTAGGCCTGCCGGCCAAACATCGGTCCGGCACCAAGGCCTGCCCCTCCTTCGTGTCCAGCGGGACGCGAAGAGGGGGAGGTAAGGAGTCATCGACCCCGAAGGACCCGGTCATTAGGACCGGGCCCCCACCGGCCGAGCGGGCTCGCCCTCCCGAAGGGGGGATGGAGGTGGACGCGGAGGACGACCCTACCGCGGCCACAGGGCGCGGGCGCCCTACGGGGGGAGAAACCTCCTCCGATGACCCGGATCCCGGGCCATCGAAGGGGGTCTGAACGCGAAGACGATCGGGGTCTTCGCGTTCACGGGTGGGGGTTCGACCTGGGGGTGCACGTGCACCCCTCCGAAGGTCGAGCTTTTTTCGCGCGCGGCGACCTCCTCTCCGGGAGTGGTGGGACGGGTGGACAAACCACCCGGTCTTGCACCGGCCCGGAAAGGGGGGCGCCGGGGGACGCTAGGGGTGTTCGGGGCGGCAAACGAACATTCCCATCGGGCGTCCCAGGGAAGGGGGAGGGTGTGGTATTCGCCGCTGCACCCTCTCGAAGGGGCTGATAAGTCGGGGGGCTTCTCCCCCCGACGGGATGTCTAAGGTAAAGACTGCGGGTTGGCCAGTTGTATGCTCACGCGATCCTGGTCACCCGCATTAGAGTCTAGGGGCGAACGTGGGGTTTTAGGCGATATGAGTTCGTCATTCTGCTCCCTTGCTGGCCGCGGCTTGAGGAGCGGGATCCATGAGGATTTCCCCGTTGTTAAAAAAAAAAAAAAAAAAAAAAAAAAAAAAAAAAAAAAAAAAAAAAAAAAAAAAAAAAAAAAAAAAAAAGGATAGGGTTAGGATAGGGTTAGGATAGGGTTAGGATAGGGTTAGGATAGGGTTAGGATAGGGTTAGGATAGGGTTAGGATAGGGTTAGGATGGGGCTATAAGGCCGGAGAGGATTCGGAGTGGGTGTGGGAATGACCTCGAGGACCTCGTGTGCCTCTTGGAAATCCCCCACATCCATGATGAAACTTCGATGGAACTGATGTTCTCCTGAACTGGATACTTACCTGTTTACTTACCTTCGGTGAGTTCTCGGGAGAGAGGTCCAGGGTGGAGAATTTCGGTGAAGTTGAGGGTCCTCTTTGGTCAAAATCCTCCTACTCCACCTCCTCGTGGTGGCCCCGGGACTCTGTGGAGGCTTCGGCTGAAACAGAGTGCGAACGGAGTAGGCAGGTACTTGGGATGGATTTTTCGGTATGGACTCGGGCAAGTAGGAGTTACTTGGTCTCGGCGAGCCGCAAATCGTGCGTTTTTTTGAACTGGACAACGAGAAGAGAAAAAACGTTTACGGTGCAGGGGGTAGGATACCCAGTACCGGCGTAGGGGGGGTGGGCGAGCGGGTCCCCCCTATGTCGTCATCATGCGACCGCGAGTCCGCAGACGTGACCCATCTGGCGTCTGGGAATGCAATGGCTACAGGTGAAGGCCCCCTAATGGGGGGCGACACGACTAGGCTTTCGTCCCAGGAAATGATTGCGGGTTTCAGGGGGGACGGTAGCGATCCTGCCTCGGGCGCGGATATTTTCAGCCCGAGGCCGCGGATCGCTAGGAGTCCGCCCGCTGTGGAGGGAGCGGGAGGGGGTAACCCCCCTCCCCCCCCTCCGCACGTCTTCGAGGTCCCCGTCGTACCGAAGGGGCCGAAAGGGACTAAGGGGGAAAAACCCCCGAAAGTCCCGAAGGCCCCGAAGGCGACGAGGACAACGAAGGGGACTACCCCCGAGGGACCGGTTGGACCCGTTAACCCCGACGGGGAGGGGCCAAGAACGAGATCCAGGGAGAGGAGGACCGGGGGGGTTCCCGGTAGCGACACTCTCCTGGACGCTCTTGGTCTCCCCCCGTTGGGGATGGAGGGTGGGGACCTGGTCCCTCTGGGGGGGGACCAGAGTGGGGAAGCCAGCCGAGCTGGGTCACAGGCCGGCAGCGAGGAGCTCAGCCGTCCGGGTTCGGCCGCAGGGTCGGTCAACCTGATCGGCGAGCTCCCGTACGGTGGCCAGGACGATGCCAGCTCGGTGGCTTCACTGGGTTCAACGTCCTCCACCAGGGGGAAGAGGCAGAGGTCGCCGACCCAACCGACGCCCCGCGTGAAGGATAAACGGCAGAGGGTCTATGACCCCTCCCCTTCCGTGGAGGATCAGCGGGGGGAGTTGAGATGCCTCCGTCCCGGCGAAATAATGGAGAAGGCGCGGGTGTTCCAGGAGCGCGTGGAGGAGGTCGTCAAGGTATCTAAAAACCTTAAGGGCGGCTTCGTCCGCGACCTCCGGGACGCCGCGCGCATCCTTTTCGCCTGCGTGAAGGAGGTTGTCCTCAGGGGGGAGGGCACCCCCGGAAGCCAGCCTCCCCCACGGGCGCCGGGCGACCTCGATGGCCAGTCCTCCGCCTTGGCAAGGAGGATGAGGGCCGAGAATGTAGATCTGAGGGCCCAGATCGAGGACATGAGGAGGGAGATGGAGACAACCAGGTCGGCCATGGAGGAGATGAGGGAGCAGATCGGGCGTGAGGGAGGCCACCGCGTGCACCCCCCCGCCGGATCTCACCACCCGCTCCCCAAGGGACAGGGAACACCCCCGAGGGTGTCTCCACCTCCCTCCACCGGGCCTGGTCATGGGGCGGCGCCCGCACCAAGGGAGGCGCCTTCCGCTGGGGGGGATACGAACCTGCTGGCACAGATCGGGGCTCTGATCGACGACAAATTGTCGGCATTCAGAGAAGAGCTCCGTCTGCAGCCGGCCGGTCGGGTCCCTCCCCCGGGGACGGAAAACGCCGGATCTGCGAGGGGGGCGGGGTATCACCAGGCTGGGGAGCCTGGGCACCACGCCCCCGTCGCACAACCGACGCCCCTTCCCCTTCTTCCACCCCCCCCACTTCAGGAGGGGGGCAAGAAGAAGGGAAAGAAGAAAAAGAAGAAGGGGAAGGGGGGGCAGAACCCCCCTCCCCCTCCCCCTCCCCCCCTGGTGTCCCCGTTCGCCGCGCACGCGCCGCACGGTCCCTCCCCCCCCTACCCCTGCTCACTCCCACTCCCCGCGGAGACGTGGTCAAGGGTTGTGGGAAGGAGGGAGAGACGGGCCGCCCCGCCTGGGCAGCCCCCGCCGCCGCCTACCCCCGCCCCGAAGGGCAAGAGGGTCGGGGCGGCAGCGAAGAAGGCCGCACCCCGCGTAGTGGTGCCCCCCCGTTCGGCCGCGGTTACGGTCACGTTGAACGAGGGGGCAAAGACCACCTACGCGGAGGCTCTTCAGGTCGCGCGAAAGGCGTTCGACCTGAAGGCGGTGGACATTGACGCCGTCCGTTGGAGACGGGCGGTCAACGGCGGCCTTATCCTAGAGGTCGCCGGGGCCGAGAGCGCCCGTAAGGCGGACGCTCTGGCGGCCCGAATGTCCACCGCCCTGGCGGGGTTGGCACTGAAGGTGTCGAGGCCGGTAAAGAAGGCGGAATTCCGCCTTACCGGCCTGGACATCTCCGTAACCCCCCAGGAGGTCGTTGCGGCGGTGTCGGCGGTGGGGGGCTGCACCCCCGAAGAGGTTCGGATTGGGGAAATAAAGGTCCCCCCCAACGGCCTCGGGAGTGTCTGGGTGCAGTGCCCCGCGGTGGCGGCGCGTGCTGCCGAGAAGGCGGGCCGCATCCGGGTGGGATGGGCCTTCGCACAGGTGGCGGTGCTGGCAGCCCGACCGCTGCAGTGCTTCCGCTGCCTAGCCCTAGGGCATGTTCGGCAGCGGTGCACTGCAGCGATCGATAGATCGGGCCACTGCTACCGGTGCGGAGACCCGTCCCACAGGGCGGCGAAATGCACGGCCGTCCCACATTGCGTGGTCTGCGCCGCGGTGGGACGGCCGGCGGGACATAGGGCGGGGAGTAAGGCGTGCGCCCCGCCTGCAAAACCCAAAAAGGGTAAGAAGGGGGCGGGGAGTGTGGTCCCGCCCCCTTCCGGCGGAAGAGGAGAGGAGGGAGAAGTTAGACCCTCCCCCACCTCCCCTCTTCCCGAGAGTATGGAGGAGGACCCGGAGATGGCGGCTGGGGGGGGGTACCGTTCACCCACCCCCTGCCGCCGCGCCCGGGCCGTCGATGGAACCCCCGACTAGCGCCTAAATGGCGCAGTCGAGGGGCCCTCGACGGATACTCCAGGCCAACCTCAACCACGCCCGACAGGCACAGGACCATTTCGTCCAGTCCCTGTCGGAGCTCGAGGTTGGCCTGGCTGTAGCTACTGAGCCCTACAGGGTCCCCGTGAACCATCCACACTGGTTCGGGGACCTGGAGGGCTCGGTAGCAATTTGGTACCGTGACGAGGTCACGGGGCCCCCCTGTACCGAGGTCGATCGGGACAGGGGGGTGGTGTTGGTAAAATGGGGAAGGTTCTTAGTCGCCGGGTGCTACAATTCGCCGAATTCTAGCCCCGCCGAACTCGGTGTGTTTCTGGACCGACTGGGGACCATGTTGGTCCCGTATGTAGCCGGTCCAGTGCTGGTCCTGGGGGACCTCAATGCGAGGTCTACCGACTGGGGGGACTCCAGGACCAGCCACCGAGGCGGGGTATTGGCGGATTGGGCGGAGGGTCAGCAGCTCCGGTTTCTCAACCGGGGCTCGACCCCCACGTGCGTGAGGTGGAATGGCTGTTCGGTGGTCGACGTATCGTTGGCCACCGCCGCCGCCTCGCGCCGGGTATCCGACTGGCGGGTATGGGAGGGAGAGACCCTCTCAGACCACGCCTACATTTTGATGAATGTAGGCGTGGTCCATGACCCGCCCTCGGATACGCCCAATCGTAGCACCCAGGTAGCGCCACGTTGGGCGCTATCGCGACTAAACGAGGACCTTTTGAAGGCCGTCTGCATCGGTGCCGCCTGGCCGGAGGCCAGGGAGCGCGGAGCGGAGGAGGGGGCGGAGTGGATCCGGGACACGTTGCAAATGGTCTGCGACGTGGCGATGCCCCGGGTCCGAAACCCCCCCCTCAGGAAGTCCACGTACTGGTGGAACGCCGCGTGTGCGGAGTGCCGCACCACGGCCGGCCGCGCCCGCCGCCAGTACGTCCGCGCTCGACGGCTCCTAAGATTCGGAGCCGTCACGGAATCGATGGTGAGCGTCCTGTACGAGGAATACAGGACGCTCAAGACGGCCTTCAAACGGCAGATTGCCGCGTCCAAGGCCCAGGGATGGAATGAGCTCCTCCTCGGTTTACAGCAGGACCCGTGGGGACGTCCCTATAAGGCGGTGCTAGGAAAGCTCCGCCCATGGGCGTCCCCGCTTACGGGCAGGCTGGACCCGGAATTTCTGGGGCGTGTCATCGGCACCCTCTTTCCCCTCAACGACGGGGAAGAGGAGGATGCGAGACACGCCCCCGCCCCGACCAACGATTGGTCGGAGCAGTTCCGGGTCACCGAGGGGGAGCTCGAGCAGGCGCTCCGACGACGCAAGGGGGGGGGCAGGAAAGCCCCCGGCCCCGATGGCGTCCCCGGAGCGGTTCTAGCTCGGGCCTTGGAGGTCCTCGGCCCGGCGTTCAGGAGCGTCATGGACGCGTCCTTTCGCCGGGGGACCTTCCCCAGCATATGGAAAAGGGGTGGCTTGGTCCTCCTCCACAAGGAGGGTAAGCCCGCCGACTCTCCCTCTGCGTATCGGCCGGTATGTTTGCTCGACGAGGCGGGTAAGCTCTTCGAAAGAGTGATCGCCGCCCGCCTCCTCGAGCATCTGTCGCGGAGTGCTCCCGGATTGAGCGACAGCCAATACGGGTTCCGGGGGGGGCGCTCAACGATAGACGCGCTAGAGCGTCTGCGCCTCCTCCGGGAAGAGGCTGTCGCACAGGGCCGGGTGTTGATAGCGATCTCGTTGGACATATCCAACGCTTTCAACACCCTGCCCTGGCGGGAGATAACGAGGGCAATGGAACATTTCCAGTTGCCCTCTTATCTCCAGTGCACGATCCGGGACTATCTCCGCGACAGGGTGATAGTTTGGGCCGGCCGATACGGCATCACGCAAGAGAGGGAGATACACCGCGGGGTTCCACAGGGGTCGATATTGGGACCACTCCTGTGGAACCTAGCGTACGACGCGGTGTTGCGGGCTTACATGCCCCCCGACACAGGGGTCATCTGCTATGCGGATGACACCCTGGTGTATGCGGGGGGCACGGAGTGGTCGAGGACCAAGCACCTCGGTGAGGCTGCCCTTGACATAGTGGTCGGACGGATCCGAGGAATGGGACTGACAGTGGCGGCTGCAAAGACCGAGGCAGTATGGCTTCACGGCCAGCCTCGGTTGCGGCAGCCGCGAACAAGTCAGGACCTCCGGATCCGGGTCGCAGAAGCCTACGTCGACGTCGGGCCCCATATAAAATATTTGGGCCTGAACGTCGACGAGCGCTGGCGTTTTGAGTCGCATTTCGATCTCCTGGCCCCCCGATTATTAAGGACAGCGGCCGCCTTAGGGCGACTGCTGCCCAATATCGGGGGACCAGACATGAATGTTCGCCGCCTCTACGTGGAGGTGGTGCGGTCTATGGCCCTTTACGGGGCCCCCGTGTGGCACCGTGCTCTGGAGCCCAGCCGCCATAATCGCGCCTTGCTCGAAAAGGTGCGCAGGCGGCTGGCTCTACGTGTCATACGGGGCTTCCGCACCATCTCCACGGAGGCGGCGGGTCTCCTCGCCGTGATACCCCCATTTCATTTGGTGGCTGCCGAGCGGGCGGAAACTTTTTCCGCCACTCGCCCGGCAGGCCACCCATTGGGGGTAGAATTCACGGTTGAGGAGACCGCGGAGATCGAATGGCGAAAACGCCAGGCCCGGGAGGTTTTGGCGGTCCGGTGGAAGCAAGAGCTTGCTACATCGGACCGACCGATCGTCCGGGCCCTCCTGCCCATTTTCGATATATGGTGCAGGGGGCGCGTCAGGCTGACCTTCCGTCTTACACAGGTACTCTCCGGCAAGGGTTGCTTCGGAGAGTACCTGTTCGTAATAGGGCGGGAGCCGACCACGCAGTGTCACCACTGCGGAGAGCTGCAGGACACGGTGCAGCACACGCTGGAGGAGTGCCCAGCATGGGCGAACCAGCGCCGTGTCCTGCAGCACGCGGTGGAAGGGTGGGACCTCTCGCTGGCGGCCATGGTCGACCACTTGACCGCCAGCGAGAGGTCGTGGCAGGCGGTGGTCTCCTTCTGTGAGGAGGTGATGATGCAGAAGGAGACCGCCGAGCGGGCCCGGGAAGCCGACCCGGGCTCGCGGAGATGGGAGTTGGCGCGGGGGAGACCCAGGCGCGGACGAGGCCCCACTCACACAGGGGAGGGGCGAGGAAGGAGGAGATCTGTCGCGCCGGGGTCTCCCCCGCGCGAGGGGTCAATGCCCCCACGAGGGGGGGCGGCGGATGGGGGGAGGGTGCGGGGCTCGTCCTCGCACCAACCTTGTGCCCCACGTGGGAGGGCGGCGAGGGGGAGGGCGCGGGGGGTTTTCCCCCCCCCGCGTCAATTAACACCCCCCCATGGGGGGGTGGTTGGGGGTCCCTTGATGGGGAGGGGGGTATCCCCCCTATCCCATAGTTTGCCCCCATCCCGGGGGGCGGAGCATGGAGGAGGCCGGGGGACAAGTTGACCCCGGCCTCCGGGGAGGGGGTAACCCCTCCCTGGGTGGGAAACGCAGCGCAGCTAAGTCGCTGGCCACCCTCCATGGGGGCGCGAGGGGGGTGGGGCGGGGGGAGCCGGGGCGTCCGATACGCTTTCGACGGCTCTCCCTTACCGGGATGGGAACCTCTTGCCCTGGCCGGGCGGGACCTTATGGTCACCGCACCGAGCAGGGCACGAGGTTCCAAGGGCTGCATGTGGACCGAGCTGGGGCTCGGGAAGCATGACTCGAAGGCCCAGGGAGGGGAACACTGAGCGGGTCCCTCCGCTCAGGGTTCAGTTAGCTAGGTAGGTGGGGGGAGGTAACTCCCCCTCGGGGTTCATGATAGCTGAGTTGTGTCCAGTTGTATACTCGCGTGATCCTGGCACAACTCACGTAGCTTAGGCGGGTGTGGAGTTTTAGTGGGTTGGCCTGGGGAGGGGAGCGCCGCGCTGCGCGCGACGAGCCTCACCTCAGGAGAGCCCCACATAACCTCGGTTCCTCCCCAGGGGGCCGAGGTATGCGTACTGCATTTCTCCACATAAAAAAAAAAAAAAAAAAAAAAAAAAAAAAAAAAAAAAAAAAAAAAAAAAAAAAAAAAAAAAAAAAAAAAAAAAAGGATAGGGTTAGGATGGGTCCAAGGTCATGTGGCGCTGACAATGCTGACTCTGAACCATTGTCGGTTTCGTCTTCACTATTTGTGGAGGTCACATGGCTAAATCCCTCTCACTCCAACCTCCTCGTGGTGGCCCCGGGCACCCACTGCGGTGGGTGGCGAATGGAGTGAGGGGTCCGGGGGGTGTGAGCACTGAACTGGACTGGATAGTCCGGACCAGGTGCCCCCCCTGAAGAGTCGGCTGATGACTATCCATCGCGTGGGCGGCGGCCGAGGCCGCGGTCGGGGACGGGATGTAAGAGGCCGTGAGCGGATGGGAGCCCCTCCTTGGAGGGGCCCTGCAGTACCGCCGGTCCAACCAGGGGGGTCACTTCTGGATAGAGGGGCCCCCCGCGGGCTACGGCCCCGGGATGTGGTGGCTCCGCCGGCTGACCCCCGGCGGAGCGGACCATCATGTGCGCGCTGGATAGCGCGCACAACAAATCCCCGACCCCCGTCCGGTCGCCCAGTGCCCCGGTGGAGGTCATCGTAGGCCGACTGCCCCTTCGGGGGCCGGGGAGTGGCGACCCTCCGGGTCGCCCCTCTGGGGGAAAGTGGGACGGCACGTGCCGGGCCCACTTCGCGGGGTGGGGCGATCCGCGGTATAAGGGAAGGGGGCGTCTCTGCTGAGACGCCATTTGGGGCGAGACGCCAGAGGGCGTCGGAGGGATGGGGGGGGGACACGGCTGACCACCGTGTTCCCCCTTGATGGGGGGAGGGGAGAGAGGCGGTGGCAGCCGCGCGCACGACTGACCACCGTGCGCGCCGCCTAAGACCACCGTAACCCACTCTCTCCCAAAAACGGGGGGTAGGGAGGGCGCCGCGGCAGCGCGACGAGATCGCGCCTAAGACCGCGACGCCCCCCCTAACGGGAAGGAGTGGCCACCCGCGCGTGGCCGCTAAGTCGGGCTCAAGGTCACCCTTCTGGTGACCTGCCTTCGGGAAGTGACCGCCCCTTCTGGACGGTCACACATGGGATGTACCCCTCCTCCCACGATTCACGTGAATCGCCGGAGGGGGGCTGGATGCAAGGCGCCGGGGCCTTGACATCCACGGGAAGGGGGCCGGCCCCGGGAGCGTGCGCAATGCGTTCCGCCGAGGGGTTCGGCCTTACCGGGAATTCGAGGCCTCCTCGTTCGTCGCTTGGTCCGGCTAGTTGGCGGGCGCCATGGCCGGGGGGCGACGGACGACGAGGCCTCAGTAGACGTCGGGGACCTGAGCCACACTCGGGTCTCCCATCGGGCGTCTCGGGAAGGGGGGAACACACGATTTCCGTCGTCGTGCTTCCCAATAGAGGGATTAAACGGGGGGTGGCTTCTCCACCCCCCCGGGATGTCTATCAAAGACTGCGGGTTGGCCAGTTGTATGCTCGCGCGATCCTGGTCACCCGCATTATAGTCTAGGGACGGACGTGGGGTTTTAGGCGATATGAGTTCGTCATTCTGCTCCCTTGCTGGTGGCGGCATGAGGAGCGGGATCCATGAGGATTTCCCCGTTGTTAAAAAAAAAAAAAAAAAAAAAAAAAAAAGGATAGGGTTAGGATAGGGTTAGGATAGGGTTAGGATAGGGTTAGGATAGGGTTAGGATAGGGTTAGGATAGGGTTAGGATAGGGTTAGGATAGGGTTAGGATAGGGTTAGGATAGGGTTAGGATAGGGTTAGGATCCTCCGGGCCGGAACCGGGACCTCAGTCCCGGTATACGCCGGAGGAGATGGGGAGAATCGGCCCTGGACCGGCACAGCCCCTGCCCGCTGGAGGGGGGGGCGCGGGAAGGTCGACGCTGGCCGTCGACAGGGGAGGGACGTCGCGCGAGGGGGGGGGCCTGTCGATCGAGGCCGTTGAACGGCTAATCGACGACAGGCTCCGCGCGTTTGAGGACCGCCTTCTGAAGGCGCTCCTCCCCCACGGGGACAGGGAGGTACCGCTCGGCGCCGCGAGGGCCATTATGGGCCCACCGCCCGCTGGACGGGCTGCCCCCAAGGCCAAGAAGGCCAAGGGGAAGGGGAGGGGGAAGGGAGGGCCTTCAAGGTCCCCCTCAGCCAGCTCCGCTGCGTCGAGTCGGGCGGGGGGGAAAACCCCCCTTCCGGCTCGGCAGCAGCGGGGCCAAGGGAGAAGCGAGGGGAGCTGGACCGAGGTGGTCCGGAAGGGGGGCAAGCGGGCGGCTAAGGCCGCAGCGCAACCACCCCCGAAGGTCGGCCTCGGGATAGCTCCCGCTCGAAAGGAGGACCCCCCTAAGGGGTCGGGAGCACCCCCTCCCAAAGGGAAGAAGACCGCGGCGCCGAAGCTGCCACGGCAGCCGAAAACGGCTGCCGTGGTTATTACGGTCCCCGTGGGTGTCAAGGCCTCGTACGCCGAGGCCATGAAGAAGGTGACGACCGACATCCGTCTCGAGGATGTCGGCATCACCGAGGGGCTGACCTTCGGTCGTGCCCAAACCGGTGCCCTCATTATGAGGGTTCGCGGGGCGGGTGGCCGAGAGAAGGCGGTTCTCCTCGCGGGGCGCATGAGAGAGTCCCTTAAGGACTCGGGGGTGACGGTGGCCACCCCCACTCGCACAGCAGAGATCCGGCTCCGGGGCCTAGGCGCAGGCGCCACCCCGGAGGCCGTGCGTGAAGCACTCGTGGGGGCAGCTGGCTGCCTCCCCGAGGAGGTGCGAGTGGGGAGGGTCAACAGACCCCCCAACGGGGAGGGAAGTGGGCCCGGCACGTGCTGGGCCCGATTGCCGCTGGCGGCAGCGCGGAGGGTGGCCGGCGTCGGCCGAGTCCGCGTGGGGTGGGCCTCGGCGCGGGTTGAGATACTGGAGCAGCGACCGCTGCAGTGTTTCCGGTGCCTGCGCCGAGGCCACACGTGGGCGCAGTGCGCTCACACGGGAGAGGCGAGCCGGCTCGGCCGGTGTTACAGGTGTGGGGATGAGGGGCACTTGGCGGCGGCCTGTCGGGCCCCCCCCAAGTGCCCACTCTGCGGGGATTTAGGCCTGCCGGCCAAACATCGGTCCGGCACCAAGGCCTGCCCCTCCTTCGTGTCCAGCGGGACGCGAAGAGGGGGAGGTAAGGAGTCATCGACCCCGAAGGACCCGGTCATTAGGACCGGGCCCCCACCGGCCGAGCGGGCTCGCCCTCCCGAAGGGGGGATGGAGGTGGACGCGGAGGACGACCCTACCGCGGCCACAGGGCGCGGGCGCCCTACGGGGGGAGAAACCTCCTCCGATGACCCGGATCCCGGGCCATCGAAGGGGGTCTGAACGCGAAGACGATCGGGGTCTTCGCGTTCACGGGTGGGGGTTCGACCTGGGGGTGCACGTGCACCCCTCCGAAGGTCGAGCTTTTTTCGCGCGCGGCGACCTCCTCTCCGGGAGTGGTGGGACGGGTGGACAAACCACCCGGTCTTGCACCGGCCCGGAAAGGGGGGCGCCGGGGGACGCTAGGGGTGTTCGGGGCGGCAAACGAACATTCCCATCGGGCGTCCCAGGGAAGGGGGAGGGTGTGGTATTCGCCGCTGCACCCTCTCGAAGGGGCTGATAAGTCGGGGGGCTTCTCCCCCCGACGGGATGTCTAAGGTAAAGACTGCGGGTTGGCCAGTTGTATGCTCACGCGATCCTGGTCACCCGCATTAGAGTCTAGGGGCGAACGTGGGGTTTTAGGCGATATGAGTTCGTCATTCTGCTCCCTTGCTGGCCGCGGCTTGAGGAGCGGGATCCATGAGGATTTCCCCGTTGTTAAAAAAAAAAAAAAAAAAAAAAAAAAAAAAAAAAAAAAAAAAAAAAAAAAGGATAGGGTTAGGATAGGGTTAGGATAGGGTTAGGATAGGGTTAGGATAGGGTTAGGATAGGGTTAGGATAGGGTTAGGATAGGGTTAGGATAGGGTTAGGATAGGGTTAGGATAGGGTTAGGATGGGGCTATAAGGCCGGAGAGGATTCGGAGTGGGTGTGGGAATGACCTCGAGGACCTCGTGTGCCTCTTGGAAATCCCCCACATCCATGATGAAACTTCGATGGAACTGATGTTCTCCTGAACTGGATACTTACCTGTTTACTTACCTTCGGTGAGTTCTCGGGAGAGAGGTCCAGGGTGGAGAATTTCGGTGAAGTTGAGGGTCCTCTTTGGTCAAAATCCTCCTACTCCACCTCCTCGTGGTGGCCCCGGGACTCTGTGGAGGCTTCGGCTGAAACAGAGTGCGAACGGAGTAGGCAGGTGCTTGGGATGGATTTTTCGGTATGGACTCGGGCAAGTAGGAGTTACTTGGTTTCGGCGAGCCGCAAATCGTGCGTTTTCACAGAACTGGACAACGACAGGAACAACGTTTACGGTGCAGGGGGTAGGATACCCAGTACCGGCGTAGGGGAGGTGGGCGAGCAGGCCCCCCCTATGTCGTCATCCAGCGACTGCGAGCCCGCGAGCGTGAACCATCTGGCGCTCGGGGATGTAATTGCTACAGGTGAGGATCCCCAAGGGGATTACACGACACGGCGACATACCTTGGACCCGGCTATCGGATACAGGGCGGGCTCTCGCGATCCGGGAGCGGGGGCTGATATTTTCAGCCCAAGACCCCGGATCGCGAGGAGCCCCCCCGAGAAGGGGGTGACGGGGGGGGGAGTCCCTCCCCCTCCGCATCAGTTTGAGGTGCCGGCGGTGCCTAAGGTGTCAAGGGTACCTAAGGGGGATAAGCCCCCGAAGGTGCCTAAGACAACCAAGGCGCCAAAGGCACCTATCCCGGTGACGACACCCGGGGAGGAGGGGCCGAGGACGAGATCGCGGGAGAGCCGTACGAAGACCGGGGGGGTCCCCGGTACTTCGGCTCCGCCGGTCTCACTCGTCCCCCTCCGCGGGGAAAGCGGGGGCCCGGTTCCGGACCCATCGGATGGGTCAGACCGGGACCTCCCCCTGGAAGATACACAGTGGGACACTATGTCTGAGAGGTCCGCTGTGTCTGCGGTGTCCGCGGTGTCAGCGGCATCCGTGGGATCATCTGCCTCTGGCAAGAGGCAGAGAGAGTCCCCGGAACCGCCACACCCCGGAACCCCCACCACTATGGGGCCGCCCGGGAAGGATAAGCCCAAGGAGAAGAGGCAGAGGGTCTATGACCCCTCCCCCTCTGTAGAGGTACAGAGGGGGGGGCTCAGTGGGCTCCTTCCCGGGCAGATCCTGGAGAGGGCGATGTCCTCACAGGAACGAGTGGAGGAGGTGGTGAGGGTCTCTAAGAACCTCAAGGGGGGCTGCATCCGCGACCTCCGGGACGCCTCCCGGATCATGCTTGCATGCGTCCAGGAGGTGGTCCTGAGGGGCCAGCCCCCCCCAGAGGCTAAAGAGGCCGCCGCCGGGGCCGCGTTCCCCAACCCTGAACTTCTACTCAAGAAGTACAGGGCGGAGAACGCCGGCCTCAGGGCGCAGGTGGAGGAATTGAGGGGTGAGGCGGAGGCGGCCAGGGTCGCCGTGGAGGGGCTGCGGGAGAGGATCAGAGCATTAGAATCTGAATCCCTCTCCCGACCCCCCCGGGACCACACTGGGGGGTCCCCGCCTCCCCCCTCCCCCCCACCCACGCGCCCCACGGCTCCCTCCCCGAAGGGAGCTCCGCCGGCGCCTTCCCCCCTGAGGGAGCAGTCATTGCTGGCCAAAGCCGGTGCCATCATCGATGGCAAACTGGCGGCCTTCAAGGAGGAGCTACTACTCCTCCTTAGGCCGGCGGCCCAGCCCCTCCCGGATGGAAGGGAACAAACGGGGCCTCCTCCCCTTCTCCCACCCCTTATTATGCCCCCCCCAATCCAGGAGAAGGGGAAGAAGAAGGCAAAAATGAAAAAGAGGCAGGGAGGGGAGGGTCCCAATCCCCAACCCCCCCTCCCTCGCCCCCTTATGCCGCAACCCCTGCCCTTGCCCCGGCCCCACCCCCCCCTCCCCCCTCCCCCCGCGTCTCCTTACGTCGCCCAGGAGACGCACCCGCCCTCCCACCCCTTCCCCTTCTCTAAACCTCTCCCCGAAGGGACATGGTCCCAGGTGGTGGGGAGAAAAGAGAAGAGGGCTGCCCGCCCTGAGCAGCCACCGCCGCCGCCGGCCCCAGCCCCGAAGGGCAAAAAAGCCGGGGCGGCGGAGAAGAAGAAAGCCGCACCCCGCGTTGTGGCACCCCCCCGCACGGCCGCGGTGACGGTCACCCTGAGCGAGGGGGCTAAGACCACTTATGCCGAGGCCCTCCAGCTTGCGCGTAAAGCGTTTAGGCTCGAGGAGGTGGGCATCGAGGCCGTCCATTGGCGAAGGGCGGTGAACGGCGGCCTCGTTCTAGAGGTCGCCGGAGCCGAGGGCGCCGCCAAAGCGGACGCCCTGGCGGCCAAGATGTCCACCGCCTTGTCGGGGTTAGACGTCAAGGTGTCGAGACCCGTGAAGAAGGCGGAATTCCGTCTCACGGGCCTCGACATCTCGGTAACCCCGAGGGAGGTCTCGGCGGCGGTAGCGGCTGCAGGAGGCTGCACCCCCGAAGAGGTCCGTTTGGGGGAAATCAAAGTTCCTCCAAACGGCCTCGGGGTAGTGTGGGTGCAGTGCCCCGCCACGGCTGCTAGGGCGGTTGAGAGGGCGGGACGTATCCGCGTGGGATGGGCCTTCGCGCAGGTGGTGGTGTTGGCGGCCCGACCGCTGCAGTGCTTCCGCTGCCTTGCCCTAGGGCACGTCCGGCAGCAGTGCACTGCAGCGGAGGACAGATCGGGCCACTGCTACAGATGCGGAGACCCATCCCACAGGGCGGCGAGATGCACGGCCGTCCCACATTGCGTGGTTTGCGCTTCGGTGGGACGGCCGGCGGGACACAAGGCGGGGAGTAGGGCGTGCGCCCCGCCTGTGAAGCCCAGGAAGGGCAAGAAGGGGGCGGGCAGTGTGGCCCCGCCCCCTTCCGTCGGAACAGTGGAGGGGGACGTAAGACCCTCACCCGCCTCCACTGTTCCCGAGAGCATGGAGGTTGTCCCGGAGACAGCGGACGGGGGGGGGGATACCCCACCCCCCCCATCGCTGTCCCCGGTGCGACGTCGACGGACCCCCTCTGAATAGCGAATAAGGCGCCGCAATGGCGCTTTCAGGGGGTCCTCGGCGGATACTGCAGGCCAATCTCAACCACGCCAGACGTGCGCAGGACCATTTCGTCCAGAGTCTGGCGGAGCTTGAGATTGGCCTGGCAGTTGCTGCGGAGCCATACAGCGTCCCCGATAACCATCCACACTGGTTTGGGGACCTGGATGGCTCCGTAGCAGTATGGTACCGTGACGAGGTCACGGGGCCCACCTGCACCGAGGTCGATCGGGACAGGGGGGTGGTGATTGTAAAGTGGGGAGGGTTACTAGTCGCTGGGTGCTACAATTCACCCAATAGTAGCCCCGCCGAATTTGGGGTGTTTCTGGATCGGTTGGGGACCATGTTGGCCCCCTTTATGACCGGTCCAGTGCTGGTTCTGGGGGACCTCAACGCGAGGTCCACCGACTGGGGTGACTCCAGAACCGGACACCGAGGCGGGGTACTAGCGGATTGGGCGGAGGGTCAGCAACTCCGGTTCTTGAACCGGGGCACGACCCCCACGTGCGTGAGGTGGAACGGCTGTTCGGTGGTCGATGTCTCATTGGCCACCGCCGTTGCCTCGCGCCGTGTATCCGACTGGCGGGTATGGGAGGGAGAGACCCTCTCCGACCACGCCTACATTCTGATGAATGTGGGCGTGGCCGACAACCCGCCCTCGGATACGCCCAACCGAAGTAGCACCCAGATAGCGCCACGATGGGCGCTATCGCGACTAGACGAGGACCTGATGAAGGCCGTCTGCATCGGTTCTGCCTGGCCAATGAACAGGGAGCGCGGAGCGGAGGAGGGGGCGGTGTGGATCCGGGACACGTTGCAGATGATCTGCGACGTGGCGATGCCCCGGGTCCGTAACCCCCCCCCCAGGAAGTCAGCGTACTGGTGGAATGATGCGTGCGCGGAATGCCGTAAGTCGGCTGGCCGCGCACGCCGCCAGTACGTCCGCGCTCGACGGCTCCTAGGTTTTGGAGCCGTCACGGAACCGATGGTCAGCGACCTGTACGAGAGATACAGGTCGCTCAAGACGGCCTTCCAGCGGCAGATTGCCGCCTCCAAGGCCCAAGGATGGAACGAGCTCCTCCTCGGTTTGCAGCAAGACCCGTGGGGGCGCCCCTATAAGACGGTGTTGGGGAAACTCCGACCGTGGGCGTCCCCGCTAACGGGCAGGCTGGACCCGGAATTCCTGGGGCGTGTCATCGACACCCTCTTTCCCCATAACGACGGGGAAGAGGAGGATGCGGGACACGCCCCTGCCCCGACCAACGATTGGTCGGAGCAGTTCCGGGTCACCGAGGGGGAACTCGAGCTGGCGCTCCGGCGACGCAAGGGGGGGGGCAGGAAAGCCCCCGGCCCCGATGGCGTCCCTGGAGTGGTTCTGGCTCGGGCCTTGGAGGTCCTCGGCCCGGCGTTTAGGAGCGTCATGGACGCGTCCTTTCGCCGGGGGACCTTCCCCACTTTATGGAAGAGAGGTAGCTTGGTCCTTCTCCACAAAGAAGGTAAGCCCGCAGATTCGCCCTCTGCGTATCGGCCAATATGTCTGCTCGACGAGGCGGGCAAACTCTTCGAAAGAGTTATAGTTGCCCGCCTCCTCGAGCACCTGTCGCGCATGGACCCCGGACTGAGCGACAGCCAGTTCGGCTTCCGGAGGGGGCGCTCGACGATAGACGCGTTGGAGCGTCTACGCCTCCTCCGGGAAGAGGCTGTCGCGCAGGGCCGGGTGTTGATAGCGGTATCATTGGACATCACCAACGCTTTCAACACCCTGCCCTGGCGGGAGATAGAGAGGGCCATGGAATACTTCCAAGTGCCCTCCTATCTCCAGAGGACGGTTCGGGATTACCTGCGCGACAGGGCCATCGTATGGTCCGGCCGATACGGCAGAATGCAAGAGAGGGGAATACACCGCGGGGTTCCACAGGGGTCCATATTAGGACCACTCCTGTGGAACCTGGCCTATGACGCGGTGTTGCGGGCTTACATGCCCCCCGACACGGGTGTCATCTGCTATGCGGATGACACCCTGGTGTACGCGGGGGGCCTTGAGTGGACAAGGACCAAGCACCTTGGAGAGGTCGCCCTTGACCTCGTGGTCGGTCGAATCCGCAGGATGGGCCTGACCGTGGCGGCCGCGAAAACCGAGGCAGTATGGCTTCACGCCCAGCCTCGGTTGACGCTGCCGCAAACACGGCAGGACCTGCGGATTCGGGTCGCAGAGACCTACGTCGACGTCGGGCCCTGCATTAAGTATCTGGGCCTGTACGTCGACGAGCGCTGGCGGTTCGAAAGTCATTTCGATCTCCTGGCCCCCCGATTAATAAGGACAGCGGCCGCCCTAGGACGGTTGCTGCCCAATATCGGGGGACCCGACGTGAATGTACGCCGCCTCTACGTGGAGGTGGTGCGGTCGATAGCCCTTTATGGGGCACCCGTGTGGCACCGCGCTTTGGAGTCCAGCCGCCACAATCGCGCCTTACTTGAAAAGGTGCGCAGGCGGCTGGCTCTACGTGCCATACGGGGTTTCCGCACCATCTCCACGGAGGCGGCGGGTCTCCTCGCCGTGATACCCCCATTTCATTTGGTGGCTGCCGAGCGGGCGGAAACTTTTTCCGCCACTCGCCCGGCAGGCCACCCATTGGGGGTAGAATTCACGGTTGAGGAGACCGCGGAGATCGAATGGCGAAAACGCCAGGCCCGGGAGGTTTTGGCGGTCCGGTGGAAGCAAGAGCTTGCTTCATCGGATCGACCGATCGTCCGGGCCCTCCTGCCCATTTTTGATATATGGTGCGGGAGGCGCGTTAGGCTGACCTACCGCCTTACACAGGTACTCTCCGGCAAGGGTTGCTTCGGAGAGTACCTGTTTGTAATAGGGCGGGAGCCGACCACGCAGTGTCACCACTGCGGAGAGCTGCAGGACACGGTGCAGCACACGCTGGAGGAGTGCCCAGCGTGGGCGAACCAGCGCCGTGTCCTGCAGCACACGGTGGAAGGGTGGGACCTCTCGCTGGCGGCCATAGTCGACCATCTGGTCACCAGCGAGAGGTCGTGGCAGGCGGTGGTCTCCTTCTGTGAGGAGGTGATGTTACAGAAGGAGACCGCCGAGCGGGCCCGGGAGGCAGACCCGGGCTCGCAGAGAAGGGAGTTGGCGCGGGGGAGACCCAGGCGCAGACGTGGCCCCACTCACACAAGGGGGGGGCGAGGGAGGAGAGGATCTGTCACGCCAGGGTCTCCCCCGCGCGGGGGGTCTATGCCCCCACGAGGGGGGGCGGTGGATGGGGGGAGGGTGCGGGGCTCGTCCCCGCACCAACCTTGTGCCCCACGTGGGAGGGCGGCGAGGGGGAGGGCGCGGGGGGTTTTCCCCCCCCCGCGTCAATTAACACCCCCCCATGGGGGGGTGGTCGGGGGTCCCGTGGTGGGGAGGGGGGTTTCCCCCCCAACCCATGGTTTGCCCCCATCCCGGGGGGCGGTGGACGGGGGGAGGGCGCGGGGCTGGTCCCCGCGTCAATCTCGTGCCCCACGTGGGAGGGCGGTGAGGGGGAGGGCGCGGGGGGTTTTCCCCCCTCCGCGTCAATTAACACCCCCCCATGGGGGGGTGGTTGGGGGTCCCGTGATGGGGAGGGGGGTTTCCCCCCTATCCCATAGTTTGCCCCCATCCCGGGGGGCGGAGCATGGAGGAGGCCGGGGGACAAGTTGACCCCGGCCTCCGGGGAGGGGGTAACCCCTCCCTGGGTGGAAAAAGCAGCGCGGATAAGTCGCTGGCCACCCTTCATGGGGGGCGCGAGGGGGGTGGGGCGGGGGGAGCCGGGGCGTCCGATACGCTCTCGACGGCTCCCCCTTACCGGGATGGGAACCTCTTGCCCTGGCCGGGCGGGACCTTGTGGTCACCGCACGAGCAGGGCACGAGGTTCCAAGGGCTGCATGTGGACCGAGCTGGGGCTCGGGAAGCATGACTCGAAGGCCCAGGGAGGGGAACACTGAGCGGGTCCCTCCGCTCAGGGTTCATTTAGCTAGGTAGGTGGGGGGAGGTAACTCCCCCTCGGGGTTCATGATAGCTGAGTTGTGTCCAGTTGTATACTCGCGTGATCCTGGCGCAACTCACGTAGCTTAGGCGGGTGTGGAGTTTTAGTGGGTTGGCCTGGGGAGGGGAGCGCCGCGCTGCGCGCGACGAGCCTCACCTCAGGAGAGCCCCACATAACCTCGGTTCCTCCCCAGGGGGCCGAGGTATGCGTACTGCATTTCTCCACATAAAAAAAAAAAAAAAAAAAAAAAAAAAAAAAAAAAAAAAAAAAAAAAAAAAAAAAAAGGATAGGGTTAGGATAGGGTTAGGATAGGGTTAGGATAGGGTTAGGATAGGGTTAGGATAGGGTTAGGATAGGGTTAGGATAGGGTTAGGATAGGGTTAGGATAGGGTTAGGATAGGGTTAGGATAGGGTTAGGATAGGGTTAGGATAGGGTTAGGATGGGGACTGAGGTCATGTGGCGCTGACAATGCTGACTCTGAACCATTGTCGGTTTCGTCATCTCTATTTGAGGTGGTCACATGGCTAAAATCCTCTCACTCCACCTCCTCGTGGTGGTCCCCGGGCACACAATTGTGTGGCGAACGGAGTGAGGGGTGCGGGGGGGATTTTGGGGGTCACGTATTTCTTTTGAATTTATTTCCTTTAAGTTTTTTCCTTTATTACTTGGTTACTTACCTTGTTTTCTTTCATTTTACCTTTCGTTACTTACCTTATTTTCCTTTTAATTTTCCTTGGTTACTTACCTTATTTCTTTTTATTTCCTTTGATTTTTGGTTTCCTTTACTGTTTTGTTACTTACCTTGTTTCTTATTTTACTTATTTTACTTATTTTACTTACCTGTTTTGTTACTTACCTTGTTTCTTTGATTTCCGTTTGGTTACTTACCGTGTTTTCTTGATTTTGTTTTGTTACTTACCGTGTTTCTTATTTTACTTACCTGTTTTGTTCTTGTTTTACTTCTTTTCTTCTTCCTTGGTTTCTTGATTTCTTCTGCGTGGCCGTCTGGTTCCCTCTTCGGGTATGTTTTCTCCCATATGAACCAGGGCAAGTAAGGCGATATTTGGTTTCGGCAAGCCGCAAATTGTGAGGATTTCTCCCCCTGGACGACTTAACGAAACCGGTTTACGGAGCAAGGGAGGGAAACCCTAGTTCCGGCACGGGGGTGGTGGGCGAGCGGGCCACCCCTGGGTCGTTATCCATCGACCGCGAGCTTGGGGTGATAGACCACCAGGTCCCCCAAGAGGTAATAGTTACTGGTGAAGGCTCTGGTGCGGGGGCTTCGGGTGTGGCTTTGGCGTCTTCTTTCGCTGGAGCATACCCGGAAATTAGCGTCACAAGGATGGGTCGAAGTTTACGAGAGGAACTCGAGGAAATCATCGGGATTCCTGAGAGCCTAGATAATATTGTCTTACCTGTAGAGAGTGATGTCGGTGCTGTTGGGATGCCAGATCTCTCTGCAGTTAAACTGGAAAGAGTTGACCCACCCAGTGGAATCATGGAAATAGACTTGACCAAGGATGATGTTCCGTCTGGTGTTGGTGAAGGTCGAACTGAAGAGATGGTCGTGTCTCCTAATAGTAAGAAGAGGAGTTTGGAGAGATACGGTTCCTCGGAGGAGGACGATGTGATTCGACGTACCGGATTGAGATCTTCCAGAAGGAAAATCCGAAGTGACGATGAGGCGGAGGGGAATTCTCGCTTTGATACTTCTGATCAGATGAGCAGAATTAGCGAGGTTCCTGGTCCGTCTAATTTGGATAAGAGTAGGGAATCGGACTTATCAGGGAGAAGGAGCTCCAGTATTCCGAGGAGTGTCTCTAAAATGTCATTAAATAGATCTAAAACATCTGATAATAGATCTAAAACACCAGAAATTGAGGAAGATAAAAGTGTCTTGGATGATGTCTCGATGTCATCGAAGCGTTTGGTGGAGGAACCGGCGCTTGGAGGTTTGAAGAGCATGCATACCGAGGGTTCTCTGAAAACAAGTGAGAAACAGGTGTTGGATTACACATCGGATTCCAGGACTATCCAAGATAAAGAAGGTACCTCTACCGACAAGAAAGAAGATTCTTGGAAGGTGGATAAAAATGCTGAGGTAGCCAGTTGGGTGGACAAAATCCAGGAGAGAGAGAATATCAGAATGAGGCACTTAGAATTGGAGACAAGTACTCCACTAGAGGTTTCATTCGAAGATGAGTTTAAAATACCAGAGGTGCCATATTCACCTATAGTTTTGCAGAAGAGGGGTACAGCAGAGTTGACTTCCAGACAGGGTTCAGGACCAGTCGTGAGGAAAATCACTGATTTTGTTCCGACTGGTGAAAGTGTTAAAATCATCGAACAAGACATAGACAAGATATTTTTGGATTCTTTGGAAAAAGATTTGAACAAAGCGTACAATGATATAAAAGAAATTGCTAAATATATTCAAAATAATAAAAATGTTAAAGTTGAAATTAAATATATGAGTAAGGCTCTCCCAAAATTGGTTAAATTAATTAAACAAAAGAAAAATACATTGTACAATAATTATCAAAATTTAAAACATAAATACAAGGAAACCGAAGATCAGGTGTCAATTTTGAATAGGAGTATACAAGAAGATCAAAATAAATCTAGATCGGAAGATAAAAATAGATCTAAAATGGAAGCTGGTACCATGACGGATCTGGATCCTTCGTCGGATTGGACTAGATCCAAGATATATGAGGGATCGATTTCCGGAGCGGTTGATTCCAGTTTTCACAGAAGATCTGTAAAAGAAAAGAAAGATTATAGAGATTATAGAGATTTAATTAAAGGGAAGAATGAATATTATTTGAAAAAACGGAAAATTGCTACAGATGTTGGAAGAAGACGAAGCGGCCGGACATCCGAGGAAGGTGACCCTGAAATAGAAAAGAAGAAAGTTTCTTATAAACCTAAACATAAGAAAACATATAAAGAAAAGAAAGTACTTACCTGCGATGATGATTCGGATGATTCCCTGCTTGACAGTGATGATTCCGATGTAGAATACCTGAAATCGATAAAAGAAGTTGAAGAATTATGTAGACAGAAAATAGAAGAGAAGAAACATAGTAGGAGATTAGAAAGAAATAAGAGAAGATTAGAGAAAGAGAAAGAAGATAGAGGAAAGAATTTACAAAAAGAAGAATTAGGAGCTAAGAAGACACTTTGGACCGAAGTGGTTAAACGGCCCACAGGGAAAAAAAAAGAAGTTATACCTACCTTGGACCTGAAAAATAAAAAAGATATTAGACCTGTAAATAAAAAAGAAATTAGATCTGTAAATAAAAAAGAAGATAAACCTGTAAATAAAAAAGATTTGGTTAAGGCTAGGGAATCTTTCCGCAGTGAAGATTTAAACCTCTCTAGTTTGAATCGATCGAAACCCAATCAAGTGAAGAGGAAACCTAATTGGGCAACTCCTAGACCGGAGGCTATTATAATTAATACTAAGGATAATGGAGAACATGAAGAGATCTGTAAAAGGATGCGTAATTCGGATACAGATTTCCCCGAGTTATTAAAAAGAGTGAAAAAGACCAGATCAGGGAAAACACTCTTAGTTTTGAATGATACCTGTAATACGCAAGATTGTATTCAGAAGGTTAGATCCTGTGTTGGACAGGATAAAGAAGTCAGCACGCTGCAGAAAAGATTCGATCTTGAGGTGAGAGATATCGATCCATTCGTGGAAACCCAAGCGGTCGTCGAGGGTCTGGCGAAGATGGTTGGTGCACCTGTAGAAGAATTCGCAGTTAGAATTAATAGGAAGACTAAAATGGACGTTAGATTTATGATTATTGAGGTACCTGTGAAGCACCTCAATTTCTTTATGTCTAATAATAGAGTGAAAGTAGGGCTTACGTATGCGCGATTGACTGCCGCCCCGAAGATGATCAAATGTTTCCGGTGTCATGGCACCGGGCATTATGCTACGGGATGCAGAGTGCAGTTGGAAGGTGGGGTCCGCTGTAGGAAGTGCGGAAAGGATGGTCATGACTTGAGGGATTGCAAGGAACAATTAAATTGTTTAGATTGCGCTGATCGCAACCTCAATTCAAACCATCTTCGGGGCACCATGTGGTGCCCTGCATTTCGGGGTAGACTCCAGTCACTTAAGCAGGACTTCCAAAGGTACTGCAGTGACCATACTGCAACTTAATACGAATCATTGTAAATTAGCTCAAGATTTAATGGAACAAACATGTAGTAGATTCAAAATTGATATTGTATGTATACAGGAACCCTGTAAAATTGATAAAAAATGGATTAGTTCAGTTGATAAAAATGCGGCTTTGTATATTCGGAATACAGATTATCTTGTACCTTTTAAGGATATTATTGTTGGACATTTCTTTGTTGGAATCAGAAACCCTAGTTTTACTATTGTAAATTTGTATATATCACCAAATTGTAAGATACTGGAATTCTACCAATATTTGGAAGAATTTCGTATCGCAATGCAATCTTGGAAAAAGCCAATTATTGTTTTGGGGGATCCTAATGCTCGTTCGGTAGCGTTTGGTGACTCTATAACTAATAAAAGAGGTTTTATTTTCATGCAATTTTTGAATGAGATAGACTTGATTCCGATTGCCATGAGGGGTGGTTTTACTTACCGAAAGGGTAGCCGTAGATCCAAAGTGGATATTATCTGTTCATCTCCGGATATGGTCAATAGAGTTGATAGTTCTGTTGACGGGACCTTCAATGGATCGGATCATAAGAACTGTATTCATCGAATCCATGAGGTTGTGCTTGGTAAAAGTCTATCATACAACAATAGTAATAATTGGTCATGGAATGTCAAATCTTTTAATCCGGATGTTTTTCTCTTATTTTTAAAATCTTTGAATTCAAAAATTGACTGGGATAATCTAAATTCTAAATCGATAAATCTATACTTTGAAAATATTAAATCAGCTTGCAAGAAATCTATGAAGAAGACCTATTATAATTTTAAACACAGACCTAATCCATGGTGGTCTGACGAAATTAAAGAATTAAGGCAAGAACTGATTAAAAATAGAAAGAAATATCAGAAGAAATTAAAAAATAATGAATATTCGGATAGAGAATTAGAACTGTATAAAGATTCTCGGAAAAAATTACAATTTAAAATTAATGATGCTAAGCACAACCTGTGGAAGGATTTTGTAGATCTATTGAAGACGGATATTTGGGGTAGACCATTCCAGGTGATCAGGAACAAAATTAAAAACAGAACTGTTTCTTCTCTAATAGACGTGGTAGACGCGAAATCAATTATTCGTGGTCTTTTTCCTAAGGAGGTGAGGAAACCTTTTTATGATAATTTTTTGGTTTTACCCGGTCCCATATTAACGAATAGAAACGAAATTATTGAAATCGGAAAAAAGTTGAATATTAAGAAGGCTATGGGACTTGATAAAATTCCTCTTAGTTTGGTACGTTTTTTGATTAATAATGATTTAGACAACTTAATTAAAATTTATAATTTTTGTTTTAGTATTAACAAGGTTCCTACTTCTTGGAAGAGATCTAGAATGATTTTAATCAGGAAGAATCAGAATAAAACTATGTTACCATCCGATTTTAGGCCGATATGTGTGGGTAATGGTTTCAATAAGGTGTTTGAAAAGATATTGGAAAGCCGCATTTTGTCACAGTTGGGGGATCCTGCGTTTAATGATAATCAGTTTGGATTTGCTAAGGGTAAATCTACTATATATGCGTTAGACGTAATGTGGAAGTTTATTGAAGATTGTAAACGGAAACAACAATTTGGTGTTTTCGTTAGTTTAGATATACGTAACGCATTTAATAGCTTGTCATGGAAGAATATATTCGCTGGATTTAAGAATAGGAATTTTTCATCTAACCTTCAGGCTGTACTCCAGGATTATTTGCGAAATCGAAGTATCGTTTACACAGCTGTGGATGGAGAGGTGACGATCCAGATGGAAAAAGGAGTCCCACAAGGCTCGGTCATCTCCCCCATACTCTGGAATATGGTATATGATGAGCTGCTGGGGTTGCCTTTTGAAAATATCAAAATTTTGGCCTATGCAGATGATATTGCAATTTTTGCATCGTCGAACAATCTAAATTTAGTGAAACAATATTTGGAAATAGCAATTAATAAATTAATAGTCCCGTGGTTGATTGAGAGGGGTCTGGAGTTGGCTCCGAAAAAGACGGAAATTATTCTGTTGAATAAAAGGAAAGTTCCTGGATCCTTTTCAATCAACATTATGAATACACGGGTTCGTCCTGGAAGCTCGTTAAAATATTTAGGAGTACATTTTAGTAAGGAAAATAATTTTTTCGTTCATATAGATAAAGTCATAGTTAAGGCAACCGCAGTAATTACAGAGTTATCAAGGCTCATGATTAATATTGGAGGTCCAAACACCTCCAATCGTAAATTGTTTTATAATATCCTGGAGTCTATAGTTTGTTACGGTTGTCCTATTTGGGCCAATAAAGCCTTGGGTTTCCGGAGGAATATTGATAGGATAATTAGAGTGCAAAGACATGGACTGGGTAGAGTTGCCCGTGCATATTGCACCGTTTCACGCAATGCGTTATGTGCGATCACAGGTATTCTCCCTCTGGAAATTACTATTAGATTGAGAAGCGACTTGTTTTGGTGGAAGAAAAAATTGAACGATGGAGATATTGATGAGGAGACTTATGAAACAGAAAGAAGTAGAGCTGTAGACCGGGCTTGGGATCTATGGCAACAACGTTGGGATGCGTATCCTAAAGCGAGTTGGACGAAAAAACTTATTCCTAAAGTAAGACCCTGGAGTGAGCGGAAATTTGGGGAGCTAAATTTTAGGCTCACTCAAGCTTTGAGCGGTCATGGAGTGTTCAACTCGTATAGGAGAAGGATCCGTAGGTCTAATACCGATTTATGTTGGTTTGAGGGTATTTTTATCGATGATCCCAAGCATACGCTGTTTGATTGTGAGTGTTTCATGAGTCTCAGGTTTCAGTTAGAGTTAAATCTAGGCGTGGAACTCACTGTGGAGAATTTCCATCGTTTAATTCTTAGGGATAAGGAGTCGTGGAAAAAAATTGATGGATTCATTAACGAAGTAATGATCCAGAAGGAGAAGTACGAGAGATTTTTAGAGAAGTCTGTTTGTACAGAAGGAATCACTTAGTTTTAATGTATAGGGCGTGTAAATATGTAAATAGATTATTTTATAAGTGAGAAATTTCTGCGAGGAAGAAATTTCAGCGAGATCCGAAGTAGAAAGGGGGTTATTGCGAATAGTAGGCAACCCCTATTTCTATTAGCTTCGGACACCCTTGAGGCGACGGGTCATAGTCCCTAGTGTCAGGTTAGGTTTTAGTGGGTATTGGCAAGAATTTAGTTCATGTTTCGATTTTCCATCTTTCCGAACCGAGTCCCACACTACCCCTCTTGTTCAAATGGAGGGGTGTGCGTAAACGCATTTCCCCCTGACACTTAAAAAAAAAAAAAAAAAAAAAAAAAAAAAAAAAAAAAAAAAAAAAAAAAAAAAAAGGATAGGGTTAGGATAGGGTTAGGATAGGGTTAGGATAGGGTTAGGATAGGGTTAGGATAGGGTTAGGATAGGGTTAGGATAGGGTTAGGATAGGGTTAGGATAGGGTTAGGATAGGGTTAGGATACTCGGGGGTGACGGTGACCACCCCCACTCGCACAGCAGAGATCCGACTCCGGGGCCTAGGCGCAGGCGCCACCCCGGAGGCCGTGCGCGAAGCACTCGTGGGGGCAGCTGGCTGCCTCCCCGAGGAAGTGCGAGTGGGGAGGGTCAACAGACCCCCCAACGGGGGGGGAAGTGGGCCTGGCACGTGCTGGGCCCGGCTGCCGCTGGCGGCAGCGCGGAGGGTGGCCGGCGTCGGCCGAGTCCGCGTGGGGTGGGCCTCGGCGCGGGTTGAAGTGTTGGAGCAACGACCGTTGCAATGCTTCAGATGCCTGCGCCGGGGCCACACGTGGGCGCAGTGCGCCCACACGGGAGAGGCGAGTCGGCTCGGCCGATGCTATCGGTGCGGGGATGAGGGGCACTTGTCGGCGGCCTGTCGGGCCCCCCTCAAGTGCCCACTCTGTGGGGATTTGGGCCTGCCGGCCAATCACCGGTCCGGCACCAAGGCCTGCCCCTCCTTCGTGTCCAATGGGACACGAAGGGGGGGAGGTAAGGGGCAATCGGCCCCGAAGGACCCGGTCACCGAGACCGGGCCCCCACCGGCCGAGCGGGCTCGCCCTCCCGAGGGGGGGATGGAGGTGGACGCGGAGGACGACCCTACCGCGGCCACAGGGCGCGGGCGCCCTACGGGGGGAGAAACCTCCTCCGATGACCCGGATCCCGGGCCATCGAAGGGGGTCTGAACGCGAAGACGATCGGGGTCTTCGCGTTCACGGGTGGGGGTTCGACCTGGGGGTGCACGTGCACCCCTCCGAAGGTCGAACTTTTTTCGCGCGCGGCGACCTCCTCTCCGGGAGTGGTGGGACGGGTGGACAAACCACCCAGTCTTGCACCGGCCCGGAAAGGGGGGCGCCGGGGGACGCTAGGGGTGTTCGGGGCGGCAAACGAACATTCCCATCGGGCGTCCCAGGGAAGGGGGAGGGTGTGGTATTCGCCGCTGCACCCTCTCGAAGGGGCTGAAAAGTCGGGGGGCTTCTCCCCCCGACGGGATGTCTAAGGTAAAGACTGCGGGTTGGCCAGTTGTATGCTCACGCGATCCTGGTCACCCGCATTAGAGTCTAGGGGCGAACGTGGGGTTTTAGGCGATATGAGTTCGTCATTCTGCTCCCTTGCTGGCCGCGGCTTGAGGAGCGGGATCCATGAGGATTTCCCCGTTGTTAAAAAAAAAAAAAAAAAAAAAAAAAAAAAAAAAAAAAAAAAAAAAAAAAAAAAAAAAAAAAAAAAAAAAAAAAAAAAAAAAAAAAAGGATAGGGTTAGGATAGGGTTAGGATAGGGTTAGGATAGGGTTAGGATAGGGTTAGGATAGGGTTAGGATAGGGTTAGGATAGGGTTAGGATAGGGTTAGGATAGGGTTAGGATAGGGTTAGGATAGGGTTAGGATAGGGTTAGGATGGGGCTATAAGGCCGGAGAGGATTCGGAGTGGGTGTGGGAATGACCTCGAGGACCTCGTGTGCCTCTTGGAAATCCCCCACATCCATGATGAAACTTCGATGGAACTGATGTTCTCCTGAACTGGATACTTACCTGTTTACTTACCTTCGGTGAGTTCTCGGGAGAGAGGTCCAGGGTGGAGAATTTCGGTGAAGTTGAGGGTCCTCTTTGGTCAAAATCCTCCTACTCCACCTCCTCGTGGTGGCCCCGGGACTCTGTGGAGGCTTCGGCTGAAACAGAGTGCGAACGGAGTAGGCAGGTACCTGGGATGGATTTTTCGGTATGGACTCGGGCAAGTAGGAGTTACTTGGTGTCGGCGAGCCGCAAATCGTGCGTTTTTTGATCACTGGACAGCGACATAAACAACGTTTACGGTGCAGGGGGTAGGATACCCAGTACCGGCGTAGGGGAGGTGGGCGAGCAGGCCCCCCCTATGTCGTCATCCAGCGACTGCGAGCCCGCGAGCGTGCACCATCTGGCGCTCGGGGATGCAATAGCTACAGATGAGGATCCCCAAGGGGACTATACGACACGGCGTCACACACTGGACTCTGCTTTCGGATACAGGGCGGGCTCTCGCGATCCGGGAGCGGGGGCTGATATTTTCAGCCCAAGACCCCGGATCGCGAGGAGCCCCCCCGAGAAGGGGGTGACGGGGGGGGGAGCCCCTCCCCCTCCGCATCAGTTTCAGGTGCCGGCGGTGCCTAAGGAGCCAAGGGTACCTAAGGGGGATAAGCCCCCGAAGGTGCCTAAGACTACCAAGGCGCCAAAGGCACCTATCCCGGTGACGACACCCGGGGAGGAGGGGCCGAGGACGAGATCGCGGGAGAGCCGTACGAAGACCGGGGGGGTCCCCGGTACCTCGGCTCCGCCGGTCTCACTCGTCCCCCTCCGCGGGGAAAGCGGGGGCCCGGTCCCGGACCCATCAGATGGGTCAGACCGGGATCCCCCCCCGGAAGAAACACAGTGGGACACTCTGTCTGAGAGGTCCACTGTGTCTGCGGTGTCCGCGGTGTCAGCGGCATCCGTGGGATCATCTGCCTCTGGCAAGAGGCAGAGAGAGTCCCCGGAACCGCCACACCCCGGAACCCCCACCACTATGGGGCCGCCCGGGAAGGATAAGCCCAAGGAGAAGAGGCAGAGGGTCTATGACCCCTCCCCCTCTGTAGAGGTACAGAGGGAGGGGCTCAGTGGGCTTCTTCCCGGGCAGATCCTGGAGAGGGCGATAGCCTCGCAGGAACGAGTGGAGGAGGTGGTAAGGGTCTCTAAGAACCTCAAGGGGGGCTGTATCCGCGACCTCCGGGACGCCTCCCGGATCATGCTTGCATGCATCCAGGAGGTGGTCCTGAGGGGCCAGCCCCCCCCAGAGGCTAAAGAGACCCCCGCCAGGGCCGCGTTCCCCAACCCTGAACTTCTACTCAAGAAGTACAGGGCGGAGAACGCCGGCCTCAGGGCGCAGGTGGAGGAATTGAGGGGTGAGGCGGAGGCGGCCAGGGTCGCCGTGGAGGGGCTACAGGAGAGGATCAGAGCATTAGAATCTGAATCCCTCCCTCGGCCCCCCCGGGACCGCCCTGGGGGGTCCCCGCCTCCCCCCTCCCCCCCACCCCCGCGCCCCACGGCTCCCTCCCCGAAGGGAGCTCCGCCGGCGTCTTCCCCCCTGAGGGAGCAGACACTGCTGGCCAAAGCCGGTGCCATCATTGATGGCAAACTGGCGGCCTTTAAGGAGGAGCTGCTACTGCTCCTTAGGCCGGCGGCCCAGCCCCTCCAGGAAGGAAGGGGACAGACAGGGCCTCCTCCCCTTCTCCCACCCCTTATGATGCCCCCCCCAATCCAGGAGAAGGGGAAGAAGAAGGCCAAAATGAAAAAGAGGCAGGGAGGGGAGGGTCCCAATCCCCAACCCCCCCTCCCTCGCCCCCTTATGCCGCAACCCCTGCCCCTGCCCCGGCCCCACCCCCCCCTCCCCCCTCCCCCCGCGTCTCCTTATGTCGCCCAGGAGACGCACCCGCCCTCCCACCCCTTCCCCTTCTCTAAACCTCTCCCCGAAGGGACATGGTCCCAGGTGGTGGGGAGAAAAGAGAAGAGGGCTGCCCGCCCTAAGCAGCCACCGCCGCCGCCGGCCCCAGCCCCGAAGGGCAAAAAAGCCGGGGCGGCGGAGAAGAAGAAAGCCGCTCCCCGCGTTGTGGCACCCCCCCGCACGGCCGCGGTGACGGTCACCCTGAGCGAGGGGGCTAAGACCACTTATGCCGGGGCCCTCCAGCTTGCGCGTAACGCGTTTAAGCTCGAGGAGGTGGGCATCGAGGCCGTCCATTGGCGAAGGGCGGTGAACGGCGGCCTCGTTCTAGAGGTCGCCGGGGCCGAGGGCGCCGCCAAAGCGGACGCCCTGGCGGCCAAGATGTCCACCGCCTTGTCGGGGTTAGACGTGAAGGTGTCGAGACCCGTGAAGAAGGCGGAATTTCGTCTCACGGGCCTCGACATCTCGGTAACCCCGAGGGAGGTCTCGGCGGCGGTAGCGGCTGCGGGAGGCTGCACCCCCGAAGAGGTCCGTTTGGGGGAAATCAAAGTTCCTCCAAACGGCCTCGGTGTAGTGTGGGTGCAGTGCCCCGCCACGGCTGCTAGGGCGGTTGAGAGGGCGGGTCGTATCCGCGTGGGATGGGCCTTCGCGCAGGTGGTGGTGTTGGCGGCCCGACCGCTGCAGTGCTTCCGCTGCCTTGCCCTTGGGCACGTCCGGCAGCGGTGCACTGCAGCGGAGGACAGATCGGGCCACTGCTACAGATGCGGAGACCCATCCCACAGGGCGGCGAGATGCACGGCCGTCCCACATTGCGTGGTTTGCGCATCGATGGGACGGCCGGCGGGACACAAGGCGGGGAGTAGGGCGTGCGCCCCGCCTGTGAAGCCCAGGAAGGGCAAGAAGGGGGCGGGCAGTGTGGCCCCGCCCCCTTCTGTCGGAACAGTGGAGGGGGACGTAAGACCCTCACCCGCCCCCACTGTTCCCGAGAGCATGGAGGTTGTCCCGGAGACGGCGGATGGGGGGGGGGATACCCCACCCCCCCCATCGCCGCCCCCGGCGCGACGTCGACGGACCCCCTCTGAATAGCGATAAGGCGCCGCAATGGCGCTTTCAGGGGGTCCTCGGCGGATACTGCAGGCCAATCTCAACCACGCCAGACGAGCGCAGGACCATTTCGTCCAGAGTCTGGCGGAGCTTGAGATTGGCCTGGCAGTTGCTGCGGAGCCATACAGAGTCCCCGATAACCATCCACACTGGTTTGGGGACCTGGATGGCTCCGTAGCAGTATGGTACCGTGACGAGGTCACGGGGCCCACCTGCACCGAGGTCGATCGGGACAGGGGGGTGGTGATTGTAAAGTGGGGAAGGTTACTAGTCGCTGGGTGCTACAATTCACCTAATAGTAGCCCCGCCGAATTTGGGGTGTTTCTGGATCGGTTGGGGACCATGTTGGCCCCCTTTATGACCGGTCCAGTGCTGGTTCTGGGGGACCTCAACGCGAGGTCCACCGACTGGGGTGACTCCAGAACCGGACACCGAGGCGGGGTACTAGCGGATTGGGCGGAGGGTCAGCAACTCCGGTTCTTGAACCGGGGCACGACCCCCACGTGCGTGAGGTGGAACGGCTGTTCGGTGGTTGATGTCTCATTGGCCACCGCCGTTGCCTCGCGCCGTGTATCCGATTGGCGGGTATGGGAGGGAGAGACCCTCTCCGACCACGCCTACATTCTGATGAATGTAGGCGTGGCCGACAACCCGCCCTCGGATACGCCCATCCGAAGTAGCACCCAGATAGCGCCACGATGGGCGCTATCGCGACTAGACGAGGACCTGATGAAGGCCGTCTGCATCGGTTCTGCCTGGCCAGTGAACAGGGAGCGCGGAGCGGAGGAGGGGGCGGTGTGGATCCGGGACACGTTGCAGATGATCTGCGACGTGGCGATGCCCCGGGTCCGTAACCCCCCCCCCAGGAAGTCAGCGTACTGGTGGAATGATGCGTGCGCGGAATGCCGTAAGTCGGCTGGCCGCGCACGCCGCCAGTACGTCCGCGCTCGACGGCTCCTAGGTTTTGGAGCCGTCACGGAACCGATGGTCAGCGACCTGTACGAGAGATACAGGTCGCTCAAGACGGCCTTCCAGCGGCAGATTGCCGCCTCCAAGGCCCAAGGATGGAACGAGCTCCTCCTCGGTTTGCAGCAAGACCCGTGGGGGCGCCCCTATAAGACGGTGTTGGGGAAACTCCGACCGTGGGCGTCCCCGCTAACGGGCAGGCTGGACCCGGAATTCCTGGGGCGTGTCATCGACACCCTCTTTCCCCATAACGACGGGGAAGAGGAGGATGCGGGACACGCCCCTGCCCCGACCAACGATTGGTCGGAGCAGTTCCGGGTCACCGAGGGGGAACTCGAGCTGGCGCTCCGGCGACGCAAGGGGGGGGGCAGGAAAGCCCCCGGCCCCGATGGCGTCCCTGGAGTGGTTCTGGCTCGGGCCTTGGAGGTCCTCGGCCCGGCGTTTAGGAGCGTCATGGACGCGTCCTTTCGCCGGGGGACCTTCCCCACTTTATGGAAGAGAGGTAGCTTGGTCCTTCTCCACAAAGAAGGTAAGCCCGCAGATTCGCCCTCTGCGTATCGGCCAATATGTCTGCTCGACGAGGCGGGCAAACTCTTCGAAAGAGTTATAGTTGCCCGCCTCCTCGAGCACCTGTCGCGCATGGACCCCGGACTGAGCGACAGCCAGTTCGGCTTCCGGAGGGGGCGCTCGACGATAGACGCGTTGGAGCGTCTACGCCTCCTCCGGGAAGAGGCTGTCGCGCAGGGCCGGGTGTTGATAGCGGTATCATTGGACATCACCAACGCTTTCAACACCCTGCCCTGGCGGGAGATAGAGAGGGCCATGGAATACTTCCAAGTGCCCTCCTATCTCCAGAGGACGGTTCGGGATTACCTGCGCGACAGGGCCATCGTATGGTCCGGCCGATACGGCAGAATGCAAGAGAGGGGAATACACCGCGGGGTTCCACAGGGGTCCATATTAGGACCACTCCTGTGGAACCTGGCTTATGACGCGGTGTTGCGGGCTTACATGCCCCCCGACACGGGTGTCATCTGCTATGCGGATGACACCCTGGTGTACGCGGGGGGCCTTGAGTGGACAAGGACCAAGCACCTTGGAGAGGTCGCCCTTGACCTCGTGGTCGGTCGAATCCGCAGGATGGGCCTGACCGTGGCGGCCGCGAAAACCGAGGCAGTATGGCTTCACGCCCAGCCTCGGTTGACGCTGCCGCAAACACGGCAGGACCTGCGGATTCGGGTCGCAGAGACCTACGTCGACGTCGGGCCCTGCATTAAGTATCTGGGCCTGTACGTCGACGAGCGCTGGCGGTTCGAAAGCCATTTCGATCTCCTGGCCCCCCGATTAATAAGGACAGCGGCCGCCCTAGGACGGTTGCTGCCCAATATCGGGGGACCCGACGTGAATGTACGCCGCCTCTACGTGGAGGTGGTGCGGTCGATAGCCCTTTATGGGGCCCCCGTGTGGCACCGCGCTTTGGAGTCCAGCCGCCACAATCGCGCCTTACTTGAAAAGGTGCGCAGGCGGCTGGCTCTACGTGCCATACGGGGTTTCCGCACCATCTCCACGGAGGCGGCGGGTCTCCTCGCCGCGATACCCCCATTTCATTTGGTGGCTGCCGAGCGGGCGGAAACGTTTTCCGCCACTCGCCCGGCAGGCCACCCATTGGGGGTAGAATTCACGGTTGAGGAGACCGCGGAGATCGAATGGCGAAAACGCCAGGCCCGGGAGGTTTTGGCGGTCCGGTGGAAGCAAGAGCTTGCTACATCGGATCGACCGATCGTCCGGGCCCTCCTGCCCATTTTTGATATATGGTGCGGGAGGCGCGTTAGGCTGACCTACCGCCTTACACAGGTACTCTCCGGCAAGGGTTGCTTCGGAGAGTACCTGTTTGTAATAGGGCGGGAGCCGACCACGCAGTGTCACCACTGCGGAGAGCTGCAGGACACGGTGCAGCACACGCTGGAGGAGTGCCCAGCATGGGCGAACCAGCGCCGTGTCCTGCAGCACGCGGTGGAAGGGTGGGACCTCTCGCTGGCGGCCATAGTCGACCATCTGGTCACCAGCGAGAGGTCGTGGCAGGCGGTGGTCTCCTTCTGTGAGGAGGTGATGTTACAGAAGGAGACCGCCGAGCGGGCCCGGGAGGCAGACCCGGGCTCGCAGAGAAGGGAGTTGGCGCGGGGGAGACCCAGGCGCAGACGTGGCCCCACTCACACAAGGGGGGGGCGAGGGAGGAGAGGATCCGTCACGCCGGGGTCTCCCCCGCGTGGGGGGTCTATGCCCCCACGAGGGGGGGCGGTGGATGGGGGGAGGGTGCGGGGCTCGTCCCCGCACCAACCTTGTGCCCCACGTGGGAGGGCGGCGAGGGGGAGGGCGCGGGGGGTTTTCCCCCCCCCGCGTCAATTAACACCCCCCCACGGGGGGGTGGTTGGGGGTCCCTTGATGGGGAGGGGGGTTTCCCCCCCAACCCATGGTTTGCCCCCATCCCGGGGGGCGGTGGACGGGGGGAGGGCGCGGGGCTGGTCCCCGCGTCAATCTCGTGCCCCACGTGGGAGGGCGGTGAGGGGGAGGGCGCGGGGGGTTTTCCCCCCTCCGCGTCAATTAACACCCCCCCATGGGGGGGTGGTTGGGGGTCCCTTGATGGGGAGGGGGGTTTCCCCCCTATCCCATAGTTTGCCCCCATCCCGGGGGGCGGAGCATGGAGGAGGCCGGGGGACAAGCTGACCCCGGCCTCCGGGGAGGGGGTAACCCCTCCCTGGGTGGAAATCGCAGCGCAGCTAAGTCGCTGGCCACCCTTCATGGGGGCGCGAGGGGGGTGGGGCGGGGGGAGCCGGGGCGTCCGATACGCTTTCGACGGCTCTCCCTTACCGGGATGGGAACCTCTTGCCCTGGCCGGGCGGGACCTTGCGGTCACCGCACCGAGCAGGGCACGAGGTTCCAAGGGCTGCATGTGGACCGAGCTGGGGCTCGGGAAGCATGACTCGAAGGCCCAGGGAGGGGAACACTGAGCGGGTCCCTCCGCTCAGGGTTCTTTTAGCTAGGTAGGCGGGGGGAGGTAACTCCCCCTCGGGGTTTCATGATAGCTGAGTTGTGTCCAGTTGTATACTCGCGTGATCCTGGCACAACTCACGTAGCTTAGGCGGGTGTGGAGTTTTAGTGGGTTGGCCTGGGGAGGGGAGCGCCGCGCTGCGCGCGACGAGCCTCACCTCAGGAGAGCCCCACATAACCTCGGTTCCTCCCCAGGGGGCCGAGGTATGCGTACTGCATTTCTCCACATTAAAAAAAAAAAAAAAAAAAAAAAAAAAAAAAAAAAAAAAAAAAAAAAAAAAAAAAAAAAAAAAAAAAAAAAAAAAAAAAAAAAAAGGATAGGGTTAGGATAGGGTTAGGATAGGGTTAGGATAGGGTTAGGATAGGGTTAGGATAGGGTTAGGATAGGGTTAGGATAGGGTTAGGATAGGGTTAGGATAGGGTTAGGATAGGGTTAGGATAGGGTTAGGATAGGGTTAGGATAGGGTTAGGATAGGGTTAGGATAGGGTTAGGATAGGGTTAGGATAGGGTTAGGATAGGGTTAGGATAGGGTTAGGATAGGGTTAGGATAGGGTTAGGATAGGGTTAGGATAGGGTTAGGATAGGGTTAGGATAGGGTTAGGATAGGGTTAGGATAGGGTTAGGATAGGGTTAGGATAGGGTTAGGATAGGGTTAGGATAGGGTTAGGATAGGGTTAGGATAGGGTTAGGATAGGGTTAGGATAGGGTTAGGATAGGGTTAGGATAGGGTTAGGATAGGGTTAGGATAGGGTTAGGATAGGGTTAGGATAGGGTTAGGATAGGGTTAGGATAGGGTTAGGATAGGGTTAGGATAGGGTTAGGATAGGGTTAGGATAGGGTTAGGATAGGGTTAGGATAGGGTTAGGATAGGGTTAGGATAGGGTTAGGATAGGGTTAGGATAGGGTTAGGATAGGGTTAGGATAGGGTTAGGATAGGGTTAGGATATTGGATAGGGTTAGGATAGGGTTAGGATAGGGTTAGGATAGGGTTAGGATAGGGTTAGGATAGGGTTAGGATAGGGTTAGGATAGGGTTAGGATAGGGTTAGGATAGGGTTAGGATAGGGTTAGGATAGGGTTAGGATAGGGTTAGGATAGGGTTAGGATAGGGTTAGGATAGGGTTAGGATAGGGTTAGGATAGGGTTAGGATAGGGTTAGGATAGGGTTAGGATAGGGTTAGGATAGGGTTAGGATAGGGTTAGGATAGGGTTAGGATAGGGTTAGGATAGGGTTAGGATAGGGTTAGGATAGGGTTAGGATAGGGTTAGGATAGGGTTAGGATAGGGTTAGGATAAGGATAGGGTTAGGATAGGGTTAGGATAGGGTTAGGATAGGGTTAGGATAGGGTTAGGATAGGGTTAGGATAGGGTTAGGATAGGGTTAGGATAGGGTTAGGATAGGGTTAGGATAGGGTTAGGATAGGGTTAGGATAGGGTTAGGATAGTTAGGATAGGGTTAGGATAGGGTTAGGATAGGGTTAGGATAGGGTTAGGATAGGGTTAGGATAGGGTTAGGATAGGGTTAGGATAGGGTTAGGATAGGGTTAGGATAGGGTTAGGATAGGGTTAGGATAGGGTTAGGATAGGGTTAGGATAGGGTTAGGATAGGGTTAGGATAGGGTTAGGATAGGGTTAGGATAGGGTTAGGATAGGGTTAGGATAGGGTTAGGATAGGGTTAGGATAGGGTTAGGATAGGGTTAGGATAGGGTTAGGATAGGGTTAGGATAGGGTTAGGATAGGGTTAGGATAGGGTTAGGATAGGGTTAGGATAGGGTTAGGATAGGGTTAGGATAGGGTTAGGATAGGGTTAGGATAGGGTTAGGATAGGGTTAGGATAGGGTTAGGATAGGGTTAGGATAGGGTTAGGATAGGGTTAGGATAGGGTTAGGATAGGGTTAGGATAGGGTTAGGATAGGGTTAGGATAGGGTTAGGATAGGGTTAGGATAGGGTTAGGATAGGGTTAGGATAGGGTTAGGATAGGGTTAGGATAGGGTTAGGATAGGGTTAGGATAGGGTTAGGATAGGGTTAGGATAGGGTTAGGATAGGGTTAGGATAGGGTTAGGATAGGGTTAGGATAGGGTTAGGATAGGGTTAGGATAGGGTTAGGATAGGGTTAGGATAGGGTTAGGATAGGGTTAGGATAGGGTTAGGATAGGGTTAGGATAGGGTTAGGATAGGGTTAGGATAGGGTTAGGATAGGGTTAGGATAGGGTTAGGATAGGGTTAGGATAGGGTTAGGATAGGGTTAGGATAGGGTTAGGATAGGGTTAGGATAGGGTTAGGATAGGGTTAGGATAGGGTTAGGATAGGGTTAGGATAGGGTTAGGATAGGGTTAGGATAGGGTTAGGATAGGGTTAGGATAGGGTTAGGATAGGGTTAGGATAGGGTTAGGATAGGGTTAGGATAGGGTTAGGATAGGGTTAGGATAGGGTTAGGATAGGGTTAGGATAGGGTTAGGATAGGGTTAGGATAGGGTTAGGATAGGGTTAGGATAGGGTTAGGATAGGGTTAGGATAGGGTTAGGATAGGGTTAGGATAGGGTTAGGATAGGGTTAGGATAGGGTTAGGATAGGGTTAGGATAGGGTTAGGATAGGGTTAGGATAGGGTTAGGATAGGGTTAGGATAGGGTTAGGATAGGGTTAGGATAGGGTTAGGATAGGGTTAGGATAGGGTTAGGATAGGGTTAGGATAGGGTTAGGATAGGGTTAGGATAGGGTTAGGATAGGGTTAGGATAGGGTTAGGATAGGGTTAGGATAGGGTTAGGATAGGGTTAGGATTAGGATAGGGTTAGGATAGGGTTAGGATAGGGTTAGGATAGGGTTAGGATAGGGTTAGGATAGGGTTAGG